>OZ038515.1:56901566-56911566 GCA_964036315.1 Acanthosepion esculentum
ATACGTGACATACTTAATTTAATGAATTTTCATTAACATTACATAATTTTTTTTCCTTAAAAATTTGTAATCAATTCCATTATATTTCAATCACCATTAAGCTTATTTTGTTTACTATAAAACAGTAAAAATAAATGTTAAACCTGATTTCAGTTCTTTCATTTTAATCTAAACATAACCACTCATATCCAGACTTTGTAAACAATTCCTCAGATCTGTAAGGTCTTCTTAGTCCGGTTGTCAGGGATTCTACTGTATATGCATAAACAATCCATAGATTCCGTTAAAAGCAAAAATATAATTCATTCCTGATGATGGCTAAAAGTAAAGTCGAAAGTGCTCGGACATTTGAAAGCATTTGGACATAAGAGGGGTGAAGTTTTACTAGTTAACACATAGCTGATGGGTATTTGCACATAAGTGAATATAACGAACCCAACTGGAACTTGGCTCTCTGAGTCACAACTCCAAGCCATTATCCATTACACCACCTGCACATCCAAGCTTACAGCACCTGGTATTTCCAAGTGGTCACCCATCTAGGTACTGACCAGGCTCAATGTTGCTTAACTTCAGTGATCATCCAGGAACCTGTGTTTGAACATGATGTGGCTGTAGGCCCATAAAAAAGTAGGCTACATAACAAAAAAGAAAAAAAAACAGCATAGTAAGGAGGCTCACTAAACCAGGTCCAAATTCCAGCTTAACTTGTTGCATTCAATTTTACACAAATGACTTTGGGAAAGGAATGAGTATGTCTCTTCTCCCCACTCCAAGCTATAGGTTAAAAATAAGAGTAGATAGATTTGCCTATCATCCAGTTCACACTCCTCTCTAGTTTTTTGAACAGGAGTAGATGTTTATCCCTGGTTTTCTGTTCCTTCTAAAGTCTTATTATTCTCTTTCACTCCCAGTAGCCCCTTGCATCTGGTGAATTGATTAAAAAAAAAAAAATAACCAGGTTTAACCGGGTTTGCTAGCCTTTGGCATCTAAAAGAAGGAAAACCCTGAATTCTAAGGCATGGAGTAAGCAATGAGAAACCACTCCACTATTTTTCTCAAGAAGCCATGGCAGTCCACAGATAATAAAGAAAAGGAATCTGCGGACTGCTATAAGTACTTACATCCTGACAAGACATGGCATTAAAAACAGGGAAGAAAGAAAAAAAGAGAACGAATAGAAAAAATAAAAACATGTTCAAATTTAAAGCGTGATATCCTTTGATAAGATTTAAAGTGTGATATCATTTCAGAGAAAGTATTTTTGCCAGCATGAGATACATTTAAATATAAGATAAAGAACAAAGTAGGAAATTCTTTATCAATCTCATAGGTTTCACTTTTATTAAAGCTTCTAGTAAAACCGCTGATTGATAAATGTTTCTTATTTGTTCTTCATCTGCCGGATTCTGATTGGTTCTAGGAACCTTTGCCGTAAACATTTTTGTAGGAAAACTCACCTCAGGAATTTTCACCATAGAAAAATTCACTGTATAGGATTTTTGCTGTAAGACAATTTCACCGCATTTTTTTAATATGCGCAGTACCTTGTTATCAAGTATATCTGGCTCACACTATTGTTACTTCGATTTAAGCATTCTAATAAGCAAAGTTATAGGATTAAAATCCTTCATTACAGTCCAACGCAAAAAACACATTATTGACAAAGCATTGATTGGAATTTGCACACATTTTAAATTATTTCTTTGTTAATTTGATATATTTTTATTTTTTAAATGTGTTTTCTGTTGTTTGACCCTGTCAAAAAGACATCCATATATACTTGATAAATAGGTAATTCGCATATTAAATTGAACATTACTCCAAAACGGACGTTCAAAATAAGGGTATCGAAAAAAAAAATGCAGCAAAATTTTCTTTTGCCAAAAATCCTATACAGAGAAATTTCCTATGGCAAAAATCCCTGAAGCGAGTTCTCCTATGGCAAAAATGTTTATGGCAAATGTTCCGGATAAGATTCTGATCTGTATTTGATCCCAGATTCATTTAAATTTGTCCTGGTCATGACGATAGACTACATCTGGCAGCAAAACTCAGGCTGGTAGCACCTGTTAGTTTAACTGGGGTCTAAACGATGATGAAAGTATAAAAATACATTTTTATAGTAGAAATACCAGCAATACATTTTCAAAGTAAAAAAAAAAAATTACCAGCAATACATTTTGTGGAAGAAATTATTAATATTCCCAAGAAATTTAAATTTTGGCATTAAATGACCCATAGGTTGTTGATATGCCACTAAACAAACAAACAAATTCATTTAAATATAAACCAAAAGTAAATATCAACCCCCTAATACACTTGGACTATAGAATTTGAAAATGTTTTGTGTATTTTAGGTGTGTGCCTGTTCATATATGATAAATTAAAGAAGAAACAAAAAATGGCTTCTACTATTAACAGGACCATTTATTCTTTTTTTATAGAAACTGTAGTGAAGCAAAGTTTGCAAAGTCTCTTGGGTATGCTTGCTTGCTTTCTTCTGGTCAGAAGTAGGTTAGAGTAAGTAAGGATAAGAATGGTTAAAATATTTGAGCTCAACTCAGCCTTGCACTAAGTTGGAACGACCGAAATACTTACTTCATGAGTTGGGCAGCAAGGCACATCCGAACGCTGGCATTGGAAAGTGAAAAGAAAAAGCTTCTCTCCTTTCCGGAAGTGGGGGTCATAAAATCGTGCCTGATGATAAAAATCATTTCCTGTTCCTTTATTACTATAATAATAGCTGGCCACTCGTAATTCAAGGATACCCGTTTAATAGTACAGCTAGCCAATCCCTATTGCAGACACTCGCTCAGGCACATTTGTGTTTGCTCAACACCCACAAAGCCCATCTGTGGTTTATACTGCAACTATGCTGAGCAGAACTTAGTTACAGTTTCTAGGAGAGAGTGTGTTATCTAGCGTGATCAACAATTTGAACAAGGCCAGGATGCTCAAGCCCTCAGCCACGATGACTTGTGCTAATACAGCTATTGACAGCCCTCAAGAGTTCTGTCTACCCAATTTCACTCACAAGGCTTGAGTCAACCCAGGGTGTAGTTTTCCGGCACTTTACAAAGGTATTGCATGCTGGGATCAACCTTGATCCATTCTGGTAGCTTCAGAAATTCCTTCCTGACAAATCGACCATAGTCAGATTCGAACCCTGGTTTCATGGTTAGAAAGCAAACACTCTAACCACTCAACCATGTGCCCATAGTCTTTTATTACTAGCATCATGGAAAAAGTGTATTTGTTTTTTTTTATTCTTTGATAGTATTTTATTCATTAATTTTATTTCCTTTTCCCATAGGACGATCTCCCAATGTTCAAAATGAACAGCAATGAGTCTTGGATAAGTTGCAATGGACATTATTCCTCAAAATAGTTTTGTAAATCAGGTGCTGATAACTACTGTAAATAACATTCATGCTAACCAAATTCATTCAAAGTTTTTCTGCTTTTTTCCATTACTTTTATAGCTGATTTTTATCTACAAAGATTCAGCTTGCAGATTCATTTTTCTTCATAAGAACCTTTATCAAACTTGTGGTGAAAACAAACAAAGGGTATATAAATATAAATTACTTACCTCTTCAACAATTGGAGTAGCTAGCAAGACAATGTCTGCTACAAAACTATATTCAGTAATCACAGATATGTTATCGTAATTTCTGGAAAAGAAAATTGAAATGGCATCAGTTGTTGTTCTTTTTCTATATTGTTATTTTCATCTATAAATAACAAAAAGGTTTTATCAGTTTTCAAAAAACAGCAATTTATATTACCATATTTTCTGGCTTACAAGACATTGTGGCTTGGAAGATGCACCCTAATATTGGAAAGAAATTTCTAAGGGGGGGAAAAAAAGAAAAAAGTCATTCTTATACAACTCATTCATCATACGTCCCTCACATACTGGCGCCATGTATTGTTTACATTGATCACTCGTCTGATTTTGTTTGTATGGCATTAACATACTAGTCAAGAGCAGAAAGGCTCCTGCCACTGCTAGTAAATAGAGCATATTTAAGCTTGTGGCTTGGCTCCAGGAAGGTTTATAATCTTGGAAATACTTGTAACAGCTAAAGTACTGAGGTTACATCATAGAAAAGGCTGAATTACATAGATAGCTAACATTATAGAGTAATGACTAAACATACAAATCCAAGTCCCTATCAGTCAAACCAATTAGTTGACCATCCAAGTTTACTTGAGCCTGGGCATTATCTTACATTTGTCTTGGAAAACACATATGTATTTTTCAGGGTACTTTTTAAGAAAAAAAGGGCATCTTGTAAGCTGGAAAATACGGTAATTCCCAAACAGCATACAGAAGAGTATACTGATAATAGTACACTATTTACATTATTCGGACTATTGTCCTCATCTTTGTTGCCATATTTATTACAACATTTCAGCCGTCGTACACTTTGGCCTTCTTCGGGTGGTTGGAATGTTGAACTGGACCCTTTATTTCACTCACTGGGGTAGACTGTTCTAGTTCCATGTGCCATGTTTAATGGATGTCAGTTGTCAGTTATCTCCTGTTAATTCCCCTCTCCAAGTTCGCCACTTCCTTAACTGGGTATTGAACTCACACTCTTTGCTTTCTGTCACTGGATTTCACCAAGACACATATGCTAGGCCACAAAAATCTCCTGAGCCGACCAAGCATAGAAATGAATACAATATGGGAACCAGTAATAAGGAGTGCCAGAGAAAAGCGATAACAACAACAAAAATTGCAATATGAGCTCTGGCAAAAAAACATGCAATATGAGCACTGGTAAAAATGGTTGCTGATGACATTAAGTTTATAATACCCAGAAATTCATATACAGATGTTCTCAAGGACACTTGGCACAGTGGATAAAGGCGTTGGTCAACAAAGATGAGGACAATAGTCTGAATAATGTAAATAGTGTA
Organism: Acanthosepion esculentum; assembly: GCA_964036315.1. Taxonomy (NCBI): domain Eukaryota; kingdom Metazoa; phylum Mollusca; class Cephalopoda; order Sepiida; family Sepiidae; genus Acanthosepion; species Acanthosepion esculentum. The sequence goes on from OZ038515.1 coordinate 56,906,499, forward strand.
CATAATACCTCATCTCAGAAATATAGACAGATACTGAAAGGTCGAAACGTTGTAATAAATATGGCGACAAAGATGAGGACAATAGTCTGAATAATGTAAATAGTGTACATAATACCTCATCTCAGAAATATAGACAGATACTGAAAGGCCGAAACGTTGTAATAAATATGGCGACAAAGATGAGGACAATAGTCAGAATAATGTAAATGATGTACATAATACCTCACCTCAGAAATATAGACAGATACTGAAAGGCCGAAACGTTGTAATAAATATGCCGACAAAGATGAGGACAATAGTCCGAATAATGTAAAAAGTGTATATAATACCTCATCTCAGAAATATAGACAGATACTGAAAGGTCGAAATGTTGTAATAAATATGGCGACAAAGATGAGGACAATAGTCAGAATAATGTAAATAGTGTACATAATACCTCATCTCAGAAATATAGACAGATACTGAAAGGCCGAAACGTTGTAATAAATATGCCAACAAAGATGAGGACAATAGTCCGAATAATGTAAAAAGTGTATATAATACGTCATCTCAGAAATATAGACAGATACTGAAAGGTCGAAATGTTGTAATAAATATGGCGACAAAGATGAGGACAATAGTCAGAATAATGTAAATAGTGTACATAATACCTCACCTCAGAAATATAGACAGGTACTGAAAGGCCGAAACGTTGTAATAAATATGCCAACAAAGATGAGGACAATAGTCCGAATAATGTAAAAAGTGTATATAATATGTCATCTCAGAAATATAGAGAGATACTGAAAGGTCGAAATGTTGTAATAAATATGGTGACAAAGATGAGGACAATAGTCTGAATAATGTAAATAGTGTACATAATACCTCATATCAGAAATATAGACAGATACTGAAAGGTCGAAACGTTGTAATAAATATGGCGACAAAGATGAGGACAATAGTCCGAATAATGTAAATAGTGTACATAATACCTCATCTCAGAAATATAGACAGATACTGACCAATAATAGTAATAAGTGAAATCAATATGGCAGTCTAAAGTTTGTGAGAGTTTGTTTACTGCATAAATTTAACTCTGAATAAAAACAGCAGAAGCAGCACATAAAATATGGAGAGCGGAGTTGAAGTTAGTGATCTGACTGCTTAAATATGGCTTAAGCGGATTCCAAATTGACATGTGTCACTTGAAGACAAGCTTCAAAAGGACACCTCATAAAGCGTTGGTGATGACCAACTGAGAACTTGCATTAAATCTAATGCACTTCAATTTTGTCAGATGTTTTCGTAGTGATGTTCATCATTTATTACATAAAAGTAACCATGCCACAAAAAAATCTTACCGTTTTTGGCAAGATCTCAAAAACTATAAAGACTTGAATTTTACAGAAGGATATTTTGTTGGATACAGTACTTGTGCATATTCAGTATTATAGCTGTAGTAAGATCCGAATTATTACAAATATAAAATGTTTTTAAAAAAAGGAAAAAAAAACCATAACTGGTTGCACACAAGTGCAAAAAAAAACAACAAAAAAACCAAGACTTTTATTTACTACTACATCTGTACATGGGTAGAGGACAACTCATCATAGCCAACTCAACACTGAAAAAACTCATCTCCATGACAACTCACCACCTGCTTACTCAGTGTAAGGACAACTCAATGACATGAAAATTATGCAATATTTTTGGCCATTTTTTTAGAAACAAATAAAAGTAATTTATAAAAGGAACGTTTTTTTTAATACATGACTTAATTTTTATTTTAAAAATTTATTGAAAATTGTATGCAATTCCTCTCAAATATTCAGTTGGAGGTCATTGTGAAAAAGAAGACACAATCTTAAGGACACATAGCACAGTGGATAAAGGTGTTGGTTAGATCCAGTGACAGTGTGAGTTCAATACCTGGTTAAGGCAGTGGAGAACTCGGAGAGGGGAATTAACAGGAGATAACTGATAACTAACATCCATTAGACATGGCATGTGGAACTAGAACAATCTATCCCAGCGAGCAAAATAATGGGTTCAGTTCGACATTCCAACCACCTAAAGAGGGCCGGAGCGTACAACGGCCGAAACGATGTGATAGATATGGCAACAAAGATTCGACAATAGTCTGAATAATGTAAATAGTTTACATAATACCTCATCTCAGAAATATAGACCGATACAGAAACAATCTGCAAAATTCTTTCATCTGCCTTCATATATTTCTTCAATTTAGGTGGAGGGGGATGACCGCCAATTTATTACTCGAAAAATGCATCTCGGTTTCTTTGCACCTTTTGCAGACCGCGTATTGAATCTCCATATTGTGGGGTGCGCCAATCCCAGCTCTGTGTGCAGTCTTCTATTTGCTGCTTCAGCATGGCTATTTGTCCGATCTTGAACATCGGACACTAGTCAGCCAAATAGGCCATTGTAACTAATAAATCACAAAGACAAAAATCTGAACTCAAAATATATGTATGATTCAAAGCCAATCGAAGTAATGTGCACTTTATAACAACTGACATTGGTCTGAAGGTATGAATTTGATGCCAGCATTGAGTTGCCTTCTCACTAAGTAGGTTGGTGGTGAGTTGTCATGGAGATGAGTTGGCCAATGTTGAGTCGCCAGTGAAAAAAGATCCCATCCTGTCTACACATTATTTATAAAAGCAGCAGTCAATGCCTGAAGATGGCCACCTGGTGACAGGATGCTGTGTCACCTCATTTGTGGGCCTGATACTCACAGGTCGAATAGAGGGAAAGAGAGACAAGGGAAAGCAACGCAGGACATACCTGGTTCTACAGAAGGATGCTAAGGATATCAGGGACCGAGCGTGTGAGCAATAATGAAGCTTTAGAGAGGATGCAAACAAGAAGGAGGCTTATACTTAAGAGGTAGATGAAATGTCTGGGACACTCAATGAGAAACAGTGCCTGATACCCGCAAGTCGAATAGAGGGAAAGAGAGACAAGGGAAAGCAACGCATGACATACCTGGTTCTACAGAAGGATGCTAAGGATATCAGGGACCGAGCGTGTGAGCAACAAAGAAGCTTTAGAGAGGATGCAAACAAGAAGGAGGCTTATACTTAAGAGGTAGATGAAATGTCTGGGACACTCAATGAGAAACAGTGCCTGATACCCGCAAGTCGAATAGAGGGAAAGAGAGACAAGAGAAAGCAACGCATGACATACCTGGTTCTACAGAAGGATGCTAAGGATATCAGGGACCGAGCGTGTGAGCAATAATGAAGCTTTAGAGAGGATGCAAACAAGAAGGAGGCTTATACTTAAGAGGTAGATGAAATGTCTGGGACACTCAATGAGAAACAGTGCCTGATACCCGCAAGTCGAATAGAGGGAAAGAGAGACAAGGGAAAGCAACGCATGACATACCTGGTTCTACAGAAGGATGCTAAGGATATCAGGGACCGAGCGTGTGAGCAACGAAGAAGCTTTAGAGAGGATGCAAACAAGAAGGAGGCTTATACTTAAGAGGTAGATGAAATGTCTGGGACACTCAATGAGAAACAGTGCCTGATACCCGCAAGTCGAATAGAGGGAAAGAGAGACAAGAGAAAGCAACGCATGACATACCTGGTTCTACAGAAGGATGCTAAGGATATCAGGGACCGAGCGTGTGAGCAATAATGAAGCTTTAGAGAGGATGCAAACAAGAAGGAGGCTTATACTTAAGAGGTAGATGAAATGTCTGGGACACTCAATGAGAAACAGTGCCTGATACCCGCAAGTCGAATAGAGGGAAAGAGAGACAAGGGAAAGCAACGCATGACATACCTGGTTCTACAGAAGGATGCTAAGGATATCAGGGACCGAGAGTGTGTGCAACGATGAAGCTTTAGAGAGGATGCAAACAAGAAGTAGGCTTATACTTAAGAGGTAGATGAAATTTCTGGGACACTCAATGAGAAAAAGGGCCTGATACTCACAGGTCGAATAGAGGGAAAGAGAGACAAGGGAAAGCAACGCAGGACATACCTGGTTCTACAGAAGGATGCTAAGGATATCAGGGACCGAGCGTGTGAGCAATAATGAAGCTTTAGAGAGGATGCAAACAAGAAGGAGGCTTATACTTAAGAGGTAGATGAAATTTCTGGGACACGCAATGAGAAAAAGGGCCTGATACTCACAGGTCGAATAGAGGGAAAGAGAGACAAAGGAAAGCAACGCAGGACATACCTGGTTCTACAGAAGGATGCTAAGGATATCAGGGACCGAGCGTGTGAGCAACGGTGAAGCTTTAGAGAGGATGCAAACAAGAAGGAGGCTTATGTTTAACACCATGGAGAGGCAGCTAAAGGTTCTGGGACACATAATGAAGAAGGAGGGCCTAGAGAATCTGATACTCACAGGTCGAATAGAGGGAAAGAGAGACAAGGGAAAGCAGCGCATGACATACCTGACAAGCTTGAACGAGTGGATGACAGAACGTGGTCTAGGGGAGGAAGCAGAGGGAAAGAACTTGCTGAGAGCTGCAAGGGATAGAGGGAGGTGGTGGAGAGCCATGATCACCTACATCCTGAAAGGACATAACACATAAAAAGGGAGATGTTTTTCTATTTGTGAATATTTTATGAGCCTTTTGTTTTGCATTGAATATAAAATAATTATAAATATGGCCTGACAATTGCGTTTAAGCATGAAACAGACTGTCACTGCAGGTTGACAACCTATTGTCATTCCAACAAATCTTTCTGAAGACGTGTTGGATGAAAAAGGTCCCTTTTAAATGAATGTGTTCCGCCATTTTCAAAGCCATATTTAAATTCTGTGGTACAAAATTTTTGCTTATATATAATTTTAAGGTATAAAAATATATAATATAAATATATAATATAAAGTGCTCAATATCAGGAATAGAGTGTGTGTGTATATATATATATATATATATATATATATATATATATAAGTCAACACTTAGAGGCGACAGTCTGTTTCATGCTAGATGCAATCATCAGGCATCTAGCATGAAACAGACTGTCGCCTCTAAGTGTTGACTTCTATGTTCACTTTTATATTTACACACGCTCTATCTCTGATATTGAGCACTTTA
>OZ038515.1:56921566-56931566 GCA_964036315.1 Acanthosepion esculentum
AGTAAGATATAAAATCCGGTGTTCTTATAGATATTTTTATTTTTACACAATAGTGCTAAACCCTCAATTATGAACCTTTGCCGTGCCTTTAACAACCGTAAATTTTAAAAAATAAGTTACTCCAAAATTTGCTTGACGAGGAAATGGAACTAATGTCTTTGGTTTGATAACAAAATTAAATTCAGGGGCTTTAGCTTCGATTTCTGAAACATGGTTATCACTGTGTAGCGAAAAAACCATATTTTAAATCAATTAATTTATAATATATATATATATATATATATATATATATATATATATATATATATATATCGGCATAACGCCATGCAAGGCAGTAAAGCCACTAAAACACAAGGTGTTACAGGGTGTGGAAGAATTAGGAAGAGAAACATTCATAATGAGCAAGAAGAAAGAAGAGTAATCCGGAGCACAGGACAGTGGATAGTGAATGACATTGCATTTTAATTTTTGCAGATTAAAGTTGTCTGGAAAGCATGGAGCTGGAAGGGACTTTCACAAATGAGAAGTGTGAGAAGAAAAGAAACTGTTAGCATCAAGCTTACACCTACATCTATCTAGCCAGCTCAACTTGTAAATTGATGAGATCTCAACGCCAGTCTAGTGCTACACTTAAATTCAAAAAGTCGAGGTACCATAGTGAAGAGCTCATCCAAGCAATTACCATGAGAGTATTTATAGAAAAGACACAGGTAAGTGACTGAAGCCAAGCTGCCAGATTAGGATCAATAATATTGCTGATTATTTATTCTTTGGATTTTATCAAAGCAGAGACACTGGACCATATGTGGCAGCAATATTCTAAGTATGGACGAACGGTAGACTCATAGATATGTAAGATGGATTCTGGAGAGAAAAATTGTCTCACACAACACAGTGAACTGACTTTCTTGACAGCTGACCTATCAATGGATTCAATATAGTCTTTCCACTTCATGTCAGCTGAGAACATTAACTGAAGAAGGCGCAACAAGTCACTGGTCTGGAGGTTAGCATCAGCCATGCAGATGGAAAGCAGTGAGGGGTCTCTCAGATGATTTATGAAGAGAAGTTTAGTTTTGGAGGCATTAAAATTAACAAGTCATCTTTTGCCCCAGTTAACGACAGACTTGAGGTTGTTTTGGACATCGGCTGCCATTTTGATCTTGTCAGACTGATCCGCCTTACTATCGAGGCAGGAGTAAATGGTTGTGTCATCCGCGTAGATACCAAGTTGAGAGTTGAGGTCACCAAGAAGGTCATTAACGAAAATTAAAAACTGAGTAGGACAAGAGATGGAGTCTCGGGGGACACCCGAGTCAGTACGAAAAGATGTAGATGAACGAACTTCATTTCACGATTTGATAGGAAAGACTGGATCAGTTCAAAAATGTGTCCAGAGATACCCTAACTTTTGGGGGGGGGCTTTAAAGTTAACAAGCCATCCTTTGCTGCAGTTAACAACAGAATGAAGATCGTTTTGGACATCGGCTGCCATCTTGATCTTATCGAACTCATCAGGCTTACTATCGAGACAGGAGTAAATGGTTGTGTCATCCGCGTAGATACCAAGTTGAGAGCTGATGCCATCGGGACGGTCATTAATGAAAATTAAAAAATTAAGTAGGACCAAGGATAGAGACCTGGCTGAGATCTGCATTAGCACGAAAGGAACTGGAAGAGTGTATATATATATATATATATCTATATATATATATATATACATATATATGTGTGTGTGTGTGTGTGTGTGTGTGTGTGTGCAAATATATAGAAAATAGGAAAGAACACGTTAGGTAAATAATCCTAAGTTCTTTAGTATTTTTGTTTTTATTGTTAAAAGAACAGTGCTTCATGATTCGAGAGGAAATATTGGATCAATTCACAAATTTGTCTGAAGACACCGTAACTTTTCAGCTCGTGGAGAAGACATGTATGCCAAACCCTGTCGAAAGTTTTTGAGATGTCCAAAGCTACAGCCAAGGCTTCCCCCGATTTTATCTAGAGTATGATAGACTCTTTCCACAACTATTAGCAGTACATCAGCCATATTGCTTGTCTTAGAAAAGGCCCTGTGATGAGAGATGCTGAACCAATTCAGTATTGATTAGAGCCTCAAGGAGTTTCCCCAGAAAGAGGTAGATGGTTAATAGGCTTATAGCTGGAAGAGTCAGACGGTCCACCAGAGACCTTAAAAACCTATGCTCTTTTATAATAAATACATCGAGCTCTCTGTGGATCAGTTTTAATAATTAGTACTACTAGGATCCACCCGGATTATATACTAATGGATCAATTACCTGTACTGTATATATATGCATGTGTGTGTGTGTGTGTGTATATATATGTGTGTGTGTGTGTGTGTGATTTTATTTATGGTAATTTGCCTTTTGGCAATTAGCTTACTCGCTTTCCATTGTTCAATACCTTGTGTCTGAAAAATGGCGCTTTATTGTGGTTGCCATTTGGCTGGGATCAAAGTGTAGTGTCTGCTCTCAGGCAGATAAACTACATTTCATCTCTCAGTTGCGTCTGTCTTTGGACAGACCATCACTCAGTTGTGTCTGTCTTTGGAGAGAACACAACTGAAAATATTATTAAGAGGTGTCTGGTTTCAGGAAACAGCTGCCTGCAGCACTACCCACACCCCCTCACTGCACTAAAGAGAGATTAACCATTCAAAGGGATTATCCATTTATACCAAGTGCACATCCAAGCCTACAGCACCTGATATTCCTAAGCGATCACCCATCTAGGTACTGACAAGGCTCAACATTGCCTTACTTCGGTGATCGTACAGGAACTGGTGTTTTCAAAAGTCATGTGGCCGAAAAGAGTCATTGTATAATAGTAAGAATACTTTATTGCAGAAATTCAGACTGGAATGCATTTCCACTTCTTGACAATATTGGAAAAAAAGAACCTTATTATAAAAGATCCTAAAATCATTTGAAATGCACAAAATTATTTTTTAAAAATTAATTTATTTATCTGTCTATATTTCTGAGACGAGGCATTATGTACATTATTTACATTATTCGGACTATTGTCCTCATCTTTGTCACCATATTTATTACGTTTCGGCTGTTGTACGCTCCGGCCTTCTTCAGGTGGTTGGAATGTCGAACTGAACTCTTTATTTCGCTCACTGGGGTAGACTGTTCTAGTTCCACGTGCCATGTTTAATGGATGTCGGTTATCAGTTATCTCCTGTTAATTTTTCCCTCTGAAAGTTCTCCACTGCCTTAACTGGTTATTGAACTCACACTCTTTCATTTCTATGTTTGGTCGGCTCAAGATAAGGCTTCAAGAACGCCAGAAAGCTGTAACACGAGGGGAAGTGGAAAAATCAGGCGTGGCTGACCACAGAAGGGAGATCACTGCCTTCTGTGGGATCAGGTTGAGATCATAGACAAAGAACACCATTGGAAAATTTGTAAACTTAAGGAATCAGCACATATGCTAGGCCACAAAAATCTCCTGAGCCGACCAAGCATAGAAATGAATACAATATCGGAACCAGTAATAAGGAATGCCAGAGAAAAGCGATAACAACAACAAAAATTGCAATATGAGCACTGGTAAAAAATGATTGCTGAAGATTCTTTATAATACCCAGAAATTCATATACACATGTCCTCAAGGACATATGGCACAGTGGATGATGGTGTTAGTTAGATCCAGTGACAGGACCCAAAGAGTGTGAGTTCAATACCCGGTTAAGGCAGTGGAGAACTTTCAGAGGGAAATTAACAGGAGATAACTAATAACTGACATCCATTAAACATGGCACGTGGAACTAGAACAGTTTACCCCAGTGAGCGAAATAAAGGGTTCAGTTCGACATTCCAACCACCTGAAGAAGGCCGGAGCATATAATGGCCGAAACATTGTAATAAATATGGCGACAGAGATGAGGACAATAGTCCAAAAAAAGTAATTTATTTATACTATTTACATTCAGACTACTGTCCTCATCTTTGTTGTTGTTATCACAATATTTTGGCTGTTGTGCCCTCCAGCCTTTCCTCAACTGTATCTGAGTAACCTGTAGTGAATTCTTAACTGAATCCTTTTTTTAATCTACAGGTTAGACTGTTATTATTATAAACAATATTTTGAACAAGTACCTTTTGATCATCATCTGGTGTTCATTGATTATCCTAAAAATTAACAGATATTCCATATTAGCCAATCAATAGACATCTGATAATGACCAGAGGGTACTTGGTCGAAATGTTGTATCTTTAATAATATCTGCATCAATCAAGATTAAAATAGTAGTTTGAAATAATATAAGTAATTTGTATAGGTCAAAGTTTGTTTTTTTTTGGTCAAATCAAGCATAATATATTCTATTGTTACAAACCCACCCCTAAGTTTTAAAATATTTTAACAAAACGTACTTTTGAAGTATACCAAGTTTCAAACAGAAGGGTGCTCAGTGACAAAAATAAATAAATAAATAAAATAAAATAAAACATGTTCCAGGTTGTATTCAAAAAAATCAATTTACATCACAAAAGTCTGAGATTTGTTTTTTTTTTTTTTCATGAAGTATTTTCATTTTTGGCAACAGGTGAACAAGTAACACCTGGCAAGAATGTTTTTTTTATTTTTGTTTTTTAATCCATTCATGGAGAGATTCTACTATTTGTGTTCGGACTGGAGAAATTTATTTACTGATTGATTTTGTTTTATCAGCTCTTTGCAGCCAGAAAAATTCTGAGATTGTAAGAATTTTTTGAAAATAAATATTTAGCGATACAAATTCTACTAATTAACCCATAGCTGGAGGGAGATGTGGATTCATACCTTTCCCAAAGGTATTTGCATGTAAGTGAATATAATGAACATGACTGAAATTGGAAGTCTGCTTTCCAATTTTCAATTCCAAGTTGTTATCCATTACACAACCCACACATCCAAGCTTACAGCATTCAGTATCCCCAAACGGTTACCCATCTTGGCACTGACCCAGGCTTTATGTTACTTAAATTCGAACCAGCTTGATAGAGTTTTTAAAGTATCACCATAGACTGTATGAAACCATGATGAAAAGTTCTGAAGTTAAATCAAAAAGAATTTTAAAAATAAATAAAAATTTTTTTTTTAATCAATTCACTCCAAGCAAAGCAATAAAGCCACTAAGACACAAGAGACTGGGAGTGAAAGTGAATGAAAAGATAATAGAAGAAAACCCAATTCTAAACAGGAAACAAGAAACCTCTACTCCTGTTCAAAAGACCGAGGTGGCTGGTTAGATTTAGGGAAGCGAGTTAAGCTGAGTACTTTTCAGTGCCTCCTCATATGTTTGGTTTGGTTTGGTTTGTTTTACGGTATATCAACCTAAATGGGTCATTTAATGTCTACAATATATTTTTTTTTTCCTGGTAATATTTTTGCTTTGTCAAAAATCTATTTGATATTTTTTCCTCAAAAATGTATAGCTGGTAATAATATATTTTCAAAACCATATAGCTGGCAACATTATTTTTTCAAAAATGTACAGCTGGCAACATTATTTTTTTAAAAAACATTATCAGAGGCCTTGCTGTTGGTCGTAGTTTATTGTCATACCCAGGACACGGATGTAGTCTGAGTGTTAACTATTTGCCCATAACTGGGACCCTAACAAGTGCTACCACCCCAGGTCAGGGTGGACCTGGGAACACCAGCAATTAAGAGGTGATTCCACACTCCTCAAAACCTCCTGATCAGAGGCCTTGCTGTTGGACGTAGTTTATCATCTTACCCAGGACACCATACATTTGGGGAATGGGTGTTCCCCTTTCTAGTTTGCACATATCTACTATTGACAAAAGAATACTTATACAATATTAGGCGAGCTGAGCCTGCATACATTGAGACATAATGGACCCCCTTGGATTTACACTGAAAATCGGTTTGAAATCAAGCATCAAAAGGCCACACTCATCCTTGGGGAGGTGGTAAAAGGTTTCATTACCAATTTGGTTAAAAGCTGAGAGTCCCCATTGAATGTTAACAAATGTGACATTTAGTCTCAAAATTCCAACTTTGTAAATTGGAATCAGGCTAGAGAGCTGCTGGTGGCCAGTACATGATGCCCGTTGATTGGTTGGCCACATGCTTGTATGGACTGTTAAAAGCAGAGAAGTAAAATTAGTCCTGCAGTCGAGGAAACGCCATTGAAGACATCGCACACAGAATCCATCCTCGGCTATCATCCAAGATCTTTTCAGATGTCATACTTGCCAAAAAGTCTGCTGTTCCCATGTTGATCTAATCAGCCACACAAGAACACATTTACTATAAAAGGAACTGGACAACTTCATCTGAATGCATTTCAAAATTAATTTGTGTCTAGAGATCCATTTTGACTTGACTACCATGGAAATCGGTGCATGTAAGAATGGAAATTTTCTTTTTTTTTTGCAAGCTGGCGCTTCTATTTTAAATAATCAAAGACCCAAAAGAAATAGGTGAGTGTGTGTAAAATGTCACTTGCTCCTCCTCCACCCCTTGCAGGCCTCTCAGAACTCAGCTTGATACCATTTATCAGGTTCCAAAAGGCCTCGATATTCTTCATGACTTCCAAACAGTCACTGAAAATGTATTTAGACAGAACTTTAAAAAAAAAAAAAAAAAGGGTTATTTCTCCAGAGAGGAAAATGATGACTTTTGGAGAACAAGACTGAAGTAAATTATTATTTTTTTTTTTTTCATTTCATCCCATTCAAGTCTATAAAGTTGCTGAGATGCAAGGAATTACTGAGAAAGAAAAAAAGACTTTAAAGAGAAAGGATAATAAAAGAACAGAAATTAAAAAGGCAAAAGAAAATGATTGACATTGCATTTAAAATTTTTTAAATCAAAGTTGACTGGGAGTCTAAATGTTGGAAGAATTCCACAAGTGTGTAGTGTGAGAACAGAAACTGTTGGTGTAGAACTTACGGTTACATCTAGCCATTTCAACAGTAAAATGAAGAGATCTGGTACTGTGCTTAAATTCATAGAAGCTAGGTACCATGGAAGAAATCTCTTTACACGAGTAAATAGTCGTGTCATTAGCTTCAAGAGAAAAAGGTGAATGCATTGTAAAATGTCAATTGATCCTCCACTTTTTGCAGGCCTTTCAGAGCACACCTTCATATCATTCAAGTTCCGAAAGGTCTTGATATTTTTCATGACTTCCAAGCAGTAACAGATTTCACCAAAAATATATTTAGACATAACTAAAAGATAAAAAAGTTGACTTTTTTTTAATCATCTCATCTCAATAAAGGCCACAAAGATGCAAGGGGGTTACTGAGTGTAAAAGAGTCTGAGAAAAAACATTAACCTTTATCACACTAAGTTCTTTCTAGAATTGTTCTCCCTGCCACTGCATTTTTTCGAGGGTGCAAAAACATGAACCCCTACTGTCTTAAAATTGTTATAACTTTCTTTGTATTGTGCATATAGATCTTAATTTTTGTATACTAATAAAAGGAGTAATATTTTGATGTATTGCATTATGTAATGCTTTGCATGCATGTTTTGACGTTGAAAACCAAAAAATTGAAATGCAAAATAAAAAATGCAAAATAAAAAACAAGTCCATTAAAAAATACATAAATAATTCAATGTACTTTAACTTTTATTACTCTTTGTGGAGTTCTGGGGGTGCAATAAGAAGCAAAATCACTAAAAAGGCTTTCATTTCATCAAAAAAATGACATGTTTCTTCATATTTGCATACGAGAAGACACTAGCATTTGTTTGCTCTTTCTTTCACCTTTCTTTCTTTCTGAGCAGCAGACCAAGCAACTGATTCAATATAATCTTTCTACTTCCTGTCAGGGGAAAATATTAGCTGAAAGAGGTGCAAAGAATCACATTTCTGGTGGTTAGCATCAGCCATGCTGATAGAAGACAAAAGAGGTTCTCTAAGGCAGGGGTCATCAACCTACAGTATGTGTGCCACATGTGACATCCCAAGTAATTTCTAATGGCACGCAGCTGCAAATGACACCATAAAGTCCAAGACAATAACTGCCACAATACAAAGAAGATATTTAGCTGTTTCAATTTTAATATATATTAAAGTATATACACTATATATTGTAGAACAGGTATATTGACCTTGACTTGTATAAAAATACGTATACTGTTGGCACACTGAATGATTTTAAAAACCTAAGTCGACACATAGCAAAATATTGCCAACCGCTGGTATAAAGAACAGACATGAAGAATAGACAGAAATCTAAAGCATTGTTTCGTGAATTTAGTGTAGTGACATTGTAATTAAATAAAGAATAATAATGAAGAATAAACAATATATAAACTAGTAGACTAAAATGTTGGTTCATGAATTTGGTGATTTGACATCGTAAAAGAATAAAGAACAAACATAAAAATGGTATAGTCACAGAATAAAATCTAAACATAAAGATTAAACTATATACAGATTAGTAGTCTAAAGCTTTGATTCGTGAATCTGATGGCGCCATTTTCGGGCACTTTCAAAGGGTGCCACACGATGGGATCCACTCCCCAGACCGGTAACATAGACAAGTGACAAATAGAATCCAGATCTCATGGGCGAAACGCGAACGTTTTAACCACGTGGCCACGATGTCTCGTGTGCAAGTGGCATATTCAATATGTGGCGGACATTCTCGGAGGTTGTGTTTTTCTCGTGAAGCGTCCACCATATTTAGCTGTTTCGATTTAAATATATACTAAAGTATATATATACTATATAAAATATATTGTAGAACAGGTATATTGACCTTGACGTGTATAAAATATACATATGCTGTTGGCACTCTGAATGATTTTAAAACTGTAAGTCGGCACATGCTCTAAAGAATTGGCTATAGTTAGAATCATTGAGGCAATGTGAATGATCCTTTCCTTAATGGCATAGTATGTGCTTCGCCAGAGCAATATACAGTTTTGAATTCGAATTTTTCTCTCTTGTAGACCAGTTCCTACCCAAGGCAATAGAACCCAGTTTGCCCTGCTATTTACTCATAACTTGATGGGAGTTGCAGTTATACCTTTGCCAAGGTTATTAGCCCCTAAGTGAATGGAATGAACTCAACTGGAATTCAAACTCGACTCTCCGATTCCTCAATCCAAGTTGCAATGATAATTAAAAGAGAGTAGTTTTGTTTTGAATTCAACATTTTATATAAAATAATAACAGATTGTTAACACCTAACAAAATATGCAGTCCAGTAACTTACTGGAGTTTAACATGTTTAAAGGCAAGAAGATTTTTGTAAACAAAGTGCTCAATATTAAAAAAAAAACGAGAAAAAAAACAAACAACAAATACAGCCACAATAATTCAAAGATGAAGAAAAATTCAAGACTTATCTCTCCGATTTCAAGTTTTGTAAATATACCACACACTTTTATGTGCCACATCCTTTGAGGATATGGGCAATCATGGCTCTCCACAACTTTCCGTTCTTTGTAGCTCTCAGTAAGGTTTGTCTTTTTGCTATCTTCTACCAATCATTTATGTAAGTTATTTGCTGCTTTCATCTGTCACGTTTGCCATTAATATGTCCTGTGAGGGTCAAATTCTCCAAGCCCTCTTTCCTCATGATGTGCCGCAGAAATTCCAGTTGTCTCTGATTCTAAGTAGTGTCCTTTTTTGCTTCTATTTTTCTTCAAGTCAAGGGAAAACATCAGACCATAGAAGGCAAAAGGCGTCACCCTCCTGGAGGTTAGCATCAGCCATGCAAAAGAGGTCTATGGTGATTAAAAGAGAGCAGGTTTGTTTTGAATTAACAAAACACGCAGTCCATTAAATTACTGAAGTTGAATGTGTTTAAAAACAAGCAGATTTTTGTCAACAAAGTGCTCAATATTAAAAAATATAGTAACAATATAAAAATCATATAGTAATTAATAATATACCAACCAGTAAATTAATGCCCTGTGAGTGTCAAATTCTACAAGCCCTCTTTCCTCAGGAGCCCTAGAAATTTCAACTGTCTTTCTGATTCTAAGTAGAAATGTC
>OZ038515.1:56936566-56976566 GCA_964036315.1 Acanthosepion esculentum
TTTTGAACAATAAAAAGTTATTAAAAAATTAAAATCTTCAAACACACTGGGTTGTATATTAATATTCCTTCGTTTTTAGTATTATTTAATTTAGATTCCCCAACTAGTTTGATGTGTGGGTGTGTGTATAAGTGTGAGGGCTGAACACCTCTGTAAACATATCTGCCTTGTGTGGGTGAGAAATGTGGGTAGGTTTTGATTTGTAGGGTTATATATTAATACTATGTATGTTGTTAAATTTATGGTTAAGCCCGGCTGGATAATGCATTTTTAAATGTTGTATCCACTTATTTTCATGAAACTCTAAAATCTTTCTAATGTTATCTGTTTTGGACTTTTTTTATTCTCTCAATTATAGTGAATTTGGCATAAAGCCAATCAAAAATCGACAAATGCAAGTTTTTTCCTCCAATTTTGCTCAAACTCAGTATGTAGGTTACTTATATCATGACGAGTTCAATGATACCTCATTTTTATTTCTACACTACTGTGTTTAGTGAAAAACTATGAAAAACGAAAAATTGATTTTAACACTCATTTTAAAGTAAAAACTCCCTCAATTTTCAAGCAATCTAATACAAACTTCACTCAATTGTAACCAACAATTAGTTGATTGTTTAACAGTCATTTAACTTGATCATTGAGTTCATCCATATAGTGAAAACCTGCGTAAATACCAAAAAAAAAATGGCAATTTTTACTGGTTTTTTATTTTTTGTTGATCTTTCAACCAATTTTTATCAAACTAAATAATTGCTTTTACATCCCAGGTAGCACACTGACAAATTGGATTTCAAAAACTCTAAAATAATTGTGGTCTGAAGTGGGTCTTCATGTTGCCTTTTTTACCCCTTCATGTCCTCGGCTAACTTCGACTTAATAAATACAGACTACTTCTGTTATATCAGTAACTGCATTAATTCAAAATTCTCGAGAGCTCCTCTCTGCAGCTGCTCGGTCTTACGCTGTCCGCTGATCTGAGATGGAACAAATACATCGAGTCAGTTGCATCATCCACCGCAAGAAAAGTTGGTTCCCTGTGCCGAGCCAGGAAATTTTTCTCCCCGGAATCGATCCTCCAAATCTATAAATCGACCATTCGCCCTTGCATGGAGTATTGCTGCCATATATGGTCTGGGGCCCCTGCTGTTTGCCTCAGGGTTCTTGATAAGATCCAGAGACGGATATGCAATGTGATTGGCCCTGATCTGTCATCTCGTCTGCAGTCGCTCTCTCACAGATGCGATGTTGCCTCGCTCTGCCTTTTTTACAAGTACTTTCACGGTAATTGCTCCAAGGAGCTGCTTTCGCTTGTCCCTAGGCCTCGTGAATTTAAACGTCCTACGAGGCTGGCATCCCGTTCCCACCCCTTCACCACTGAAACTGTTAGATGTAGACGTCTCTTTTACTCCAATAGCTTCATGTCTTGCACATCTCGCCTATGGAACTCCCTTCCCTATTCCTGTTTCCCTGACAAATACAATCTCCAACGGTTTAAGTGTAGCATCAATCGACATCTCCAGTTGCCTTGATCTATCCACTTCCCTTCTCCACATCCTTTCATCTTTCATTCCTATCTGCTCTCGCTCCAAGTCTTCTGTAAACCCCCATGCCTTGATCGACCCACTGTCTTTCTCTTTCTCCACATCCTCTCCTTTACCACTCCTATCTGCTCTTCCTCCTACCCTTCTATAACCCCATGCGTGATAGTGGCCTCCAGCCTTGCTTGGGGTGATACGCTTAAAAAAAAAAATAAATAAATAAATATATATATATATATATATATATATATATATATATATATATATATATATATATTGGCTGATGGTTTACAGCCATTATTAACAAGCTATTTCAGCCCTTCTTTTGGTTCTGGCCATGTCACACAGCTGCCACTGTTGATGCAGTTCCCTAAGGCTCATCCTTTACATTGGGAGCTGGATAATTCTCATGCCATGACCAAGGAATTTCAGAAGAACTGTTTGGCATAATCTGATATCTCAGCAGCAAAAGAACATAGTATTTTACCAAGAGAAAGTATACAAATTGGAGAAATTAAAATTTATCACCTGGGCTTGCAAAAATGGGCCTTTTGAAATATTAAGCAAATTTGAAGAAAATGAAAACGGCCATTTGCAAAAAAAAAAAAGCAAAAAAACTTACCGACACAGGATGATTAAGCACTTAATTATGGATTGAGAATATTTGATAACTTGTATGTTTTCTCCTAAACTGAGAGTGTACTGGTCCATGCACCAACTAAAATCCTTTCCAAGAGTTTCTAAAATGTTGTCTGGCAGAGTTGAAAGGTGAGGTCCTTCTTTCCGGAAACTGGAAATACACATAATGGAACAAAAATCAAATTTAAAACTTCAGTTAAAAAAAAAAAAAAAGAAATAAAGTTTCATTTAATATTAATTTTGCCTTAAACCTAGTTTTTCCATGAATCAAGGTCTTTACCATTTTCGCAAATTTAAAGACAAAACAATTTTTTCAAGAATAAAGCCAAAAAATAATTTTTTCCCTAAAACAAAAAAACTTTTTAAAAAAACCCCAAATGTTTTTTTTCAAAAACTAAGAAATTTTTTTTCCAAATATTAAAAAAATTTTAAAAACATTAAAATTTTTTTTTCAAAAACGAAAGAAAAATTTTTTCAAAGACAAAAAAAAAATATTTTTCACAAACAATAAATAGCTTTTTCTGAAGAAAAATAGAGAAAAATTAAAGTATTTTAAAAAATTAAAAAGAAAAAAAAAGGGGACAAGTGTAAATATTTGTAAATAATTTTATGTATGACTTCACAGTATAAAAATTTGAGAACAAAGCAAGTTTGTCATTCATTTTCTTCCAGCTAATCTGTTCTGTCCATGCAGTAAGGTGTACTATTACTACAACATAATAATGCCCATAATTGGGGAAATACAAATTTCTTGATTAGCACACCCATCACCAAATTCATTAACCAATGCTTTAATCCACTAGGCTACTGTTCCATGTGCACTTGGACTCAAGTGAAATGGGTTAAGCAATACCTGAGCAGGACTAAAAATAAAGAGACGAGGTATCCCTAGATATGGGCAATGGAACAAGAACAGTCTCCCCCGGTAGATTAAATAAACGGTTCAGTTTGAAATTCCCTGTTGGGAAGTCAGATTGACATACAGCTAATGCAGGCCAGTGGGCACAATAGCTAAATTCGCTATCAGGCAGCCAGATCAAGATACAGCTAATGCAGGCCAGTGGGCATAATAGCTAGATTCACTATCAGGCAGCTAGATCAAGATACAGCTGATGCAGGCCAGAGGGCACAATAGCTAGATTCGCTATCAGGCAGCCAGATCAAGATACAGCTAATGCAGGCCAGTGGGCACAATAGCTAGATTTGCCATCAGGCAGCCAGATCAAGATACAGCTGATACAGCTAATGCAGGCCAGAGGGCACAATAGCTAAAACGTGATAATGACAAAATTGAAGACGATAATCCATACGTAAATGATGCAAATAACGATAACTTCTCATCCCAGAAATGTTTCTTTTATTTCAAAATGACAAACCTATACTCAGTTTCTGGGTCCTGCGTCATATATTAACATATATGGTTGAACCTTAAGTTTGGTATAAGGCCATTTTATGGAGTAGTTAATGAGGAATCAAAAAGAGATAGTTGAAGTTTCTGGGGAAGCAGGTCTAAAAAAATATAACACTCCCAGAACACAGAAGGCAAGAGAAGTGGGACAACCATAGCGTAATCGAGTAACTAGTTTGTGTGAATGGATGGTAAAGGGTAAAAAGTCACGGTAACAAAAGTGAGGCAATTCTGGAGAGCCATGAAAAGATGTGGCACATAAAATAAGATTGAGGAATGAATGTCACCAACTTAATGATTTTATTGCTTAGCCAAAGGTAGGAGTTGTCTAGACTTGGTGGGAGGGAAATGTATTATTCCAACAATTTATTTCAAACTATCAAATTGTGGGCATATGTGTACATCTGCATACATTAAATGGCACAGGCAAGTCACTCACGTACAACACACACACACACACACACACGCCTATGTATTACAAACATGCATACAAAGTCACATATATACAGACATTGTATGACGGAAAGAGAATCAGCACTTCTGAGAGAAATTTAATATTTACATTGAGAATGTATCATTGACATCTTTGATCTACGTAAAATTATTGTGTGTGTGTGTGTGTGTGTGTGTGTGTATGCTGAAAAATTCACAGCCCAGCCCAATTTCAAAATCTTACCAGACATGAGATTTTTTTTTTTTTTTTTCCCCAGTTCTCTTTTTGGTGAAGTAGAAAACTTTTCAACACCCCCAAAAGTATATTAATTTTTACAGAACTGGACAAATTCATGTTTACCCAGCCCTATGGAATTTCCGGCCCAGAAGGGTCACCTGTGGATCCTTGACATGCAAATCAAGAGAGCAGATCAGCAAACTTGAACTGGTGTGGCAGTGGCCAGGGTTGGAAGGCGGGGCTGTTGTGATCATTCACTCCAGCAATACTGGGTTGACAGCAGCAATCGGGAATCCGGGGGTGATGGTATCACTCCAGCAGCCTTGGTGAAAGAGTGGTGATCATTATATATGACCAGACAGAAAAAAAAAAGAAAATACAACCAGAAAAATAAAATCAATATTTTACGCAGGCAAACAGAATGATAAGTACGACATCGTGCCTGAATGTTATGATCATGAAATAACAGTGTTAAATTCGGACCTTCTTAAATTGTGACTCTTAGAGAATTATCTCTTCTGAGTGTGTAAACTGCAGTAAGTAGAGACACCATTAAAAAAACAAATTCTTCCTTGGTGACAGAGATTTTTTTTTCATTTGTATTTTGCTTGTTTTACGGCATATCAACCTCAGTGGGTCATTTAATGCCGACAACATTTTTAGGATAGATTCGTATGAATAGAATATGTATTCTTTGGTTTAGATTGGTTTGGTTTATTTTGTTTTACAGCATATCAACCTCAATGGGTTATTTAATGCCGACAACATTTTTAGGATAGATTCGTATGAATAGAATATGTATTCTTTGGTTTAGATTGGTTTGGTTTATTTTGTTTTACGGCATATCAACCTCAATGGGTTATTTAATGCCGACAACATTTTTAGGATAGATTCGTATGAATAGAATATGTATTCTTTGGTTTAGATTGGTTAGGTTTATTTTGTTTTACGGCATATCAACCTCAATGGGTTATTTAATGCCGACAACATTTTTAGGATAGATTCGTATAAATAGAATATGTATTCTTCGGTTTAGATTGGTTTGGTTTATTTTGTTTTACGGCATATCAACCTCAATGGGTTATTTAATGCCGACAACATTTTTAGGATAGATTCGTATGGATAGAATATGTATTCTTTGGTTTAGATTGGTTTGGTTTATTTTGTTTTATGGCATATCAATCTCAATGGGTTATTTAATGCCAACAAGATTTTTATTGCTGCAAAAATGTATTGCTGGTAATATTTTTTTTATTTTTTCCTTCAAAAATGTATTGCTGGTAATATTTTTTTTATTTTTTCCTTCAAAAATGTATTGCTGGTAATATTTTTTTTATTTTTTCCTTCAAAAATGTATTGCTGGTAATATTTTTTTTATTTTTTCCTTCAAAAATGTATTGCTGGTAATATTTTTTTTATTTTTTCCTTCAAAAATGTATTGCTGGTAATATCTTTTTATTTTTTCCTTCAAAAATGTATTGCTGGTAATATTTTTTTTATTTTTTCCTTCAAAAATGTATTGCTGGTAATATTTTTTTTATTTTTTCCTTCATAAATGTATTGCTGGTAATATCTTTTTATTTTTTCCTTCATAAATGTATTGCTGGTAATATCTTTTTATTTTTTCCTTCAAAAATGTATTGCTGGTAATATCTTTTTATTTTTTCCTTCATAAATGTATTGCTGGTAATATTTTTTTTATTTTTTCCTTCAAAAATGTATTGCTGGTAATATCTCTTTTTTCCATCAATAATGTATTGATAGTAATATTTATTTTCTTCAAAATTGTATTGCTGGTATTAAAACCATTTTTTATACTTTCATAGTGTTTTGACGCCAGTTTGGGGCTTAACTATTTTCCCATAGTTGGGGCCTTAGCAGGTGCTACCACTCCAGGTTAGGGTGGACTCGGGAACACCAGCAATTAATCCTCCTCAAAACCTCCAGATCAGAGGCCTTTGGTGTTATGCACAGTTTGTTGTCTTCACTTCTTTCTTCACTTCTTTCTTCACTTCTTTGTTCTACTTTGTAACTTAAGTATTGGCAGACATGACATCTTGAATATCGAGTACAATACATTTAATGCTACTATAATCAATTATATCCAATAGAAGAAATTACATATATTATTGGATAGAACATGATATATAATATCATGCATAGGTTTCTGTTGTTAACTGGGGCAAGAAGTGGTTTGCTAATTTTAACACCTCTAAAATTAGAAACTGCTCTTTCTGGCATGGCTAATACTACCTTCCTGAAAAGTGACTTGTTGTGCCTTCTCAAGAAAGTGGAAAGATTATATTGAATCAACTGCGAGGTGCACTTCCAGGAAAGTTGGCTTACTGGGTCGTGTTGGAGATTTCTTCTTGACATTATCTATCTTGCATATTTATAAGGCTACCGTTTGTCCATGCTTAAAATATTGATACCACAACTTCTGATCAAGTGCCCCTGTTATGTATTTAGAGATTCTTGATAAAATCTAACGAATAATCTTCAATGTTATTGGTCCTGACCTGGCAACTTGGATTCAGTCCCTTTCCTACCACTGTAATGCAGCTTCCCTGTGGCTTTTCTATAAATATTTTCATAGTAATCATTTCATAGTAATCATTCTGATAAGCTTACGTCTTTCGTAAATGGACATTATAAATTTAAGTGCAGTACTAGATTGCCAGCAAGGTCTCATCATTTTGCAGTTGAAATGGTTAGAGGTAACTATAAGTTCTATGCCAACAGTTTCTTTTCTCACACTTCTCGCTTGTGGAACTCTCTTCCAGCTTCTTGTTTTCCAGTCAACTTTGATCTTCAAAAATGTAAATGCAATGTCAATTGTTATCTTCTTGCTTCTTAATTCTTGTTCTTTTAGTGTTCTCTCTCTCTTTCACTCTCTATTTTTTTATCATAGACTTATGGACATGTCATATTAAAACACCGGTTCCTGTATGATAACCAAAGTAACATCAAGCCTGGTCAGTACCTAGTTGGTCGGTCACTTGGGAATATCAGGTGCTCTAAGGATGGATGTGTGGGTGGTATAAAGGATAATGGCATGGAATTTTTTTTTTTAACCAGAGTTCCAATTCCTGTTGGGTTCATTATATTCACTTACCTGCAAGTACCCATGGGAAAGGTACTCATCCACCAGTTCTCCCCACAGCTATGGGTTAATTAGTCAGAATTGTATCAGTAAATCATAATTATCTTAAAAAAGAATCTTAGAATTGAAAAACATTTTCTGGCTTTAAATAACCTGCAATGAGTCGATACGTTGCAGAAAATAAATCAATTTTTTTCTCATATTCTCTCAAACTCAATAACCATTTGTGTCTTATGGGCTTTATTGCCTTTCTTAGGGCGAAATGAAATTTTTTTTTTTTCTTGAAAGCTTTGTCTCTTCAGGATGTAAGCAGTCATGGCTCTCTACATTTTTCTCTGAGTTGTCATGACTTATTGGAAAAGATAGCAAAGTGGTTTCCTGTTATCTTTTCCATAGTATCAAATTTTCAGTAGTTCTTCTAGAGTAGTTACCACCAGCAGCTTAAGAGTCGTCTGCTCCTCTATTCAACCATTAGTTAGACTTGAGGGATTTAACTATCATCAACCAAGCAATGTACCATAACTGATGACCTCTACATATAAAAGCAGCTAAGAGGCGAAGGAAGGACACCAGAGAACAGAATCCCACACATCGCTTTCAGTCTAATATGCAGCGCTTCTATCCGGAACGGTCGGCATGCAAGAAGGCGAGGACAACATGCCAGCCAACAGTAGCCCGTATCACATGCATTTGCTCTGTAACTTCCACAATTTTCCATCACCACCAAGAAGGATTACAATCCAAATGATTAAGTTTGCTTCCTACGCCATTTGCAGTTTCGCCAATTCAATGTGTAGCATTATCTTGCATGGCTTAAGCTTTGGTTTCATTTGTTTTGTTAATAAGTATATCAACCTCAACAGGTTATTAATGAAGACAAGATTTTTAGGATAGGCTCATGTGAATAGAATACGTATTCTTTGTAAAAAAAAAAAATCAATTTGTAGATCAGGCTACATTGACATTTTTGTAAAGAGGATTTTTTTAAAAATGTATTCTTTGTAATTTTGTTCCCCCTCCCCCCCCAAATCTATTTTTATACTTTCATAATGTTTTGATTCTACATTGAGGGTTAACTATTTGCCCACAGCTGGAACCCTAGCAGGTGCTACTGCCTAGGGTCATGGCGGACCTGGGAACAACGGCAATTGAGAGGTGGTTCCACACTCCTTGAAACAAACTGATTAAAAGCCTTGCTGCTGTATGTAGTTTATTGTCATACCCAGGATAAGCTTAAGATTTGAAAGAAGCATATTACTACTGGCAGGATTTAGGGAATTAACAGATTTGGTTAGAATCTGAATTCAACCCACCGATTCCGTTTTCCAAGATAATCACAGTTATTCTAACTACAAATCTTTTCTTGTATTGCTGAATGTAAATCTAAGAAAAACTTTAATTGAATATAATTAATGTCCAAATTTAATTAAGATTGGAAAAAAAAATTTGAAACCTAATTCCATGAATTATTTTGATTACACTCCTGATCACATGTAAATACATCTTCACCAGATATAGAAGTATTTCTGGCTTGAATTCTTCAATTTGGGAAAAACCCATGACTTGTTTCCTTGTTTGAGGGGAATATGTCCTTGCTAGTGATATAGCAGATAACTTTGACCTGCTTGAATCTGGAATCCTAAATATGGCTTCTCCAGAAACACAGGAGAATCTCTGGCAGCTCCACTTTCCATTGGGAATTATCATAAGTAAGACCCTATCTTTTCTCCTTTGACACTGCTTGTTGCCGCATACATGTTATAGTTTCTCTGCATGGGATAAATTTAAATATGTATATATAATTTTTTGTATGACTTAGTGGCATAAACTCTCCCTGAGAAGAAAACATGCTTGTCATTCCTTTTATTTCACCTATACTGTTCCATCCATGAAATAAGGGGTTATTATATCATGGATACAATAATAACCCTTATGGGGGAGGGGACAGCACAACCTAGGAATAAACCTTTCTTCCATCGCTCACCCATTACCTGGTGACTTACCCAATGTGATATTATTAACATCCATTAAGTGATCATCCAGACATGACATTTTATATTTAGTCTAAATCAGTATCTGTCTATATTTCTGAGATGAGGTATTATGTACACTATTTACATTATTTGGACTATTGTCCTCATCTTTGTCTCAAAGTTCTCCACTGCCTTAACCGGGTATTGAACTCATGCTCTTTGGGTCCTGTCACTGGATCTAACGCCTTTATCCACTGTGACATGTGCCAAGTTTACAAATTTTCCACTAGAAAATTCGTAAACTTAAAGAATCAGCACATATGCTAGGCCACAAAAATCCTCGAGCTGACAAAGCATAGAAATGAATACAATATGGGAACCAGTAATAAGGAGTGCCAGAGAAAAGCGATAACAGCAACAAAAATTGCAATATGAGCTCTGGTAAAAACACTAAATGATAACAGCGAAAATTGCAATATGAGCACTGGTAAAAATTGAAGGGTGAAGACATTAGGTTTATAAGTTCCAGAAATTCATACACAGATGTCCTCAAGGACACATGGCACAGTGGATAAAGGCAATAGTCAGAATAATGTAAATTAGTGTAAATCAGTGTTTCTGATCCTGTTTTACTTCAGAATAACTATAAATACAAAAAGAATTCATAAATGGGGTGCACCTGGCTACATTTCAGGGCACCTTAGGATGTCCAGGCACACTGGTTGAGAAATGCTGGTCTACACAAACCAGCCAGAATTTGCATTGAAAATAATGCAATTTACAAAAAGTGTTATATACCTATGGACACTAATGAATATGTCCCTATCCTCATAAATACGTTGGACACTATTGTAAGTGGGGGTAATATGCTGTCTAAGTAGTCCCCCAGTAGCAGTGGTTTACCTACTTCACGCCACTGGTGATGTTATAAAGATTACCATTTCATTTCCAATCTCTGTTTTGGTTATTCCTCATTCAGTAACCCTTTCTAGGTTACAACAAAAAAAATTTTTTTTTTTTTTTAATTTTTTTTTTTTTTAACAAGTATGTGCTTTTGCAAGATAGGTGTCAGCACCCAAATTTGAATATAAATGATTCACTTACTTTTCTCTTAATGTATTCAGCCCATAATCCAAAAATTCCTGGTAAGTCTCAATGAATGATTCAAAAAGTCTGATGGAAGAGGTTTTTTCATGCTGAAATAAAAATAAACAGTTTGGATGTTATATTGAAACAACATTGCTAAAATATTTGAATATCATGAAACCAGAGAAAAATAATGAAAATAATTGATTTAATTAGTAATGTACTTGATTAAGAAGAGAAAGAAAAAATAAATGAATTAACACTGAAAAAGTTTTTTTTTATGCCATAATCTTTTATGTCAATACTGAAATAAGATATTGCGAAACAAATATTACAGGCTTAACTCCAAACTCTACAAGTTTTATAACTTAAGCTGTCAACCTTAACTCTTTACAGATTAAAAAAAGAAGAGGGAGATAGGGAGAAAAGAAAGAGAATATGGAAAAAAACATGACGGAAAAAGAAAAGAGGAAAGAAAAAGAAGGGAATAGGGGATGGGGTGAAGAAAAGAGGGAATAAAGAAGAGCAGAAAAAAGAGAGGGAATAAAGAATAGCAGAAAAAAGAGAGGGAATAAAGAAGAGCAGAAAAAAGAGAGAGAATAAAGAAGAGCAGAAAAAAGAGAGGGAATAAAGAAGAGCAGAAAAAAGAGAGGGAATAAAGAATAGCAGAAAAAAGAGAGGGAATAAAGAAGAGCAGAAAAAAGAGAGAGAATAAAGAAGAGCAGAAAAAAGAGAGGGAATAAAGAAGAGCAGAAAAAAGAGAGGGAATAAAGAAGAGCAGAAAAAAGAGAGGGAATAAAGAAGAGCAGAAAAAAGAGAGGGAATAAAGAAGAGCAGAAAAAAGAGAGGGAATAAAGAAGAGCAGAAAAAAGAGAGGGAATAAAGAATAGCAGAAAAAAGAGAGGGAATAAAGAAGAGCAGAAAAAAAGAGAGAATAAAGAAGAGCAGAAAAAAAGAGTGAGAATAAAGAAGAGCAGAAAAAGAGAGAGAATAAAGAAGAGCAGAAAAAAGAGAGAGAATAAAGAGAGGGAATAAAGAAGAGCAGAAAAAAGAGAGGGAATAAAGAATAGCAGAAAAAAGAGAGGGAATAAAGAAGAGCAGAAAAAAGAGAGGGAATAAAGAAGAGCAGAAAAAAGAGAGGGAATAAAGAAGAGCAGAAAAAAGAGAGGGAATAAAGAAGAGCAGAAAAAAGAGAGGGAATAAAGAAGAGCAGAAAAAAGAGAGGGAATAAAGAAGAGCAGAAAAAAGAGAGGGAATAAAGAAGAGCAGAAAAAAGAGACGGAATAAAGAAGAGCAGAAAAAAGAGAGGGAATAAAGAAGAGCAGAAAAAAGAGAGGGAATAAAGAAGAGCAGAAAAAAGAGAGGGAATAAAGAAGAGCAGAAAAAAGAGAGGGAATAAAGAAGAGCAGAAAAAAGAGAGGGAATAAAGAAGAGCAGAAAAAAGAGAGGGAATAAAGAAGAGCAGAAAAAAGAGAGGGAATAAAGAAGAGCAGAAAAAAGAGAGGGAATAAAGAAGAGCAGAAAAAAGAGAGGGAATAAAGAAGAGCAGAAAAAAGAGAGGGAATAAAGAAGAGCAGAAAAAAGAGAGGGAATAAAGAAGAGCAGAAAAAAGAGAGAGAATAAAGAAGAGCAGAAAAAAGAGAGGGAATAAAGAAGAGCAGAAAAAGAGAGAGAATAAAGAAGAGCAGAAAAAAGAGAGAGAATAAAGAAGAGCAGAAAAAAGAGAGGGAATAAAGAAGAGCAGAAAAAGAGAGAGAATAAAGAAGAGCAGAAAAAAGAGAGGGAATAAAGAAGAGCAGAAAAAAGAGAGAGAATAAAGAAGAGCAGAAAAAAGAGAGAGAATAAAGAAGAGCAGAAAAAAGAGAGAGAATAAAGAAGAGCAGAAAAAAGAGAGAGAATAAAGAAGAGCAGAAAAAAGAGAGAGAATAAAGAAGAGCAGAAAAAAGAGAGGGAATAAGGAAGAGCAGAAAAAAGAGAGGGAATAAAGAATAGCAGAAAAAAGAGAGGGAATAAAGAATAGCAGAAAAAAGAGAGAGAATAAAGAAGAGCAGAAAAAAGAGAGGGAATAAAGAAGAGCAGAAAAAAGAGAGGGAATAAAGAAGAGCAGAAAAAAGAGAGGGAATAAAGAAGAGCAGAAAAAAGAGAGGGAATAAAGAAGAGCAGAAAAAAGAGAGAGAATAAAGAAGAGCAGAAAAAAAGAGTGAGAATAAAGAAGAGCAGAAAAAGAGAGAGAATAAAGAAGAGCAGAAAAAAGAGAGGGAATAAAGAATAGCAGAAAAAAGAGAGGGAATAAAGAATAGCAGAAAAAAGAGAGGGAATAAAGAAGAGCAGAAAAAAGAGAGGGAATAAAGAATAGCAGAAAAAAGAGAGGGAATAAAGAAGAGCAGAAAAAAGAGAGGGAATAAAGAAGAGCAGAAAAAAGAGAGGGAATAAAGAAGAGCAGAAAAAAGAGAGGGAATAAAGAAGAGCAGAAAAAAGAGAGGGAATAAAGAAGAGCAGAAAAAAGAGAGGGAATAAAGAAGAGCAGAAAAAAGAGAGGGAATAAAGAAGAGCAGAAAAAAGAGAGGGAATAAAGAAGAGCAGAAAAAAGAGAGAGAATAAAGAAGAGCAGAAAAAAAGAGTGAGAATAAAGAAGAGCAGAAAAAGAGAGAGAATAAAGAAGAGCAGAAAAAAGAGAGGGAATAAAGAATAGCAGAAAAAAGAGAGGGAATAAAGAAGAGCAGAAAAAAGAGAGGGAATAAAGAAGAGCAGAAAAAAGAGAGGGAATAAAGAAGAGCAGAAAAAAGAGAGGGAATAAAGAAGAGCAGAAAAAAGAGAGGGAATAAAGAAGAGCAGAAAAAAGAGAGGGAATAAAGAATAGCAGAAAAAAGAGAGGGAATAAAGAAGAGCAGAAAAAAGAGAGAGAATAAAGAAGAGCAGAAAAAAGAGAGGGAATAAAGAAGAGCAGAAAAAGAGAGAGAATAAAGAAGAGCAGAAAAAAGAGAGAGAATAAAGAAGAGCAGAATAAAGAGAGGGAATAAAGAAGAGCAGAAAAAAGAGAGGGAATAAAGAAGAGCAGAAAAAGAGAGAGAATAAAGAAGAGCAGAAAAAAGAGAGGGAATAAAGAAGAGCAGAAAAAAGAGAGAATAAAGAAGAGCAGAAAAAAGAGAGAGAATAAAGAAGAGCAGAAAAAAGAGAGAGAATAAAGAAGAGCAGAAAAAAGAGAGAGAATAAAGAAGAGCAGAAAAAAGAGAGAGAATAAAGAAGAGCAGAAAAAAGAGAGAGAATAAAGAAGAGCAGAAAAAAGAGAGAGAATAAAGAAGAGCAGAAAAAAGAGAGGGAATAAGGAAGAGCAGAAAAAAGAGAGGGAATAAAGAATAGCAGAAAAAAGAGAGGGAATAAAGAATAGCAGAAAAAAGAGAGAGAATAAAGAAGAGCAGAAAAAAGAGAGGGAATAAAGAAGAGCAGAAAAAAGAGAGGGAATAAAGAAGAGCAGAAAAAAGAGAGGGAATAAAGAAGAGCAGAAAAAAGAGAGAATAAAGAAGAGCAGAAAAAAAGAGTGAGAATAAAGAAGAGCAGAAAAAGAGAGAGAATAAAGAAGAGCAGAAAAAAGAGAGAGAATAAAGAGAGGGAATAAAGAAGAGCAGAAAAAAGAGAGGGAATAAAGAAGAGCAGAAAAAAGAGAGGGAATAAAGAAGAGCAGAAAAAAGAGAGGGAATAAAGAAGAGCAGAAAAAAGAGAGGGAATAAAGAAGAGCAGAAAAAAGAGAGGGAATAAAGAAGAGCAGAAAAAAGAGAGGGAATAAAGAAGAGCAGAAAAAAGAGAGGGAATAAAGAAGAGCAGAAAAAAGAGAGGGAATAAAGAAGAGCAGAAAAAAGAGAGGGAATAAAGAAGAGCAGAAAAAAGAGAGGGAATAAAGAAGAGCAGAAAAAAGAGAGGGAATAAAGAAGAGCAGAAAAAAGAGAGGGAATAAAGAAGAGCAGAAAAAAGAGAGGGAATAAAGAAGAGCAGAAAAAAGAGAGGGAATAAAGAAGAGCAGAAAAAAGAGAGGGAATAAAGAAGAGCAGAAAAAAGAGAGGGAATAAAGAAGAGCAGAAAAAAGAGAGGGAATAAAGAAGAGCAGAAAAAAGAGAGGGAATAAAGAAGAGCAGAAAAAAGAGAGGGAATAAAGAAGAGCAGAAAAAAGAGAGGGAATAAAGAAGAGCAGAAAAAAGAGAGGGAATAAAGAAGAGCAGAAAAAAGAGAGGGAATAAAGAAGAGCAGAAAAAAGAGAGGGAATAAAGAAGAGCAGAAAAAAGAGAGGGAATAAAGAAGAGCAGAAAAAAGAGAGGGAATAAAGAAGAGCAGAAAAAAGAGAGGGAATAAAGAAGAGCAGAAAAAAGAGAGGGAATAAAGAAGAGCAGAAAAAAGAGAGGGGATAAAGAAGAGCAGAAAAAAGAGAGGGAATAAAGAAGAGCAGAAAAAAGAGAGGGAATAAAGAAGAGCAGAAAAAAGAGAGGGAATAAAGAAGAGCAGAAAAAAGAGAGGGAATAAAGAAGAGCAGAAAAAAAGAGAGAGAATAAAGAAGAGCAGAAAAAAGAGAGGGAATAAAGAAGAGCAGAAAAAAAGAGAGAGAATAAAGAAGAGCAGAAAAAAAGAGAGAATAAAGAAGAGCAGAAAAAAGAGAGGGAATAAAGAAGAGCAGAAAAAAGAGAGAGAATAAAGAAGAGCAGAAAAAAGAGAGAGAATAAAGAAGAGCAGAAAAAAGAGAGAGAATAAAGAAGAGCAGAAAAAAGAGAGAGAATAAAGAAGAGCAGAAAAAAGAGAGAGAATAAAGAAGAGCAGAAAAAAGAGAGAGAATAAAGAAGAGCAGAAAAAAGAGAGGGAATAAAGAAGAGCAGAAAAAAGAGAGAGAATAAAGAAGAGCAGAAAAAAGAGAGAGAATAAAGAAGAGCAGAAAAAAGAGAGGGAATAAAGAAGAGCAGAAAAAAAGAGAGAGAATAAAGAAGAGCAGAAAAAAGAGAGGGAATAAAGAAGAGCAGAAAAAAAGAGAGAGAATAAAGAAGAGCAGAAAAAAGAGAGGGAATAAAGAAGAGCAGAAAAAGAGAGAGAATAAAGAAGAGCAGAAAAAAGAGGGAATAAAGAAGAGCAGAAAAAAAGAGAGAGAATAAAGAAGAGCAGAAAAAAGAGGGAATAAAGAAGAGCAGAAAAAAAGAGAGAGAATAAAGAAGAGCAGAAAAAAAAAGAGAGAATAAAGAAGAGCAGAAAAAAAGAGAGAGAATAAAGAAGAGCAGAAAAAAGAGAGAATAAAGAAGAGCAGAAAAAAGAGAGAGAATAAAGAAGAGCAGAAAAAAGAGAGAGAATAAAGAAGAGCAGAAAAAAAGAGAGAGAATAAAGAAGAGCAGAAAAAAGAGAGGGAATAAAGAACAGCAGAAAAAAGAGAGGGAATAAAGAAGAGCAGAAAAAAGAGAGGGAATAAAGAAGAGCAGAAAAAAGAGAGGGAATAAAGAAGAGCAGAAAAAAGAGAGGGAATAAAGAAGAGCAGAAAAAAAGAGAGGGAATAAAGAAGAGCAGAAAAGGGGAAAAAAGAATTTCAGGGAAGAAAACCAGAAAAAAGTGGAGGAAGAAAAAGAGAGATGAGAAAAAATGGGGAGCAGAAAAAAGGATGGAAAGGAAAAAATAGAAAACACGCACTTCTTGGAGTCTAAAAGTTTATTTGTTAAATAATATCAACATTTATCTGCACAACAACCACATATTTAAACAGACATTTACAAGAGGAAATATCTTTAATTTCAAATTCTCACATTAGCAGAGATGTCCCGAATTGGTTACTTGAAAATGAGTCAATAAAGCAGATTTGATGGACAAATAAAAATGCTTGATCACTTCAGGTCTTAACAAATTGAAACAATGGCTGGAAATTGTAAAAATGATCTTCAGATACCACTGGACTATGAAGAAGCTTATTGCAAATCCTGGCCAACTAAGAACAAATTGAGGGAGTTTTGGATTATTTTACAGTGACCATTTCACAATCTCAGATCATCAAAAAATAATCAGTTTGATGAAGGGACACTTCTTTATGCAGTGGTCACAAATAAGACAAAATATTGAAAATAAATTTTTTTAAACTTATTTGTTCTAAAATGTTATTTTTAAAAAACTGTTCAAATTCTCAATTTTTTTTTTCAATAATTATAGGAAACAAAAATTTTGATTGGGAAGAATATCAAATTAAATCTTTATTTACATGTGGGATATTGTCTTCATCTTTCTGTCTCCCATCCTTTAATAATAAAAAGAAACATCAAAGGCATCACTCTAGGAGAAAAGTAATTACCAAGTCACTTTTTTTTTTCTTTTTCAGGGAGAATAAAGAAAAGCAGTTTTCATAAGTGTGTTCATTCGTGGTAGCATTTCCATCACTTGGTCACAGTTTGCTGAAACCTAAAATTCTAAAACTTAGGTAAAAACTTATGCAATGTTATCATCATAAAGACTGATGAAAACACAAGACTAAATCTTTCATATGTAAGCTTATTACTTATTCTCATCCAGACTTTGTCTATTAATATTGGAAGACGGCTGTGTGGCTTTAGGAGTTTTCTTTCAACATGGATTCTTCTCCTTCTCATGAGGATGCAAGAGAGACTGCTTTTCCTCTTTTGACCGAGTGCTTGTACCTTCCGGTTGTCCCATATATATATATATATATATATATATATATAAAAGACAATAGGAAAATTGTAATAGTTGCCGACACTTTTGTCCAAAGCAGTATTGGAAAAAACGCGTCAGCAACTATGACAGTCTTCCTATTGTCTTTTACATTTATAAATATTGTTTTTTTTCTACAGGTTAACTCTGAGAAATTTTTCATATATATATATATATATATATATATATATATATCTTGGTTTTGTAGTGCGTATTCAATTTATGTAACGTAAATCATTCAAACGAAAAACAAATACTGAAGCTAGTTAACTAGCTTCAGTATTTGTTTTTCGTTTGAATGATTTACGTTATATATATATATATATATAAATGATGGGATACTCATTTTCTGATCACACTAACTTGCTAGGATAACCAGTCAATCCCTGCTGCAGATGCCTGCTCAGACATTCTGTTTATACTGCAACAATGTTAAAATGGATGTTAATTACAGTTAATGGAGAGAGTGTATACTCTGGCATGAGTAGCGGTTTCAACAATGCCAGTAGGCTCAAAGTCTTGGTCACAAGGACTCCTAGCTAGTACAACCATCGACAGCTTCCAAATAGTTCCATCTACCCAATTTCACTATTTGGGCTTGGGTCAACACATGGTATGGTTTTTAGCCACTTTGTTTATTCTTCTGGGGAGGCATTTTTACTGTGTGGCATCACACAGTAAAAATGCCTCCCCAGAAGAATAAACATCAAAAAGTCACTACCCTGAAAAATCAACGATGGTGAGAATCAAACCCAGATACGATGGTTGGGAAACAAACTTTGTAACCATTCAGCCACACACGCATAAATATTTTAAGCATTTCACTCTAAGCAATGCCACTTGGACGCAGAGGGTTATGGGTAGTGAAAAAAAAAATGAGAAGACTTTAGTGATAAGGAATGAGAAACAGACAATAAAAGAACAGGGTTCAAGAAAACAGAAAATGGTGATTGATGCTCCATTTAAATTTTTGAAGATCTTAGGTGGCTGGGAAATCAAATTGAAAGGGAGTTCCACAGGTGACAAGTGTGAGAAAAGAAACTGTTAGAGTAGAAGTGATAGATGCATCTAGCTAGTTCAATATTAAAACAGTGAGACCTAGTTGCCAATCAAGTAGTAAGCATAAATTCATGTAGTTGAGGCACTAAAGAAAAAAGCACATCTGAACAGTTGCCATGAAAATATTTGTAGAAAAGAAAGAGGGAAGCCATTAGTGAGAAAGTAACTGAAGTTGTGATGCCAGGTCAGGATTGATTACATTTTTTTAATTTTGTCAAGAATCTCCAGATATGACAGGAGCACCAGACCAAATATGACAGCAATATTCAATGCACGGATGAATGGTAGATTTATAAATGTACAAGGTGGATTCTGATAAAAACTTTGGCAGTAGGAAAGTAAAGTTGTGATTCAAGGCGAGGACCAATAACATTACATTCTTTGGATTTTGTTGAGCATCTCAAGATGTATAACAGGAGCACCAGACCAGATATGGCAGCAATATTCAATGCACGGATGAATGGTAGATTTATAAATGTGCAAGATGGATTCTGATGAGAAAAACTTTGGCGGTGGGAAAATAAATTTGTGATCCTAAAGGATGAGCAATAACATTATATTCTTTGGATTTTATTGAGACTCTCAAGATATATAACAGGAGCACCAGACCAGATATGGCAGCAATATTCAATGCACGGACGAATGGTAGATTTATAAATGGGCAAGATGGACTCTGATGAGAAAAACTTTGGCGGTGGGAAAGTAAAGACTTGATTCTAGGTGAGGACCAATAACATTACATTCTATGGATTTTGTTGAGAATCTCAAGATATATAACAGGAGCAGCAGACCAGATATGGCAGCAATATTCAATGCACGGATGAATGGTAGATTTATAAATGTGCGAGATGGATTCTGACTAGATTAAATTTCTGAACCAACTTTCCTAGCAGCAGACATAGAAATTAATTCAATATAATCATTCCACTTCATGTCAGGGGAAAATACACACCCACCCTTATTACGAGCCATATATATTGTTTTATCTAGATAGGAGATAAGTACATAATAGAACATAAAGGTTTAGTTGCTGAGTGATGGTAAAACATCTGTCAGCACAGACTGTATAAGCACCATTTTGTTCTGTGTAGATGTAAACAAATGGTAGACATTTGTATGAACTGTTCTAAATTTTGTCTCAATAGCCACATTGAGAAGTCAAAGCTTTACAATTGATTGTGAGGCAAAATTACTTGGTAAAGACAAACATTAAATTCAATTCAAACCATCTGGTATTTCCTGGTGTATATCAAATACAAAATTTATCTCTGGTGATTTCAGTGCCTGTCCGAGAGTAATTCCTATCAAACAAGTCTTGCAGATGATTGCAAGAGTGAAGGCTTCAGTCTTTAGAGGATGATCTGATATTGAGGCTAAGGCGACTGAAATGTTGATTGACAGATTTATTTTTTACATTTTATCAACCCTTTGCAGGTTATTTAAAGCCAGAAAAAATTTTAGATTACAGAAACTTTTTTGTGGGGAGATAATAATTTAGTGATAAAAGTCCTACTAATTAACCCAAAGCTGGTGGGAACGAAGACGTAGATTTTATACCTTTCCCAAGGGTATTTTACATATAAGTGAATTTAACAAGCCCAACAGGAATAGGAACACAGCTCTCCAATTAACATTTATCACTCCACATCATTTATAAATATTACCTGGAATCCCATCAAAATATAGAGTCTTATATATTAGTTCTATATATCTGTAATTGCAGTAGCCTGGCTCTCAATTTCAGTCATGATTGTTTTAGGTGTTGCCATAGTAGGATATGACTACACAACCAAGAAATTCAAATTCAACATGACATAGAATAACATGATTTATAGAATCTTTTTTAAATAATACTTAAAAATTTTTTTTTAATTTTAGATAAAGCATTTTCATATAATTATTTTACTCTTTCCGATTCTTGCTGCCCTTTTATTTTATGTTTAAAAAACTGAATATAAACATACTCTTAAATTAACTTTGTAAATTACTTACAAAGCAAAAATAAACAGTTTCTTTTCAACAGCTGTTATTAAATCTCAGATAAAACGTTTTAATTTTTAATCACAATTTTTCTCTGACTATACTTTACTAAATGAACTTTCCTCTTTTTCTTTAAAAACAAAAAATTCTTAAAGCAAATAATTGATGCTAAAAGTATAAACAAGATTTCACAGCCATAATTCAATAATGACCAGCCTCCCTCCCCACCACTGATCTGATTTGCTGTTTACCATTTTTACTGTATATGGAATCCCCTGAAAATGTAGTGTTTTATATATTAGTTCTATATATCTGAAATTGCAGTAGCTTGGCTCTCAATTTCAGTCAAGATTGTCTTACGTGTTGCCATAGAAGGATATGACTACACAAACAAGAAATTCAAATTTAACATTGGTATGACTAACATTTTGCTTGGTGAAAATAGTCACCTATAGAGTGCTAAAGGTTAACAATCCCAAGCTATTATCCATTACACCATCCACACATCCAAGCTTACAGCAACTGGTATTCCCAAGTATTACTGGTTGTCCCGTGTTAGGGAGAACGTTCAGGATGCATTGATAGGCGAGCTCGGCCTGACAAAGCTGGAGGCTCGCTGCATATGGGCTTGGATGCCCGGGCTGAAATGTCTAACACTGAGGCATCACTCACCTGGCTGATGATTCGAGGGGCCCTCTGGGTTGGCAAAAGACTTTGTTTGGCAGGTTTGGCAAAAATCGCCAAACTGCGTTCACTGCAGTGGGCAGGTGGAGACCCTAGGTCACGCCTTTTTTCATTGTAGTGTCGTAGCTCCGTTGTGCAAGTTTGTTGAAGACATCATGGTTCGCATGCTGTGCAGAAAGTTTTTTGTCCTTGAGGCCAGTTCCGTCTGTAGCAATATAGTACCGCCATTGTCTAAGGCTGAGCACTATGTATTCCTTTGCTTACTGGGGTTTATGCGAGTCGTGATATAGACAACGCGACAGAAGGAATTTCATGGGGCCAAGAAGTTTACCTCTTCCCAACTGATCCTGTTCTTTAAGCATCAGCTTAAAGTCAAGTTCAGGACAGAAAGGAAACGATTCCATCCATTGGAATTCGGCAAAAGATGGGCGAGTCTTGCGCATCTCTGCAGAGTGAAAGGTGCTGACTTGGAGTGGCATTTTGATGCCGGTTAGGCATTAAGAATTTTGGGATTGCTGGGGTAAACATTGGCAACCCTTCTTATGTGTAGGTTAGTTTAGGTCGGTTTTAGTTTTTTCTCCTTTTTTCAGTGTTAACTTAGCTAATGTATGTATGCTCATTGGCCCCTTTTATTTCTGACCCTATTTTTTTTCTTTTTCTTTTGTTTAATTCCCCCATCCCTCCCATCGTTAGGTGGTTAGTGATATCAGTTCTCTGGTAGGTGCGTTTCCGAATATCCACTGCCGAACTCTGATATCGATGACCAGAAGAACTACTGAACTACACTCTGCTACTTTCTCTGAATATTCACTGCCAACCTCTGATATGGAAGACCTTAAGAATTACTGAACAGCTGCTACTAGATATTGGTGTTGTTTCATTGAACAAATTACTTACTGCACTGGATTCTACATTCAGACTACGATGAACATGTATAACACATGACTTGTACGAATGTTTTATATTTTTAAAAGTCCTGCATTGATTCCGTCCAGTTAACTGATGTTTCTGCCACAGTTAGGGCTGTGGGGTGTTTTACTACTAACAACATTTTTGTTTAGTTTCTTGTATATAGCTTTTGTACACATATGTAAATAATCATTGGGGTTTTTAGACTTTTAAATTGTTATTTTTATCCCCCTCCTCCCACTGACAATGAATTGTAAATATGGGGACTAGGTTAGGACTTCATAGAGTTTCTGAGGCATTATGGTGGCTGAGGTAAGAATGGCAAGTCATTTTGGTGAAAGGAATATTGTTTGTATATCTGAGTCAATGATTGTGACTAGCTAAGTTTAATCTTTAGACAGATGATGACCATCCTTTTCCCCATTCCCCCTGTTTGGCCTTGTGCCGTATTTGTACATTTCACGTACAATAAATACTGTTGCCTCATGAACCCACAGCCACAACTACTGAGGGTGACTCTGGTCCCTTTTGATTCATGAACAAAGCTTTGACCGAAAGAATCTAAGTTCCGACAGTCTTCGAAAAGAAAAGGCTATTGGTAAATACTTCACTGTTTTTCCTTGATATTATTGACCAAACTCTTATTTTATATACATATGAATATCTAACTATTTTTCTAAGAAGAAAATAATATGATTCTTTGACTAGCGACGAATTCTCATCCGTCGCCTTAATCTTAATTGTATAAGAATTCCCTCTCCCACTTTCTCATATAGCTACACGTTAAGCCAACTACTTTCTGGGCTCACACACTGTTATTAACTTGTTAGCATCTTCCAATATATATTGTTTAAACCTCAGCCCTACTGTTTATAAAAAAATATTATATTATATGTTAAATAAAACCCACTTTTCGTTATTACATGTAATCTTTTTCTTCAACTTTAATTCCTACGAATCTGGTTCTTCTTATTTTGTGTAGCGCCAGCCGTAACACATGACATAACTTTATTTCATGGACGGAACAATGGCTGAGAAGAAAAGGTATGATAAACATGCGAAATAAAGGGTCCAGTTCGACATACGTTGGTATGTCGAACTGGACCCTTTATTTCGCTCACTGGGGCAGACTGTTCTAATTCCACGTGCCATGGATGTCAGTTATCAGTTATCTCCTATCAATTCCCCTGTCCAAGTTCTCCACTGCCTTAACTGGGTATTGAACTCACACTCTTTGGGTCCTGTCACCAGATCTAACCTAAAGAGTGTAAGTTCAATACCCAGTTAAGGCAGTGGAGAACTTGGATAGAGGAATTGACAGGAGATAACTGATAACTGACATCCATGGCACATGGAACTAGAACAGTCTACCCCAGTGAGCGAAATAAAATGGTTCAGTTCGACATTCCAACCACCTGAAGAAGGCCGGAGCATACAACAGCCGAAACGTTGTAATAAATATGGCAACAAAGATGAGGACAATAGTCCGAATAATGTAAATAGTGTACATAATACCTCATCTCAGAAATATAGACAGATACACACACACATCCATGTATCAATGGTTCACATGTAAAAAGGTACCTCCTCACTTCAAAAAAATACATAAAAGAAGGTGGGTGGGGTGGGGGTTGGGGGAATCCAAAATGTCACACATTAACTGGACAAAATGTCTCATTACACTGATAGGTGTTATGACTCAACATTTTTCTGTCTGCACCAGACTGCAAAGTGGTATGGTCTGAGAGTGACCTTTCAGAATTATGCTGTACATTTAGTGATTGATACATGATAAATAATAAAAATGTTCACTTGATTTTAATTTCTAAGGAAAATTCCAGCTGAAGCTCTTGTAATGCTTTGAGAAGATTTTAAGGAAGAAACTTTGGAGAAAACAATAACAAAAAAAAAAAAGAAAAAGAAAGTCATTTTAACACCAACCATCACCAGGCTTACTTTGATTTCAGATTGTTGACCATATTGAGAAAGGTGCATTGGGTTGGATTTGTAGACTTTACCACATACATATCAACCCTTGTTGGATTATTTAGTGTTGAAATCTGACTTTTTTTTTTAATGCCTGGATCTCAAGGTAAACACCAGGCAGCCATATGCACAGACCACAAGGAAAGATCCAGAGAGCCACGTGTGCAGATCGCAAGGAAAATTCTGCCAGCCATGTGCACAGACCTCAAGGAAAATCCTAGCTAGCTACATGCACAGGCTGCAAAGCAAACCCTGGGCAGCTCTGTGAACAGGCCTTGGGGCAAAAACCAGGTAATTCTGTACCTAGGCCAAGGATTTATACTATTACTGAAAGATTTAAAGATGAAACATTGCTGCAAACTATTTGCCTTGTTTGCTGAGAGGATAATTTAAAAAAAAATCATTTGAACATGTATCATGAATTTATATATAACATATATAGAATATAGTATATAACATATAGGTTTAATAATATATAGTATTTAATAAATTAAATAAGTATTTAATAATATATAGTTTTATATTGTATATAACATATAGGTTTAATAATATATAGTATTTAATAAATTTAAATTAGTATTTAATAATATATAGTTTTATATTATATAGTATATAACATATAGGTTTAATAATATATAGTATTTAATAAATTAAATAAGTATTTAATAATATATAGTTTTATATAGTATATAACATATAGGTTTAATAATATATAGTATTTAATAAATTTAAATTAGTATTTAATAATATATAGTTTTATATTATATAGTATATAACATATAGGTTTAATAATATATAGTATTTAATAAATTTAAATTAGTATTTAATAATATATAGTTTTATATTATATAGTATATAACATATAGGTTTAATAATATATAGTATTTAATAAATTTAAATTAGTATTTAATAATATATAGTTTTATATTATATAGCATATAACATATAGGTTTAATAATATATAGTATTTAATAAATTTAAATTAGTATTTAATAATATATAGTTTTATATTATATAGTATATAACATATATGTTTAATAATATATAGTATTTAATAAATTTAAATTAGTATTTAATAATATATAGTTTTATATTAAATAGTATACAACATAGATGGAACAAGTCTGAAACAACCAATTTTCTTTCCAAAATTGGTCTGTGTGGAGGATTAATTCCAATTATTTTATGGTATCTCCTTATATGCAAACTAAATTTTTATACAAGGTGCTGAAATGTTTTCAATCTTATCTTGATCCAGATGAGAAATTTTCAGCATGCCCATATATAAAACAATTTTAGTTTGCATATAAAAAAAATAATCACAACAGGAAAAAAAAAAATCTGGTCACATTTTTAGAAGTTGGTCAGGCCAAAAAGTTTTTCAGCACCCCGTTGTGTGCAAGAAAAATCTAAGAGAACTGTTAGAGAAGGCAAAGTAAATTTCAGCAGGAACTTTGACCTAATAGTTATCAAATTTGTTTTTCTTTTCTATAGGATAAAAACTTGAGTGAGAAGAATGCTATCCTTTGTCTGACTCGTAGTTAAAATGGTTTCACTGTCTCCAGTGGGAAATGTGTAAAGTCGGTCAAGGTTTCAAATGTTGATTTGCAAGGTATGTAGGCAAATGTTTCTCATTTGGAAAAAAATTGGCATAAGACTATTTCCCCCAACCAACCCAATGTCCAACTCCTATTTCCATCCAGTGGGTTGTGCTGTACTAAAATTATCAAAAACACTAACTTCTATCATGTGTGAAGGTCATTTACGATTCTAAACTATTCAGTAGTGGCAACTTAATTAACTTTGCTGTCACAGGTAAAAATGGGGGATAGTTTGAAATAATAAATTAGTATGACCAAAATAAAATAAATAGTATCATTTATATGAGGGGTTGTTGAAAAGTTCTCAACCCAACTAAGAAGGGGGTTAAAAAGAAAACTGATGTTTGCTCATTTGTTCAGATATTGAGAAATGAACCCATCTAAGATCTTGGATTTGGAAATGTTCATAAATAGGAGATCCAAAAGTGGGGCCAAGGGGGCCAAGAATGGCATAAAAAAGTAATGAATTAAAAGAGAAAGTTAATTCAAATTAGAAAGTCTTTTACTGGATCTTATCTATAACTTAGCAGAGTCGTTAACATATCCAAAAATTGAATAAATGTGCAAATTTACTGTTGTTAACACATCTCGGTGTATATATTCTGCAGCCATCTTCAGGAGATAAGAGGTCTTTCTTTTTCTCACAGATTACAGCAGATGAAGATAGAATTATTCAAGCAAAACGCTGTTAAGATGAGTTTTGGCCCTTGACCAAAAGACATGTTTGGTTGTCTGCCCTTGGCAGGTTCTTCATTTATCACTGTATATAGTAAATGAGTCTGGAATCCACAGCTTGCCTGTTTTACAGTTATATTAATAATAGGAGACATACAAAGAAAAGATATGAACATCTGAATAAGTGATGGGTATGGTATCGGGTTATCTCCTCCTCATTTCCTTAACCCTTCAACAGGAGGTCTCTCTCCCACAAGTATAAATACTTGCTCACCCTTCTCTCTTCCTCTTTTCTCTGCTTACGCACACGTGCAGCAAGCTATCTCGACTTAGGCCGTGGGCCGCAACCTCGCACGTGAGGCGAGGTAAAAATCTTTATCTTTTTCACGTATTCCAATATGTGACCTTGCACACAAACAGTGTTTCCCATATTCTGGGAACACGCTAAAGCAATATACATACGTATGGACATTCAACACACACACATAATTTTCCATACAAACACCCTTTGTAACGTTTTCATGTCTCTGTATATTAATGTTTGTTATTAATATATATAATTGTTTTGTACATGTATATCGGTCTTGTTTGTTTCTTTATCTTCTTTGGACTCCATTATAGTCCAACATTCCTATGTAGCGGGACCGGCCAGCAGGAAATCTTAGCCCAGAGATTTTCATCCTCATATTCACACCCCGGTCCCCTACAATGGTTTACTGATTATTTGTAAAAATCGTGGAACTATTACATCTGTACAAAATTTCCATAGTTCACTGTTTTTGTCAAAACAAAGTGATTACAGAGTTGAAAATTTGTTTCTTAACAAAAACTTTCGCACTTGCCTAATAAAGATTTTAAATCAAATGTATAAAATTACAATCCTTATACATAAAGCTGCCATAAAAAATGTTTTATCTCTTTTAATAGAGGTTTCTAGTAGACTGATCCTCAAACGAGTTTCCTAGAACGCCGGTCCTCGAATGAGCTTCCTACGACGCCGGTCATCGAACGAGCTTCCTACGACGCCGGTCCTCGAACGAGCTTCCTACGACGCCGGTCCTCGAACGAGCTTCCTACGACGCCGGTCCTCGAACGAGCTTCCTACGACGCCGGTCCTCGAACGAGCTTCCTACGACGCCGGTCCTCGAACGAGCTTCCTACGACGCCGGTCCTCGAACGAGCTTCCTACGACGCCGGTCCTCGAACGAGCTTCCTACGACGCTGGTCCTCGAACGAGCTTCCTATGACGCTGGTCCTAGAATAAGCTTTCTTAATGAAAACTTTCACACATGCCTCATAAAAATTTTTAACTCAAATGTATAAATTTGGAATCCTTATTCATAAAGCTACCATAAAAACATTTTTTCTCTTTTTATTTAATAGAGATTTCTATTAGACATGTTCACAAATGATATTTCTGTGAGACATCTTCACAAATGAGATTTCTAAAAAATGGTGCTAAGGGCTCCAGAAATGACATGTCATATTAAGAACCTTCATGATAAAAGTCAATGACGTTTAGAAGACAACTTTGTTTCCCAGTAGTAAGCCTACAACTTTAAAAATTTGCTCGCACCTCACCAAATTTTATGTGATAAAAAGTAGATTTGAAAATAAAAAACAGAGTGGACTAAAGGGAGATAACTGCGGATTCAAACTCAGAACATTATGATTGATAACTCTCTTCCCCAATTTGCAGACCCTACTTACGATATTCTTAATACTTGATATAATGCAAAAATATCACAATGACAAAATCAATAAATGAGTATTTAAAACTATTTATACTGGGACTCATGCATACAATTACAAGTAATCAATAATGATAATTTAAATTTTGAAATCATATTTATTTTTAGCACATCAATCTTTTGAAACTGTTCCGAAATCATTGATTGTCTTTCAGTCATTCCACCTCACTTACTATCCTTTTCCACTGTACCTATGAGGCGCGCTGTACCATTTGGGAACAACTGCATGACGGTTATGTGCATCGTTTCTTGATAGATTTAGAAATACAAATGATAAAACAATTTTGATGGCAATATTTATGTTCTTTACATTATTTTAGGGTTACATGCTGAACTTTTATTTACTCTAAATGAAATTGAAAAAAAAAACATAGCTGACTTTAACCATCTGGACTTTGTTTGTAGAAGTTTATTTTGAAAATGTGTTTTTGAAACCACTGCTAATATTGCCATGTAATTTGAGCAGCTTTCAATACAAATTGCATAAAATAAATAATTTTCTTCATTATTGCCTGTGGGATACTAAGCTTCATTCATTTAGAAAGAGGTTCATTCAGTACATACTAATGTTTTTGTTGAAAGGGAAAAAAACAGTTTGTGTATTCAAGACTATCGTTATAAAAAAAAAAACACAGTGTAGATGTAGGGTTCAAAAGGAACTTTTATACATATATACATACTGTAAACATAATAAACACCAAATTAATAATGCAGATCATGTTACCGAGTTAGGGATGAAATTTACTTATCTTTTATAATCACATAGCAACAACTCAGAGAAAACAGATGTTGTAATAAATATACTTTTAAAAATTTTACAAGACGTTTTCAGGAGAAGGCAATCGCCAGGAGAAATTTACAAGACGTTTTCAAGAGAAGGCAATCGCCAGGAGAAATTTACAAGACGTTTTCAAGAGAAGGCAATCGCCAGGAGAAATTTACAGGACGTTTTCAAGAGAAGGCAATCGCCAGGAGAAATTTACAGGACGTTTTCAAGAGAAGGCAATCGCCAGGAGAAATTTACAAGACGTTTTCAAGAGAAGGCAATCGCCAGGAGAAATTTACAAGACGTTTTCAAGAGAAGGCAATCGCCAGGAGAAATTTACAAGACGTTTTCAAGAGAAGGCAATCGCCAGGAGAAATTTACAAGACGTTTTCAAGAGAAGGCAATCGCCAGGAGAAATTTACAAGACGTTTTCAAGAGAAGGCAATCGCCAGGAGAAATTTACAAGACGTTTTCAAGAGAAGGCAATCGCCAGGAGAAATTTACAAGACGTTTTCAAGAGAAGGCAATCGCCAGGAGAAATTTACAAGACGTTTTCAAGAAAAGGCAATCGCCAGGAGAAATTTACAAGACGTTTTCAAGAGAAGGCAAT
The DNA here is from genome assembly GCA_964036315.1 of Acanthosepion esculentum. Lineage (NCBI taxonomy): Eukaryota > Metazoa > Mollusca > Cephalopoda > Sepiida > Sepiidae > Acanthosepion > Acanthosepion esculentum. Next base: position 56,965,686 of record OZ038515.1, read on the forward strand.
CGCCAGGAGAAATTTACCAGACGTTTTCAAGAGAAGGCAATCGCCAGAAGAAATTTACAAGACGTTTTCAAGAGAAGGCAATCGCCAGGAGAAATTTACAAGACGTTTTCAAGAGAAGGCAATCGCCAGGAGAAATTTACAAGGCGTTTTCAAGAGAAGGCAATCGCCAGGAGAAATTTACAAGACGTTTTCAGGAGAAGGCAATCGCCAGGAGAAATTTACAAGACGTTTTCAGGAGAAGGCAATCGCCAGGAGAAATTTACAATACGTTTTCAAGAGAAGGCAATCGCCAGGAGAAATTTACAAGGCGTTTTCAGGAGAAGGCAATCGCCAGGAGAAATTTACAATACGTTTTCAGGAGAAGGCAATCGCCAGGAGAAATTTACAATACGCTTTCAAGAGAAGGCAATCGCCAGGAGAAATTTACAAGGCGTTTTCAAGAGAAGGCAATCGCCAGGAGAAATTTACCAGACGTTTTCAAGAGAAGGCAATCGCCAGGAGAAACTTACCAGACGTTTTCAAGAGAAGGCAATCGCCAGGAGAAATTTACAATACGTTTTCAAGAGAAGGCAATCGCCAGGAGAAATTTACAATACGTTTTCAAGAGAAGGCAATCGCCAGGAGAAATTTACCAGACGTTTTCAGGAGAAGGCAATCGCCAGGAGAAATTTACAATACGTTTTCAAGAGAAAACAATCGCCAGGAGAAATTTACAATACGTTTTCAGGAGAAGGCAATCGCCAGGAGAAATTTACCAGACGTTTTCAAGAGAAGGCAATCGCCAGGAGAAATTTACCAGACGTTTTCAAGAGAAGGCAATCGCCAGGAAAAATTTACAAGACGTTTTCAAGAGAAGGCAATCGCCAGGAGAAATTTACCAGACGTTTTCAAGAGAAGGCAATCGCCAGGAGAAATTTACAAGACGTTTTCAAGAGAAGGCAATCGCGAGGAGAAATTTACCAGACGTTTTCAAGAGAAGGCAATCGCCAGGAGAAATTTACAATACGTTTTCAAGAGAAGGCAATCGCCAGGAGAAATTTACAAGACGTTTTCAAGAGAAGGCAATCGCCAGGAGAAATTTACCAGACGTTTTCAAGAGAAGGCAATCGCCAGGAGAAATTTACCAGACGTTTTCAAGAGAAGGCAATCGCCAGGAGAAATTTACCAGACGTTTTCAAGAGAAGGCAATCGCCAGGAGAAATTTACCAGACGTTTTCAAGAGAAGGCAATCGCCAGAAGAAATTTACAAGACGTTTTCAAGAGAAGGCAATCGCCAGGAGAAATTTACAAGACGTTTTCAAGAGAAGGCACTCGCGATGAGAAATTTACAAGGCGTTTTCAAGAGAAGGCACTCGCGATGAGAAATTTACAAGGCGTTTTCAAGAGAAGGCACTCGCGATGAGAAATTTACAAGGCGTTTTCAAGAGAAGGCACTCGCGATGAGAAATTTACAAGGCGTTTTCAAGAGAAGGCAATCGCCAGGAGAAATTTACAAGGCGTTTTCAAGAGAAGGCAATCGCGATGAGAAATTTACAAGGCGTTTTCAAGAGAAGGCACTCGCGATGAGAAATTTACAAGGCGTTTTCAAGATAAGGCACTCGCAATGAGAAATTTACAATGCGTTTTCAAGAGAAGGCACTCGCGATGAGAAATTTACAAAGCGTTTTCAAGAGAAGGCAATCGCCAGGAGAAATTTACAATACGTTTTCAGGAGAAGGCAATCGCCAGGAGAAATTTACCAGACGTTTTCAAGAGAAGGCAATCGCCAGGAGAAATTTACAAGACGTTTTCAGGAGAAGGCAATCGCCAGGAGAAATTTACAAGACGTTTTCAGGAGAAGGCAATCGCCAGGAGAAATTTACAAGACGTTTTCAGGAGAAGGCAATCGCCAGGAGAAATTTACAATACGTTTTCAGGAGAAGGCAATCGCCAGGAGAAATTTACAAGGCGTTTTCAAGAGAAGGCAATCGCCAGGAGAAATTTACAAGACGTTTTCAGGAGAAGGCAATCGCCAGGAGAAATTTACAAGACGTTTTCAGGAGAAGGCAATCGCCAGGAGAAATTTACCAGACGTTTTCAAGAGAAGGCAATCGCCAGGAGAAATTTACCAGACGTTTTCAAGAGAAGGCAATCGCCAGGAGAAACTTACCAGACGTTTTCAAGAGAAGGCAATCGCCAGGAGAAATTTACAATACGTTTTCAAGAGAAGGCAATCGCCAGGAGAAATTTACAATACGTTTTCAAGAGAAGGCAATCGCCAGGAGAAATTTACAATACGTTTTCAGGAGAAGGCAATCGCCAGGAGAAATTTACAAGACGTTTTCAAGAGAAGGCAATGGCCAGGAGACATTTACCAGACGTTTTCAGGAGAAGGCAATCGCCAGGAGAAATTTACAAGACGTTTTCAAGAGAAGGCAATCGCCAGGAGAAATTTACCAGACGTTTTCAAGAGAAGGCAATCGCCAGGAGAAATTTACAATACGTTTTCAAGAGAAGGCAATCGCCAGGAGAAATTTACAATACGTTTTCAGGAGAAGGCAATCGCCAGGAGAAATTTACCAGACGTTTTCAAGAGAAGGCAATCGCCAGGAGAAATTTACAATACGTTTTCAAGAGAAGGCAATCGCCAGGAGAAATTTACAATACGTTTTCAGGAGAAGGCAATCGCCAGGAGAAATTTACCAGACGTTTTCAAGAGAAGGCAATCGCCAGGAGAAATTTACAAGACGTTTTCAGGAGAAGGCAATCGCCAGGAGAAATTTACCAGACGTTTTCAAGAGAAGGCAATCGCGAGGAGAAATTTACAAGACGTTTTCAAGAGAAGGCAATCGCCAGGAGAAATTTACCAGACGTTTTCAAGAGAAGGCAATCGCCAGGAGAAATTTACCAGACGTTTTCAAGAGAAGGCAATCGCCAGGAGAAATTTACCAGACGTTTTCAAGAGAAGGCAATCGCCAGAAGAAATTTACAAGACGTTTTCAAGAGAAGGCAATCGCCAGGAGAAATTTACAAGACGTTTTCAAGAGAAGGCAATCGCCAGGAGAAATTTACAAGACGTTTTCAAGAGAAGGCAATCGCCAGGAGAAATTTACAAGGCGTTTTCAAGAGAAGGCACTCGCGATGAGAAATTTACAAGGCGTTTTCAAGAGAAGGCACTCGCGATGAGAAATTTACAAGGCGTTTTCAAGAGAAGGCACTCGCGATGAGAAATTTACAAGGCGTTTTCAAGAGAAGGCACTCGCGATGAGAAATTTACAAGGCGTTTTCAAGAGAAGGCACTTGCGATGAGAAATTTACAAGGCGTTTTCAAGAGAAGGCACTCGCGATGAGAAATTTACAAGGCGTTTTCAAGAGAAGGCAATCGCCAGGAGAAATTTACAAGGCGTTTTCAAGAGAAGGCAATCGCGATGAGAAATTTACAAGGCATTTTCAAGAGAAGGCACTCGCGATGAGAAATTTACAAGGCGTTTTCAAGAGAAGGCACTCGCGATGAGAAATTTACAAGGCGTTTTCAAGAGAAGGCACTCGCGATGAGAAATTTACAAGGCGTTTTCAAGAGAAGGCAATCGCCAGGAGAAATTTACAATACGTTTTCAGGAGAAGGCAATCGCCAGGAGAAATTACCCAGACGTTTTCAAGAGAAGGCAATCGCCAGGAGAAATTTACAAGACGTTTTCAGGAGAAGGCAATCGCCAGGAGAAATTTACAAGACGTTTTCAGGAGAAGGCAATCGCCAGGAGAAATTTACCAGACGTTTTCAAGAGAAGGCAATCGCCAGAAGAAATTTACAAGACGTTTTCAAGAGAAGGCAATCGCCAGGAGAAATTTACAAGACGTTTTCAAGAGAAGGCAATCGCCAGGAGAAATTTACAAGACGTTTTCAAGAGAAGGCAATCGCCAGGAGAAATTTACAAGGCGTTTTCAAGAGAAGGCACTCGCGATGAGAAATTTACAAGGCGTTTTCAAGAGAAGGCACTCGCGATGAGAAATTTACAAGGCGTTTTCAAGAGAAGGCACTCGCGATGAGAAATTTACAAGGCGTTTTCAAGAGAAGGCACTCGCGATGAGAAATTTACAAGGCTTTTTCAAGAGAAGGCACTCGCGATGAGAAATTTACAAGGCTTTTTCTAGAGAAGGCACTCGCGATGAGAAATTTACAAGGCGTTTTCAAGAGAAGGCACTCGCGATGAGAAATTTACAAGGCGTTTTCAAGAGAAGTCACTCGCGATGAGAAATTTACAAGGCGTTTTCAAGAGAAGGCAATCGCCAGGAGAAATTTACAAGGCGTTTTCAAGAGAAGGCAATCGCGATGAGAAATTTACAAGGCATTTTCAAGAGAAGGCACTCGCGATGAGAAATTTACAAGGCGTTTTCAAGAGAAGGCACTCGCGATGAGAAATTTACAATGCGTTTTCAAGAGAAGGCACTCGCGATGAGAAATTTACAAGGCGTTTTCAAGAGAAGGCAATCGCCAGGAGAAATTTACAATACGTTTTCAGGAGAAGGCAATCGCCAGGAGAAATTTACCAGACGTTTTCAAGAGAAGGCAATCGCCAGGAGAAATTTACAAGACGTTTTCAGGAGAAGGCAATCGCCAGGAGAAATTTACAAGACGTTTTCAGGAGAAGGCAATCGCCAGGAGAAATTTACCAGACGTTTTCAAGAGAAGGCAATCGCCAGGAGAAATTTACAAGACGTTTTCAAGAGAAGGCAATCGCCAGGAGAAATTTACAAGACGTTTTCAAGAGAAGGCAATCGCCAGGAGAAATTGACCAGACGTTTTCAAGAGAAGGCAATCGCCAGGAGAAATTTACCAGACGTTTTCAAGAGAAGGCAATCGCCAGGAGAAATTTACAAGACGTTTTCAAGAGAAGGCAATCGCCAGGAGAAATTTACAAGACGTTTTCAAGAGAAGGCAATCGCCAGGAGAAATTTACCAGACGTTTTCAAGAGAAGGCAATCGCCAGGAGAAATTTACCAGACGTTTTCAAGAGAAGGCAATCGCCAGGAGAAATTTACAAGACGTTTTCAAGAGAAGGCAATCGCCAGGAGAAATTTACAAGACGTTTTCAAGAGAAGGCAATCGCCAGGAGAAATTTACCAGACGTTTTCAAGAGAAGGCAATCGCCAGGAGAAATTTACCAGACGTTTTCAAGAGAAGGCAATCGCCAGAAGAAATTTACAAGACGTTTTCAAGAGAAGGCAATCGCCAGGAGAAATTTACAAGACGTTTTCAAGAGAAGGCAATCGCCAGGAGAAATTTACAAGACGTTTTCAAGAGAAGGCACTCGCGATGAGAAATTTACAAGGCGTTTTCAAGAGAAGGCACTCGCGATGAGAAATTTACCAGACGTTTTCTCAAGAGAAGGCAATCGCCAGGAGAAATTTACAAGACGTTTTCAAGAGAAGGCAATCGCCAGGAGAAATTTACAAGACGTTTTCAAGAGAAGGCACTCGCGATGAGAAATTTACAAGGCGTTTTCAAGAGAAGGCACTCGCGATGAGAAATTTACAAGGCGTTTTCAAGAGAAGGCACTCGCGATGAGAAATTTACAAGGCGTTTTCAAGAGAAGGCACTCGCGATGAGAAATTTACAAGGCGTTTTCAAGAGAAGGCAATCGCCAGGAGAAATTTACAAGGCGTTTTCAAGAGAAGGCAATCGCCAGGAGAAATTTACAAGGCGTTTTCAAGAGAAGGCAATGGCGATGAGAAATTTACAAGGCATTTTCAAGAGAAGGCACTCGCGATGAGAAATTTACAAGGCGTTTTCAAGAGAAGGCACTCGCGATGAGAAATTTACAATGCGTTTTCAAGAGAAGGCACTCGCGATGAGAAATTTACAAGGCGTTTTCAAGAGAAGGCAATCGCGATGAGAAATTTTGTAATAGTTTTCAACCATCATTTCATGAACTTTTGAAATTCAGTGGATGATGTCATTCATCAAGCAAATGGATAAATAACAGGACAGAAGGGACCCTATAGTCTAGGTATCAAAGAGGAAAGTTCATCAGAACAATTAGCATGAAAGTATTTATAGAAAAGGCACAGGGAAACTACATTACAGTGGTGAAGCCAGGATGCCATGTCAGGGTCAATGACATTGCACATTCTTCTTTGGATTTTATCAAGGATCTCAAAATATATATCAGAAACATTGAACCATATGTGGTAGCAATATTCGAAGCAAGGATGAATGGTAGACATATAAATACATAAAATTGATTCTAGAGAGAAAAATTGTCTAGTATGACACAGTGAACCAACTTTTTTAGAAGACCTAGCAATTGATTCAATATAATCTTTCCACTTCGTGTCAATAGAAAACATTAGCCTGAGAAAGCAAAACAAGTCACTCTCCTGGAGGTTAGCATCAGCCATACTGATGGAAGGCAGAAAGGTTCTCTCAGGTGATTAATCGTTTTGTTTTGGAGGGGACTTAAAATTAAGAAGCACATATGAGGATATGTAGGATAATAAACAATTGTCTCTCGATCTGAAGAGCTTAAAATTGTAGTGGTGAGAGAAGCATCCCCTCAAGAGTTCATTCCATATGGCAACATTTCTGGGAAAGAAGCAGTTCGAGTAGAATGGCAGTTCCTAGCTGTGAAGATCTAGACTGGCATAACTAAAGAATGCTGTTCACCTGAATATCTGCCAGGAAAACAACAGTAGAGTAGGGAGAGGCTGGCAACGTTTTGTCTCCGGGGAAAGAAGTTGAAAGGTAGAGAACAGTTAATCACCAACAAGTTAAATGCTTTTAAACTCTCAAGGTTTGAATGCGATGACTGGGCACCTCCAGTCCAGATGTAGAAGCAATGCTCTATTTTTGGTCTCATCTGACTTTTGTAGAGATAGAGCATAGCAGGAGGAATCAGATACTTTCTGGGGTGGTACAGGGAGCTAACCATTTTTCCAGCATTTTTAGTGATGAGTCATATATATAAGTTCAACTTCAGGTCTTGTGCGAGTCTGATTCCTAATAGCTGTTCCGAGCAAAGTGCCTCCTTGAAAGTACAACCAGGTCCAGTACAAGGGTCCCATGGGCCTCCACCAAATCTATGACACAGAGCTTCCCATATCTATCATATGGGCCCGCTACTCTATTAAGATCTCAATGTTGCTATTTATATAAAATACAAATTTTATTGTAACCTAATCAGATCCACCCCCACCTCCAACTCTTCAGTTAGATGGTTCAGAAGTAGTATGCACTAGTCCTTAGATGGTTCAGAAGTAGTATGCACTAGTCCTTAGTACAACCTCAAGGTTTGCACTTTGAGTGGTCAGGATTTAAGCTCAGGTCAAAACCAAATTTCAAATGCTGATTTTCACAGGAACATAGAATCAAAATACCCATTACACTTCCAAATGTCAAGATTCATGGACTGCTGCTTAAATATAAACTGTTACTAAATAGAAACATCACTGAAAAATTGGTGCAATGTAATCATTTTGATAGGTTATCAACCCTTTCAAGTTTATTTAAAAACAAAACATTTTGGATTGTGAGAATGATTTTTTTTTAACAAGTGGATATTGCATTAACAATGTTTTTAGAATAACACTGTTTTTTTTGCAGATACATGTGCTACTATTTAATCCATAGCTGAAGGGAGGTGACATCTTCATACCTTTCTCAAAGGTTATTTGTGTGTAAGTGAATGTAATGAACCCAACAGGAATTTGAACTCGGATCTCCAATTTCCTATTCTGAGTCACTGACCATTATATCACCAGCACACGTGAGGAGAAGGAAAGGGAGAAGAAGGAGGCAAAAGAGAAAAAGACAGTATGGAAGACACAGAAAAACAGGAGCTGAAGAAGAAGAATGATGAAAAGGAGGGAGAGGAGGAGGTAAAGTAGAAAGCAAGAAGAAGCCAGAGTAGAAGAATAAAGAAAGAAAGAAAGAGGAGGAAGGAAGGTGGAAAAAAGTCACAAAAGAAGAAGAGGAAGAAAACAAAGCAGGAGGAAGTATTTTTGATTAATTGACTTGTTTTTTTTACAGATTATCAACCCTTTATTATTATTTTTTATTATGAGAATAATACTTCTTTTTCGTAAGTGAATATTGCATTAACAATGTTTTGATAATAATACTGTTATTTTTCAGATACCTGTCATACTATTTAACCTATAGCTAGGGTGATGAACTAGATTCATACCTTTCCCAAGTGTATTTGCACATAAAGTAATGTACCAAGTCTGATTTGATTAACATAGGTTTTGCAGGAAAAGTCCTATTTAACCCATACCTGGGGGTAGGAGATGGATTCATAACTTTCCCAAGTGAATGCAATGAACCCAACTGGGATAGCACTGATTTTTCAGATACAAGTTCCATTTAACCCATAGCTGGGGGGAGGTGATGGATTCATACTTTTTCCAAGGATATTTGTACAAAACTGAATGCAATGAATCCAACTGGGATAGCAATGATTTTTTTCCAGATACAAGTTCTACTATTTAACCCATAGTTGGGTGGAGGAGATGGGTTATAGATATTTAAACAAAGGGTAATACATGTTAAGGGTACAAAGTACCTTTAGTATGCTGCCACTTGGTATTTCTTATCCAACTTTCTGGAAAACTACCAACCCCCCCCCACCACCAAAAAAAAAAAAAAACAGGGAACAAAAGAATAGTATAAACACTGTTAGTAGAATCAGTACTTCCTTCTTCTGACTAAGGAAGAGATTAATATCTCTAGCGATAAGATACATACTCCGGATTTCTGGGATGAGGAGTTATTATTTACATTAATTACAGTCAGATGAATATCCTCATCTTTGTTATTGTTATCACAACGTTTCAGCCGGTGTGACCTCCAGCCTTTTTCAGCTGAATCTGGGTAACCCTCTGCGAATTTCAAACTGAACCCTTTATTCAATCTACAGAGATTGACTGTTCTCATTCTACTGTCTATTTCAAGAGACATATCTTGTTATTTTATTAACACAGCTTAGTCATTGTGTCTTGTTTCCACACAGTCTAAGTCTATATTATCTGACCCAAAAATTGAACTCATGCTATGACAGCCTGCTCAGTAGACCTAGCATAACTATAAATACCATATAGAAGAAAGAAAGAAAGAGAAGCAGCAGTGAAGAAAGTCAAGATTAACAGCAGCAGGAGGTAAGAAATGAGGTTTAAGGCTCCAAGTTATAGCTTCAGGATTGTCCGACTGGATAATAACCTAGATAATTAAAGTACTGATTCATGAATTTGGTGACAAGGTAATTGTGGGTTCAGTACCTATGCCAAGTAATAGAGACTCAGATTCATTGAATTCAGATCAAGATATGAGATATCCCTAAACATGGAATGTGAACAATCTACCCTTGAAGATGAAATCAATGGGTTCAGTTCAAAATTACCTGAATGTTGCCCAGATTGACAAACACCTGGAGAAAAAGACATTACTTATATTCAGACTAAAGTTTAATAACATGTACCTATGTGCATTGTGGAGCAATTAATATCCAAAGCAAGTCATCTAAGATTTCATGACTGCAAACAATCTCAAGCAGACCACAATGACAGCTATCCGCAACTTAAAGTAAATTTACGTCAGTTTTGCAACAAAGTATGTGGGTCAGCAGCAGGTCTAAAGGGTCATATGAGAGTGCATCAGAGCCAGATAAATTGGAAGACCATACACAATTCTTTCATCCGTCATATATGGGTCATTCCAGCCAGATTCAACAAGGGTCCAACCAAATTTTCAAGAGTTGAACCTGAAAATCGCAACTGTAGATTTGGAAGCAGTTAATGAGTCACTGTAGTCAGTAAAACTATACCAACTCCGACTCCAGCTGAATTTACACTTTATGTAAAAAGTCTTACATTATAGAATTTTTATTTTTATTGTTATTTCTTCTACTGTATATTTACTATTTTCTTCAAAGAAATTCATCTCAACTTCTTTTTTAAAGTCATTTTATTTTTTTGTAGTTATTTTGTATTTGCAAAACTATATATGTAAAGAAATCTCATAGAATTTTTATCTTTGGTATGTCTTTTACATCCTGTAAAAGATTATATTTCAACTTCTGTTATAAAGTAGTTTTATTTTTGTTCTGTACTTATTCCTTATTTGCAAAGACATATATAAGTAAATAGTCTTACATTATAGCATTTTTATTTTTATTGTTATTTCATCTATATCCTTTCAAAGATTTTGTCTCTAATTCTGTTAGAAAATACACGAAGAATGAATAGGTATGATGTAAAAGCCATAATATCTTTATTCTTTGATATAAACCAGTTCTAATGATATAGGCCGACTCAAGTTAGGAGCATATGCATAGACTTTGAGATTTGTAGGCCATAATCACTTAATTAAATAAAGAGGAGCCGGAGGTGCCAAAAATAGATGAGTTGGAATTGACAGTTTTTTGTTCCGATTCCACTGACCTGCTGAAAATTTCAGCATGATACCTCATTTCATACAGATTTTATGCCACTCTGAAGATTATGAAGATATTGAACATTTTGTAAACATTGAATTTTCTTGATTTTTGGAGACTGCTCACTGAAAGCATCTTTCATTGCCTGACTTTGGAGGTCTTTTTCCTTCATCACAACCATTATGACACACTCAAATTCAATCAACTAATCACACTCGACTGTCACTTGTTGCAAAAAATCTCAACCAAAATTTTTATAAATGTGCAAAAACCTTCATTTACAGTTAAAATACTGGCTTTCGGCTTGCTACCACTGTGTGAAAACACATGCAAACAACCTCATCTTCTCTCATCATGCAGTCTGTATCAAAACACATTCCAAAGGCTGGGCAGAGCATTGCGAGACAGGAGTATTTCTTTGGTAACAAAGAAAAGAGTACTGAGCTGTTACATGACATCTGTCCTCCTTTACAGC
>OZ038515.1:56981566-57031566 GCA_964036315.1 Acanthosepion esculentum
TACTTTGAATACAAAATTAATAATTAATGTTAAAGATGGTAAAAGAAGGTTTATTGTTCCACTGGGCTTTATAGTAAACACATTGCATGAAAATTTGAAGTAACAGCATTAAACAGGTGTAATCTTTTTCAAAATAATAAGGATAGATTTTATTATACATACTGGTTTCTTCCTTGTATTTATTTCAAAATACATAACGGCAGCAAACCAGCATGCATCAATTTATTTATTTACCATCAAGTCATGTGACATATATGGCCTCTTCACTTACCAAGTACTTTATAAAAATGTTCTAATGGTGTGCAGTGAATTGTATAACTATTTGTTGTGTTATTCATATTTAAATTTATTTAATAATGTTGTTATAATGTATTATGAATGTTTATTATTTTTCATTCACATAAAAGTTGGAATATAATATGCAAGTGTTTGTTTATATACATGGATGGAAATAAGAATGTGTATCTAAAAGAAAGACTGAATTTTCTATTAAAAATGCCATAAAAGCATAAAAAACAGGAACTAAAGGACCCCCCTCATTTAATGAAATTTGGCACTGCACTTAGCAGGAGTTTGAGGTGCAATATACTAACTACAGTGGTTGGTGTATGGTGTATTGTTTAAGCTGTAACTCGAGAACACACATACATACATACAACATTAGAGTTTTAATATTATATATAGATATATACTGAAAAACTGCAATTATCTTGGTCAGTAAGTATAATCAGGTTTTGATACTATGTAATAATCAGGATTTTAGATTCCTATTTTCATACTGATACATCGTCCTGGGTACGACGTTAAACTGCATCCAACAGCAAGGCCTCTGATCAGGAGGTTTTGAGGAAGCGTGGAACCACCTCTTAATTGCTGGTGTTCCCAGATCCACCCTGACCCGGGGTGTTGGGGTCCCAGCTATGGGAAAATAGTGAACTTCCAGGTCTTTTCCAGTACATTGAAACAATGATGTTGCCAACTACACGTTTTTTGAAACAATGATGTTGCCAGCTATACGTTTTTGAAACAATGATGTTGCCAGCTATACGTTTTTGAAACAATGATGTTGCCAGCTATACGTTTTTGAAACAATGATGTTGCCAGCTACACATTTTTTGAAACAATGATGTTGCCAGCTACACATTTTTTGAAACAATGATGTTGCCAGCTATACGTTTTTGAAACAATGATGTTGCCAGCTATACGTTTTTGAAACAATGATGTTGCCAGCTATACGTTTTTGATATATTTAGTAAATACTGGATCTGGCATTAAATAACCCATAGTGGTTGATATGCCATAAAACCCCAAACAACCAACCAACATACTGATACAAGGTTAGTTTCAAGCATGCATAGAAAAATCAGGCTTCTATGTCCTGAAGCAAATCTAACAACACTTATTTAACAATGAAAAACATATTCTTTAGAAGTAATATTTTACTTGGTTGAAAAAGTGAAACATCAATTGTAGCTGTTTGTCTTGGATCATAGTCACAAAATTCTTCAATTTTGAAATACTAACAGACTACTTTAAACAAACAAGAGAGAATAAAAGAACAATAATTAAGACGGAAGATAACGATTAACATTGCATTTAGATTTTTGAAGATTAAAGTTGACTAGAATGCAAGAAGCCGGAAGAGAGTTCCAAAGGCAAGATGTGTGAGAGAGCATATAACTTACAATTACACCTAGTCATTTCAACTGTAAAATGATGAGACCTAGCTGCCAATCTAGTACTGTGCTTAAATCAATAAAATCTAGGTACCAAAGAGGAAAGCTCATCAGAACAATTCCCATGAAAATATTTATAGAAGAGGTACAGGGAGACCAGGTTATGACAGTGTGAAAATCACAGAAAAGATTCCACTCTCAATAGTTTTAAAAAGGAATGTCCAACACATCTTTTAAAGTCTCCCTTTTGATTTTATATATATATATATATATATATATATATATATATATATATATATATATATATATATATATATAGCATAATGAGAAGCCACGTATACTTTCTTGATACGTATATAATATGGAGAAAACAACTGAAAAGTTGCAAATTAAAAGAAAAAAAATTTAAATGTTTTTTTTGTGAAAGTATTGAAAACAAACTTCTGAATACAGTTATTTAATTAATTTCTGATGAAAGATCGGGGCGATCTGAAATATCAAATTATATATATATATATAAAAATATAAATAAATACTTTCAGTTGTTTTCTCCATATTATATATATATATGAAAAAGGAGACTTTAAAAGATCATGGTAATATTTTATTTCATTAGGTTTAATGAAATAAAATATTACCATGATCTTTTAAAGTCTCCATTTTCATAATAATTATTATTTGCTCTGTTATTACATCAAGCTCTGTCTGGATCTATATCCTCTATGGAATTATCCATACGGATTACCAAATATACCATTATTTATATATGTGTGTGTGTGTGCGCGTGTGTCTGCTTAAGAATTTCAGATAGAGTATATCTGTAAAAGAACACTATGAACAGAGACAAAAGGAAAACTTATCTTAGCAGAAGTGTTTTGTCTTCTGATGGACTTCAAGACAAATACTCCCTCAGAGGACAAAACACGTTGACCGAGATAAGTTTTCCTTATGTCTTTTTATATATATATCCTTACTCTGTCCTGGACATTGAGTTCTACCTGGATCATATCCTCTTGGAATTATTTTTATACAAACCTGTATGTGTATATATAATTGCATATGTATGTGTATATTTACCACTAATATTGTCTATATATATATATATATATATATATATATATATACATAGCATCACTACAAAAATATCCATTTTGTTTCAACACTTCTTGTGTCTTATCAAGTGATGGTAGTGAATGTCATATTTTTGGGTTATTGGAATTTATTCCATATACACCAATCCTATACTTGTGTGTGTGTATATATATATATATATATATATATATAATATATATATATATATATACACACACACCTTGTCATGTGTCACAAATGAAGAAAAGACTTGAAAGGAGAACTGAAGGGTTAATTCTACCAACAAATGGTAACCATGAAAGAGAGCAGGTGACAAATAGTTACAACTGGAATTTTGGAGACATGAGGAAAGAAGACTTGGAGAATTTAACAGTCACAGGGTACATCCAAGGCAAGAAAGCAACAAGCAATCTATTTGACAAGTTTGAACAAACAGGGAGAGAAACTAGGACTACAAAGCTCATTTGAGATTGAGAAGGTGCCTGGTCCAGAGAATTCCAACTCTATGGCAGCCCCTTCTTCGTTGCACTAAGAGAGGGGTGGCGTCGGTGTAATATCATTGCCAGCATGACAGTGATCGCAGGGGCATGACAGTGATCGCAGGGACATGGCAATATTTACTTTTGGACATATGCATATGCATCCTATGTAAAAAAAATCTTGTCACAGCCTGCTTTAGTGGGTAAGTCAGGTCAATACCAAGATGAGAGGGAATCATTATGGAGCATTTATGAGGGCAACAAAAACAGGAAACTGTGGAGAGCCGTGAACTGTGTATTTTTTTTTAATTGAAATTACATTAATTTACACCTTAGGATAAATCATTAAAGTGAAATTTATCTCATGTTAATATTACTATTTCTAATGATAACGAAAAACACTGGCGACAATAATGGAGTCAGTGTGGATTGAACTCACTAACAATGAGTTTTTGTTTATGCGAGAGGAGATTGCTAGCTGTTCGTTCGCCGCTCTTAAGACAAACGCCAGGTTTCCTGGTATGACAGTAATTATTTTATTTTTCATTTCATATTAAAAAAAATATTAGGCAGTGATCTTAAACATGGTAATAATACAAATTAATTACCTAACAACAGAACTTGGCGTATGAGAAACCATGAGATTTATGTCAAAATCAAAAAAAATCGTCCTTCATATCCAAAAATGGAAAAAACATTTTCTCCATATATTTTTAATATATAATGGGCAGAATAATTTGGTTAGTCGGAAACTACTACACAGTGTACAGTACAATTGGTTGGTTTGTGTGAACAACAAGCATAGTTCTATTGGTAGATCGTTGGGAAGTCGAGAAGTCCGGGGTGGCATCATCATCATGATCACTATCACCCGGGTCAGTGATGCTTATCACCATTTACCATGAAGTATAGCTTGTAGAAATTTTACTGGTTCGATAGGAGTAAAGATGGGTTGTCGAGTTAGCTGCCGGGTTTGTGTGGCTCGTTAAAACGAGTAAAAAAATCAAAATAAAAAAAATCAAAAAAAATCGCTTATAACAACTTAAAATCTCTGATTAAAAAAAGTAAAATAAAACTAAAAAGATATACAGGCAAAAAAAATTGTTTTTTTAGAGCTACACTAAACTCGAACAGAGATTTTTTTTTAAGAAATAAATTAGAAAAAAGAAATACGAGATTTTTTTTTGTTTTTACCATCGTTCAATCATAATAGAAAAAAAATAACGCGAATGAAAATTAAAAACGAGAAAAAAAAAAAAAAAAAACACACGCAAAAATTACTTTTAGTTTTTGAATAATCTCTCAATTTTTTAAAATATTCTTAAAATAAAAAATTATTAATAAAAAAAATAAGGAAAGAAAAATAAGGAAAGAAAAAGAAAATCAATCAGTTTTAGTTGTGAGTTAATTTTTTTCGGACTTTCTTTTAATTTAATTAGTCACGTGACAGAACACACCGTCTAACAAACTTCATTATAATTTGTGAATTATTATTATTTTTAATAAACTTGGATTTATTTTTAAGTTTTAAATAGTTTTTTTCTTTTTTTAATTTTTATATTTATTTAAGTGAAAAAGTACAAGAAGCAACAACGGTGTTAAAAAGGCGTCGGTAAAAAAAAAAATAAAAAATAAAAAAAATAACACTAGAAAAAAAATTAAAAAATTAACAAACTTCTGGCTGTATTGTTTATGTGGGATTGATAAAAATAAAATTTAAAATCCAAATAATTTAATATTTTTTGTCAAAAAAAATAAATAAATAAAAACGGTTCAAGTTTCTGATCTTCTGAAGCTAAAATTGTTTTTATTATTTTTTGCATTGTAATAATAATAATAATAATACACCTCCTCTTGACCTGTTTTACTTGCTGACACTTTTTCTCTGACAAAAATAAAAAGAAAGCAATACTTTTTTGTTGTTGTTGTTATGTTAAAAATAAGGAAGAGAAAAATAAATTTGTCAGGGGTTGGGAAGAAAAGCAATGATGAAATTTCCAAGAAAAAAAAAGTTTGTTTAAATAAGGTTCTACTAAAAAAAAAAAAAGCGGGGGCACTGTTCAAATATCATCCCCCACCCCCGCTTTTTTGAGAGTACTGAAAATAAATAAGGAATTGACTTTTTCACTTTGCCTAACAACAACGTTCGTAATTTTAAGCGTGAATGATTTTAGAGATTCGATCACTGGTTATAAAAAAACAGTTTCTGGGAAGCGAAGGTCTTTTTTCCTTTTATGATGGAATTAAAAATGTTACCAGTCTTCTTTTCTTATGTCGTGTAGAGACGAGAGACTTCATGAAGAAAGATTGAATGAATGATGCTGGTAAAAGTTTTTAAAAAAAGTATGTTTTATTTTTTTATTAACCTCTGGTTTAAAAATAAAAAGAATAATAAAATAAATATTCAAGTCGCATTTTACGTCCAACAAAGTTAAACAAAAACTAAAAAAAAAAAGAAAGAAAAAGGTAGATTAATTAAAAAAGCACTTTTTAAAACTTTTGACAGCAGTTTTGATTTGATTATGAATGAAAAAAAATTGTAATGACTGATGTTAAAAAAACATTTACTTTATTACCAAACTTAAATCTTAGTATGACAAGGGCAAGGCCAAATCGCGGGAGAAATGTCACGATTTAAGTAGATTGTATTGCGCCAATATTAAGCGGGGAAGGAGGTGGGTGCCTTACAAAAAAATAATTCTCTAAGTTAGTAAATCTTGATTTTTTTTAACTGCATTCGAACACAGATTTCTAGCACTAGAAATGCGTAACTATTTCAACCGTGATATATATCAGCAAATTTACCTGTTTTCTTTACTTTGTAATGTATGTGTGTGTGTGTGTGTGTGTGTGTGTGTGTTTTGTTTTTTTTTGTAAACGAAAATTAGTTTTATTCCTTCTAATTAAAAGAAGAACTGGGAGATCACTGATTAATTTTAAATCTAATAATTGGTAAATGACATTTTTGCTGTTTAAAATAAAACTTCATGGGATCTTTGGAAAATTAGATATTAAAAAAAAGAGACTTTTTAAATGTACTCGGATCCAAAATTACAAACGTTTTCTTTTCACCAAAAAAGAAAAGAATCTTAAAGACAATATTGTCCTTATTCCTTATTATTCCTTATAAAAATAAAAAAAACAATTAAAAGTTTCTCAAATAATGTCTTCTTAGTTTTTTTGCGTTTTTTTTTACTTTTCGTTCAGAGCAGATTTTCGGTAAGACGGGATCCGATATTTTTTGCAAAAAGGATGTTTTAAACGTCATTTTTGAAATAATGAGGCAATTTCATACCAGAATGGTACATTCCCAATACCGGAGACTTTTGGTGCTTATACTGCAAATTAACCAAGAAATCGGTAATTTACATTCTCCAAAGAATTCTGTTTTTTTAGTTTTAATTTAAATAGTTACTAAAAATTAAAAAATGATCACGTTGAATTTCTCAAGTTTTCATAAAATTAAATATCGGTGTGAAACAGATAAAAAAGAAAAACATTTTTCCCTAGATTTTTCAAGAAGATAGTTTCTAAAACAATTTAATTCATTTGTGAACAAGTCCTGAAAGTTTCATTAAAATCCGACAATTATTTGATTTTTGAAAGAATTTCCAAATTTAATGTCTGTCAACGCAAAAAAAAGATGCGAAAATTTGCTATGCTAAAAAAAAAAAAAAAGTTGCAACTGCTGACGCAAGAAAAATAAGTTTTTCAATCAAAATTTCGAATATTCTTAGTAAAAAAAATGAGTAAAAAATTTAATTAAATATTCAAAAAATACTTTGATCTTTCTTCTTAAAGAAACATTTATTTCACTTTTTAATATTGATTGACTTTTTTGTTTTTTTTATTTACTATATAAATACAAGAATATGGGCTGATTTTTGGAGGGGAAGCTTGGGGGTTCCTTAAACCAACGAAGAACCGAAAAAAAAAAAAAATAAAGGAAGAAGGATTCTCGTTGCTTTAGGCAAAAAAAAAATATTTAAGATTTCAAAATTTTTTTTTAAAATAAAATTTGAAAAAGGGAAAGATTTCATATTTTCCGGGATTATTTTTTGGTAAATAAATTAAAATTTTCAAGTAAAAAAACAAACAAACAAAATCAATCTAGAGAGGGTTTTAAAAAATAAATGAAGCCAAAAACACTTCAAAATTAAAGTATACAATTATTAATTTATTTATATTAAAATTTTTAAATTAATTAAAAAAAATGATTTCAGGCAACAAAAGTCCTAGACAGTAGGTAATAAAATATTTGCTGCATGTGTAAAAACTAGGTTTTTATACATAAATAATTGAATAGTTTTTTTTTTTTTATTTCTTTATGGCTAAAAAATTCTAATAATTCAAAAGAATTCCCTAAGTTATGAATGGGAATTGAAGCATTTTTTTTGGTCACGACAAGGAAATGGTTTTTGCTTGGATGGTTAACAAAATCCAAAAATACTTTTATTAAATATTGATTATTTATAATTAAAGTTCTGTTTTGTTTAAATTTTTATCTATCTTTCTAAGGCCCCACCCACACCGTTTTTTATCTGATAAACTTTAATTGGGATTTTTATGCTAAGACTCGAATTAGGCTTTCCTTTCTTTCTCTGAATTCACCGCTCAATTAAAATTAAATTATTTAAATAAATTAATAAAACCCCTCAATATTTCGTTTGCCTTTCATGATCTTCGTTTGATTCGAGTAAAAAAAAAAGAAGAAAAAAAAAAGAACCATTTATTTTTTTTAAATTAATAAACAATAGTTTAAATAATGTGTTTTAAATTAAAAATAAAGTTTTTCGGGACGAATCTATGTAGTAAAAACAGTCTTTTTTTACTCTTTATAGTCATAAATGTAAAAACAAATTTGAATTTTTATATGCCTAACTAAATTTTAAGATTTTTATTTTACTAAAAGTAAAACCAATATCCGATAATTTAACTAAATTTATTTTATTTAGTTTGAGACAAGGGTTCCTTTTAAACGGGATGAACAAAAACACAAGCATATTTTTATTTTTTAGAGATAATTAAAGAAAAAGGTAAAAATGATTTGCTAATTAACTCAAAAGGTAAAAAAAAAAAAGAAGTCTTTTTTAATAATTAAAGGATTAAAATCGGGATGTACATTTTTGTTTACATACAAAATATTGCAGGTATCAAAAACATCAATAACAAAACTGGGTGGATTTCTCTTGGTTTGGAGGGGGGGAAGTAAATAAATAATAAAAAAAAAGTATTTATGACAAACCTATTTCTTCTTCTTCACTTATTTTATTCGAGACAAAATTATAAATAAAACAAAAATTAATATTTTGCTTAAAAATTACTTTTTACTAACTTTTGTTTTGTTCTATCCAGGATTTTAAACAATTCAATTAATTAAAAATCAGACTTTTTCCTGAAGAGACTTGGATAAAAGTAAGGTGTTTTTTTTTGTTTTTTTTTTAATCCAAGCAATAAACAAATAAATTTTAATTCATAAATATAAACTGGGTATTTTTTTTTTTAAGTACCTTGATCTGGTTTTTAAAAAAATTAAGAAAAAAATGTAAAATCCTAGTTTACTCACGCGGCAAATCTAACCTACATTCTGTGAAATTTAAAATATTGAATTATCCACTTTTAAATACTATCGAGTTTCTGTTTACACACCTGAGGCAAAGGAATAGTTACTGAAAAATAAAATCTAAAACAGACAAAAAAACCTATTATGGTAGGTAAACCACATTTTAATTTTTATTTATTTATTTTTTGCAAAGGGCACCGGCCGTAGACGAGGGATATTTTATTTATTTGTTTATTATAATTATTATAATTAAATATTTAAAATAACATTACCTTGCGTCAAATGAGTAAAGGGTCTGGGACAGAAAGGTATGTATATCATAAATTTATAATTTTAATTTAAAATAACTTATTTTTTCCGTGTGAGTAAAAGTGGGAATTTTTTTTAAAGAAAGAAAGAAAGAAAAAAAGAGAAGGATAAGGGGCTGGATTCATTTTCATGAATTAATTAATTAAAAAAACAAAACAAAAAAACAAAACATAAATTACATAAATAAAATATCCCTATGACCGAATATAAAAAATATATAAATACACAAACAAGGAAGAAAAACAAAAAGCTACTCACGTTGTCAAAATCGAAATCCTTCCATATTTCAAGGTAATGTGCCTGCGAATTTAATATCTCCTCCATTATAGTAAATGTCTTTTTAACTCTTTTTCTTCCCCAGATGGTCCTTTAAGTTTTAAGGGATTTTTTTAAATTTTATTTCCCCCCCTTTTTTTGATTGTTCCCTTTTGGTAGAAAAACAAAAAGCGGGAGTTAAAGTCACATTATTCAAAACAACATCAAACAAGATCTGCCATCTTATTTCGCCTTGTTTGGTGCGCAGTGGCCGGAAGTCGATTAACTGCAGAACTAGAATCTTGCCTTTTTACCTACATAGATAAGTAAAATTGCATTTTAAAAAAATATATAAAAAATAGCTGTTAGCTAAAGTAAACGTAGCTTAGATGTGGCACAAGGCCGAAAGTAGGGAGCATTTGGTCAGGATCGAACTCACTACTCAGTTATATAATTGATCTTGCGAGACAAGCTTGCTACCACGTCGAATTAAAACAAGTACTTTACCGTTTATAACATAACTTATGTTTATATTTATTTTAGCCTTGAAAACATTTAGTGATTCATTTTCCAAGTCAACAAAGATTTTTTTATTCCTAGATTTAAAAAAGTAAAATAAAATAAAAACTACTGATATTAAAAAGAACTTTGTTCCTTGGAATCAATACTAACTTTTACTGCCCCCTATTTAAGTAAAAAAACTTTTACTTTGTTTAAATGTAAACAATTTTCTCTAAAAATTGATTTTTTTAAAAATCTTACTGTCCCCTTTTTAAGAAAAAAACTTTTACTTTGTTTAACTGTAAACAATTTTCTCTAAAAATTGATTTTTTTAAAAATCTTAGTCTCCTATTTAAGAAAAAAACTTTTACTTTGTTTAGCTGTAAACAATTTTCTCTAAAAATTGATTTTTTTTAAATCTTACAGTCCCCTATTTAAGAAAAAAAACTTTTACTTTGTTTAACTGTAAACAATTTTCTCTAAAAATTGATTTTTTTTTTTAAATCTTACTGTTCCCTATTTAAGAAAAAAACTTTTACTTTGTTTAACTGTAAACAATTCTCTCTAAAAATTGATTTTTAAAAAAAATCTTACTGTCCCCTATTTAAGAAAAAAACTTTTACTTTGTTTAATTTTAAACAATTTTCTCTAAAACTGATTTTTCAATTTTACTGTGCCCTAATTAAGTATAAGATAAAATTTATCTTTGTAAAAATAAAGATTTATTGATAATAAGTAAATAATAATAATAAATAAAGATAAATTTAAGACTATTCCTGTACTTAAAAGACTTTATTAATTGTTTACAAAACTTAAAGCCAAGCTAGCTGGGTGTTGTTCTCCAAGGTTGTTTCTTTATCAGACCTACAATTTTTTTTTTTTTTTTTTTTTTTTTTTTTAAGCTTATCACCCCAAGAAGGGCTGGAGGCCACTAGCACGCAAGGGGTTACAGAAGGTTTGGAGGAAGAGCAGATAGGAGTGGTAAAGGAGAGGATGTGGAGAAAGATAGTGGATCGATCAAGGCAAGGGGGTTACAGAAGATTTGGAGCGAGAGCAGATAGGAATGAAAGGTGAAAGGATGTGGAGAAGGGAAGTGGATAGATCAAGGCAACTGGAGATGTCGATTGACGTTACACTTAAATAGTTAGAGATTGTATTTGTCAGGGAAACAGGAATAGGGAAGGGAGTTCCACTGGCGCTTTTTTTTTTAGTACATGCCTGGGGAAGTATCAAGGTGCCGGGCAGTAAACCCCACCATTAAACCCCTTTAAATCTTGACCTTGTGTCACATTCAATATCGACATGGGTGCACTGAAAAATAAATATTTTTCTTTTTTATCCTTTTAAATTCTTTTCACCCCATGCAAGGCAGTAAAGCCACTAAGACACAAGGAGTTATTGAGTGTGAAAAAAAGAGAAACATTATTAAGGAGTGAGAACAATAAAAGACGAGGAATCTAGAAGAGAGAAGATAAATTCATTTTTTTTTTTTTTATGATTGCAGCATCTATCAGAGAGATGAAAATTAAATTTTTATTATTGCATTATTCCAAAATTTTAACACATCAGCAGATAGCTATTAACGTCAAAAACTGGGCACAATTAGTTATTAATTAAAAAATTAGTAATTAATGTATAATTTTAAATTTATTAGTAGAAAATAAAAGTAATTCATATTACTAAAATTATTCCTGTTTCCCTGACAAATACAATCTCCAACTATTTAAGTGTAACATCAATCGACATCTCCAGTTGCCTTGATCTATCCACTTCCCTTCTCCACATCCTTTCACCTTTCATTCCTATCTGCTCTCGCTCCAAATCTTCTGTAACCCCCTTGCCTTGATCGATCCACTATCTTTTCTGCACATCCTTTCCTTTACCACTCCTGTCTGCTCTTCCTCCAAACCTTCTGTAACCCCCTTGCCTTGATCTATCCACTTCCCTTCTCCACATCCTTTCACCTTTCATTCCTATCTGCTCTCGCTCCAAATCTTCTGTAACCCCCTTGCCTTGATCGATCCACTATCTTTCTCCACATCCTTTCCTTTACCACTCATATCTGCTCTTCCTCCAAACCTTCTGTAACCCCTTGCGTGCTAGTGGCTTCCAGCCTTGCTTGGGGTGATAAGCTTAAAAAAATATATAATATATACATATATATATATATATATATATACTAGCTGATCACTGCATTTAAGCATTGCATTAATATTTAAGCATACTTTTTTAAAGTTCAGTGATAATTCTTCTGCCACCACTTAATTTAAAGACAATTTGATGTATGTATGTCCTTATTTTCTATACAAACAATTATTTTTATTTCATGGGCGACTTTAGCTGGATTTTGCAATTAATTTTGATTATTTTTAAATTTATTTCCAACTTATAAAAATTGTTAGCATACAAAAAAATTTGTCATGAAAAATCATGTAGAGCTGCCACTTTGGTTCTGGTGCCCCTGCTATGTATTTAGAGATTCTTGATAAAATCCAAAGAAGAATCTGCAATGTTATTGGTCCTCAAACTCAATGAGGATAGTAGCTAACTGCCAGGAGAGTGACTCATTGTACCTGCTTGAATAAATATTTTCAGCTGACATGAAGTGGAAAGAGTATATTGAATCAACTGCTAAGTCTGCAGCTAAGAATATTGGTTCAATATGTCATGATAGATAATTTCCCTCTCCTGAATCTATTTTACATATTTCTAAGTCTACCATTCATCTATGCAATGAATATTGCTGCCACGTCTGGTCTGGTGCTTCTGCTATGTATTTAGAGATTCTTAATAAAATCCAAAGAAGAATCTGCAATGTTATTGGTGTTGACCTGGCATCTCAGCTTCAGTACCTTTTACTACCATTGTAAGATTCTCGGTGCCTCTTCTAGAAATACTTTTGTCATAATTGTTCTGATGAACTTTCTTCTATGGTACCTGGATTTTATCAATTTAAGCACAGAACTCGATAGGTAACAAGATTTCAACATTTTACAGTGGAATTGGCCAGGTGTAGCCACAAGTTCTTTGCTAACAGTTTCTTCTATCAGACTTCTTGGCCATGGAACTCTCTTCCAGATTCTTGCTTCACAGGCAACTTTGGTCTTCGAAAATTTAAATGCAATGTCAATTGTTATTTTCCATCTTAATTCTTTGTTCTTTTATTGTTCTCACTCTTTAATAGTGTCCATACATCGAATGTTGCTGCCACATCTGGTCTGGTGCTTCTGCTATGTATTTAGAGATTCTTGATAAAGTCAAAAGAAGAATCTGCAATGTTATTGGTCCTCAAACTCAATGAGGATAGTAGCTAACCGCCAGGAGAGTGACTCATTGTGCCTTCTCGAATAAATGTTTTCTGTTGACATGAAGTGGAAAGAGTTTATTGAATCAATTGCTAAGTCTGCAGCTGATAATGTTGGTCCACTATGTCATGATAGACAATTTTCCTTTCCTGAAGCTATTTTACATATCTATAAGTCTGCCATTCATCTATGCATTGAATATTGCTGTCATATCTGGTCTGGCATTTCTGCTATGTATTGAGAGATTCTTGATAAAGTCCAAAGAAGAATCTGCAATGTTATTGGTCCTCAAATTCAATGAGGATAGTAGCTAACTGCCAGGAGAGTGACTCATTTTGCCTTCTCGAATAAACATTTTCAGCTGACATGACGTGGAAAGATTATATTGAATCAATTGCTAAGTCTGCAGCTAAGAATGTTGGTTCACTATGTCATGATAGACAATTTCCCTCTCCTGAATTTATTTTACATATTTATAAGTCTACCATTTGTTCATGCATTGAATATGACTGCCACATCTGGTCTGGTGCTTCTATATATTTAGAGATTCTTGATAAAATCCAAAGAAAAATCTGCAATGTTATTGGTGTTGACCTTACATCTCTGCTTCAATCACTTTGCCATCACTGTAATGTAGCTACCCTATGCCTTTTCTAGAAATGCTTTTCCATAGCAGTAGGAATTTACCAAAAGCATAAATCAGGCTCTTACACCTGATTGCTCACAATAGCATGCAATTAAATTTCGCCAAAATGGGCATTGTGGTTTACATGAAGGTACAGTAAGAATCTGAACTTGGTTCTTCCTTCTTGTATTCATGTTCAGGTTCATAGGTTCATGGAGTTATACACTAATTCATAGAGTCTAGGTACCATAGATGGTAAGACTCTGGTCTTAACATGTATGGTACCTAGACTCTATGAATTTAAGGGCATTACTAGATTGGCCAAATGATCTCAGTATTTTTTTCTTTTCAAATCATTTCATACCAAGCAAGGCGGGGATGCCACTAGTACGCAAGGGATTACAGGAAGTGAAAATTAGAGAAGAGACTGAGTATGAGGAGAACTGAGGAAAGGACAAAAGATGAACGGGATCCTAGAAGATGACGATTGTTGTTGCATTTAAATTTTTAAAGATTGTAGTTTTCAGGGCACGGTGGAGTAATGGATAGCGGCTCGGACTGAGGAATCAGAGAGCTGAGTTTGAATTCCAGTCAAATCCATTACATTCACTTATGTGCTAATACCCTTGGGAAAAGGTATGAATCCTATTCTTCCTCGGCTATGGGTAAATAGCAGGACAGACTGGGTTCTATAGCTTTGGATGGAAACTGGTCTTCCGCACAAAGAAATGGCAACCAACTGCGGGAAAAATCTGCCTCGTCAGTCAAGTATCGAAAGGTACATGATCGTCTAAGTGTGTATGACGCATGGCACATAATTGACTGAATGCCAAGTTCAAATATTAATCCTCTTTCTCTCCCCCTCAGCTATGGGTAAATAGCAGGACAGACTGGGTTCTATAGCCTTGGATGGCAACTGGTCTACCGCAGAAAAAATGGCAACCTACTGCGGGGAAAAAAATCTGCCTCATCAGTCATGTACCAAAAGATACATGATTGCCTAGATGAACGGGATTATAGAAGATGGCAATTGTCGTTGCATTTAAATTTTTGAAGATTGTAGTTTTCAGGTCACGGTGGAGTAATGGATAGTGGCTCGGATTGAGAAATCGAAGATCCGAGTTCGAATTCCAGTCAAATCCATTATGTTCCCTTACAAGCTAATACCCTTGGGAAAGGTACAAATCCTCTTCTTCTCCCTTCAGCTATGGGTAAATAGCAGGACAGACCAGGTTCTATAGCCTTTGATGGCAACTGGTCTACCACAGAAAGTAATGGCAACCTACTGCGGAAAAAAATCTGCCTCGTCAGTCATGTACCAAAAGATACAGGACCACCTAAGCGTGTATCACGCATGGCCCATAACTGACGGAGATCTCAGGGGAGGGAGTTCCACAGGCAGGAAGTGCAAGAAAAACCATTATAGTAGAAGTGGTAGTTGCATTTAACTATTTCGACAGTAAAAGGGCGAGATTTAGATGCCAATCTAATAGCTCGCTTAAATTCATGTCGTCAGTGTGCTAGAGGAAAAAGCTCGTCAGAGCAATGGCCATGAAAGTATTTGTGAAAAAAGACATAGGCAAACCACACCACATTGGTAAGAAAGTTACTGAATTCGAAATGCCAGGTCAGGATTACTTTACTGATCCTTCTTTGGATTTTTTTCAAGAACATAGAGATGAATGGCAGCAGTAGTCAATCCACGGACAAATGGTAGGTTTGTAAATGTACAAGATGGACGTGAGGCCAAGAAGGCACAGTGTGTTACTTACTCTCCAGGGGTCACGTCAGCCATGCTAATGTCAGTTAGAAACAATGTAGTTAAATGAGAGCTGTTTTGTTTAAATCATTTCACCCCAAGTAAGGTGGGGGCACTACTAGTATGCTGGGGATTACAAGGAGTGAAAGTGAGAGAAAAGACTGAGTATAGGGAGGACTGAGGAAAGGACAAAAGATGGCGGTTGTCATTGCATTTAAATTTTTGAAGATTGTAATTTTCAGTGGAGGGAGTTCCACAGGCAAGAAGTGTGAAAAAAACATTGTAGTAGAAGTAGTAGTTGCATTTAGCTATTTCAACAGTAAACGGGCGGGATCTAGATGCCAATCTAATAGCTTGCTTAAATTCATGTTGTCAGAGGAAAAAGCTCTTCAGAGCAGTGGCCATGAAAATATTTAGCCAGCTATAATTAAATTTTAGGCATGCATTTCTCGTAATGGCATGGTAGGTAATCTTTCACGATCAGAATACATTTAAATTCTACTGGAATTTCTGGAAGTATCCCCATCGTCTCCTGCCAATGTGAAACCAAATTCCTTCATTGATTATCACAACATTCTATCTTGCAAGCAGCAAATCTTATAGAACAGAAGTTATCTACATACAATACTCAAGCAGAAATATATTAGCAATTATTTCTAGCTTAACTGTCTTTTTAGCCCCAGTGAGCAGATAATAAATTCCACATCCAAAATCTACAGTGCAATGGCAATAAAAAAAAAAGTCAAACACAGTTATTTTCTAAAAGAACAAAAACTTGTAATTCCAACGGATAATTTATTGTTAAAACAGATATATTTCGGAAAGTTTTTGCAATCCTTGATCACTCTTGAGAAATAAACGAAACGGTGACTAAGATACATTGTATACGTTATAAATTCAAATTAACAAAAGAAATTCGATCGAATTGAGTTTGCAAGACATGCGTAGACCCTGTAAAAAACGGGGTCAGGTAGCTGTCTACCTCCCCAGACAGGACTCTACTCTTCGGCATAGCCTTGTCTGGGTTCCTCTCCACCCGAAGGCAGAGAGTTCGACCAGCATAGCTGGAGACGAATCTCCAACTAATTCCCAAAGCAAGGTTATTTACCTCACCTCCCCACGAGGCAGGGTGTGGCACAAGGCCGTTTTTAATGCGGGGTTAAACTGAGCCTGTGGGCTCAGGCAAAAGTTCTCCGTAGAAAATGGGGTCGGGTAGCTATCTACCTCCCCAGATGAGACTCTGCCCTTCGACATAGCCTCTTCTGGGTTCCTCTCTGGTCGAAGGCAGAGAGTTCGACTAGCTTAGCTGGAGTTCGACGAGCTTAGCTGGAGACGAATCTCCAACTAATTGCCGAAGCAAGCCTTCAGGTATATCCTGTGCTCACTATATATAGCTCCTGATCGTCAGTCCACATAGGCGATAGGGAGTGTGGGACATTCCATTACAGCACCTCCCCCAAACTAATTTTTCCATAAATTTTTGCTCAATACCTCTTCTTTTTGGGGTCAGGACATAATTGTTTGACTTTTTTTCCTCTTCTTAGTACTTTTCCATCTCACCAGCACAAAATTTTTATTCATGTGATCTACAAAGTTTGATCATTTGCTCATTCTGGGGTATCATATAACAGTCATGGGAGACTGCGAGTTTGTTCAGGGTATAACACAAGGTACTAGACACATGGAGAAAATCAATATGCATATGTAGTTGCGAGACTCGTGGGAGAAATAGTTCACATTTCATTAGCCTGAAATATGATTTACAGGTCAGGGATACTAAAATCAAGCAGGTGCAGAAATTTAAATATCTGGGAAATGTTCTGACAGAGGGACAGTAAGTGCGACACTGAGAGCCAAAGACATATTGGGATGGCCAAAGGCGCATTCCAAAAGCGGGGCAGAGTATTACGAGACAGGAGGCTTTTGTTGGTAACAAAGAAAAGAGTACTGAGCTGCTATGTGATATCTGTCCTCCTTTACGGCAACAAATGTTGGACGATCTCCTCAAAGATGAAGAAGAGACTCGAAGCAGCAGCAGTGTGGTTCTACAGAAGGATCCCGAGGGTACCATGGTCCAAACATGTGAACAATGATGAGGTATTAGAGAGGATGCAAACAGAAAGGAAACTTAACATCAGGAAAAGGCAGCTGAACTTTCTGGGATACATAATGAGAAAGAAGGGCTTGGAAAATCTGATACTCACAGGGCAGATAGAGGGACAAGGGAAAGCAATGCTTAAACAAGTGGATGGTCTCCAAACGATCCTCTGCAGGTTTTGAATTCAGAGTTGTCCTTCTCCTAGACCAGTTACCACCCAAAGCTATAGAACCCAGTCTGTCCTGCTATTTACCCATAGATGGGGGGGAGGATTCCTACCTTTCCCAAGGGTATTAACACATAAGTGAATGAAATGGATTTGACTGGAATTTGAACTTGGCTCTCCAATTCCACAATCCGAGCCGCTATCCATTACTGTGCCTCCTAATATATATACGCAGATTTAATAAAATGGTTCATGAAATTTAAGGAATAAAAAACCAACAATATTGGCAATAAAGTTGATGATGTTTATTATATATTAGCCTTTTGAATAAATTGACGCATGAAGAGAAAGATTTTAATGTTCAAATAAGTAATATAAAAAATAACTTGGACTGATTTTAAATGTGAATTAAGTTTAAGCGTCTAATGATTTTTTTTCTTTTTCTTTCAAATTTGGCGGACATTTGGGAGATATTATTTTTCACACATAATTGCCATGTCTTAAATAACATGATCCAATAGAGAAATAAATCAATTTTCACCAATAACACTGATTTTATTTACTGCTGACTTCGATCCCTCTTAATGAAACATCCTTATAATAAGTATAATCAATCTTATTGCCAATATCATTATCATTTTGTTGTCTTTTTATTCCTCAAATAACTGACCTATGGATGTAATAATATCTTGAACAGAGCCTGGGTTCAAGACATCTGTATACTGCAAGCCAACATTCACCAGACAATACCTCAACTTCAACTCCCACCATCCATACAGTGTAAAGAAAGAGATTGTCCGCTGCTTACAACATTGAGAAAAAGTTGTGAGTGGTGACCCAGAGACACATGATCAAGAAAAGGTCAGTATAAGCAGTACCCAACAATGTAACAACTACCCTGGGTACATGGCAACAGCTCTGACAAAATGGGATAAGAGAGTACAAGAGGATAACAGCACTCAGAAAACATCTTCAGTCTGCCTACCCTATGTGAAGGGATTATCGAAGAAAATACAAAGATCTGTGGTCTATATAACATCAGAATAACCTTCAAAATTGGTTCAACACTTTGCAGACAACTCTTCTGAGTAAGACCCCTCCTATAGAGGAGAACATGACTACTGCAGTTGTGAACAGTTGAGTTAAAGGGAGATAACTGAGACATCTGGAAGAGACATGGCATGTGGAACTAGAATGAGCAAAATGTCGGGACTATGGCAATGAAGCTGAAAATAACAGTCCAAACAATGTAAATAATTACAATACCTCATCTCAGAAATATAGACAGATCCTGAAGAAGGCTGGAGTGTACAATGGCCGAAACTTTGTGAATATGGCAACAAAGATGAGGACAACAGTCTGAACAATGTAAATAGTGTAAATAATTACAATACCTCATCCCAGAAATTTAAACAGATCCCAAAGAAGGCTGGAGTGTACAATGGCCGAAACTTTGTGAATATGGCAACAAAGATGAGGACAACAGTCTGAACAATGTAAATAGTGTAAATAATTACAATACCTCATCCCAGAAATATAAAAAGATTCCGAAGAAGGCTGGCGTGTACAATGGCTGAAACATTATGGACATGGCAACAAAAATAAAGGACAACAGTCTGAACAATGAAAATAATGTAAATAATTACAATACTTCATCTCAGAAATATAGACAGATCCTGAAGAAGGCCAGAGTGTACAACGGCCGAAACGTTGTGAATATGTTAAGTATGTACCCATTCATCAATTTATCCCACATTTTATCAAACTGAAACCCCAGTTCTCATTTGGTCACCAAAGTTAAGCAACATCAAACCTGGTCAGTGCCTAGATGGGTGACTGCTTGGGAATACTAGGTACTGTATGCTTGGATGTGTATATGGTGTAATGAGAAATCAGAGAGCTGAGTTCAAATTCCAGTCGAGTTTGTTACATTCACTTATACACAAATATTCTGAAATTAATCCATCACTTAACCCAGCTATGGGTTAAATAGCACACCTTGCATCTGAAGATCTATAAAAATTGTTAATATTATATTCACTATTTTTGCTAGCTTTAAATAACCTACAAAAGGTTGATAAGCCATAAAAAGGTAAATTAATCAATCAAACCCAGATTTTGTAGGTACTGATCAGTCTTCAGACGCTACTGGAATAGGGTTAATTCCACGTTCATATCTTCCACTCATTTTGAGCAGATTACTTTTCCTCAACTTCAATTCATTTTTCTTTATCGTACAACGAAGCCTTCCTGACATAAATTCTTTCCCGCTATTTTTGACAACTGTTTAACAAATGGTGAAAATCATACAAAGGTCAAAGATATCAACAGACTTACGAGAACAGATTTAAGTATTTTGATGTCTTTTCTGTAGGTTACAGAGGATGAAAAATTATTTAGATGGCAGTTCAAATGACACAAAAACTCAGTTTGAAAAATTGCCATCATTAGTGTAAACTTTTAATGATGTAAAATATGTGTTTGATATTTTTTCTGTGCCAAAGGTTTGACAACATCTTTCAGTCCTGTGGGATGCAGAGAAAAAGAGAATACATTTTTTGCTCTCACATTTCATTTCCAGTCGAACCCATCCCTATTGTATTAAGAAAGAAATATAATAATATATATTCATTGGGAGTAGAAGGATAAAGTTGAAAAGTAAATTATACTAAACTCTCTCGTAAGTGGAGCACAATAAAGTTGTAGGCAAGATGAGAATAAAGAATTCTCTAGCAAGCAAATTAAAATAAAACCTTTGGCAACAAATGAATAATCAACTCTCTGGCAAGCAAACCAGAATTAAAACCCTTGGCAAAGTTGTAGTATATTGCTGCTGGGCTCAAATAAGGTGATGAAAAACTTATATATAAAAATATCTTTATTGTTCGAGTTGTGGTGAATAGGTAGAGTGAAGGGAATCAAAGAAGTTAGGACTATGCACACAGGATATGACGGAGACAAATCTTTGGTGAACTTCTAGCTAGCCTCTCTGTCCAGTTCAAGAATCGAACTGGTTAAATAACATTTGGACACCTACACAATTTCATGTGTCTACACCTACTTCCGGTATGTTGCCTACACAACTTCATGTGATCACGCCTCTTGTGGCATGTGTCCAAGCACACATTTCCTTCCACTCAGAACACCTATTCACCTTCTTTATTCTAGATTCAGGACACCTGTGCACCCTGTTTATTTTAGCCACTGGATGCATTTCCTGTTTATGCTATCACTAGTTTTGATTTCCACTCAAACACTGATGCAGTGGAAATAAGGCCAAAGGTCTTTCTTTAACCGATATCCAACAATATGATAATAATAATAAACTCCCTGGCAAGCACATCAATAAATCACAATGCAATTCTTGAGAAATAGAATATATTACATTCTCTATCAATGTAATACCTCACACTCGATCCTGGCTTACAGCAAACCAAATGTAACACTGCGATCAATCTGTGGTTCACAACAAATGGCCACAGATGTAACCCTTCATTACTGTCAGCCTGAGTGGATCCTGGTTTGATCAATGGAGTGATCTCTTCGATCCTAACCTGCTTTACCCCATGTTGTGATTATTTTGATTATAAGGAGGCCAAGATCGATTCATCACAGGTATCTTCACATTGGGCTGGTCCAAGTTGAGCAAAGTCATACAATAAAATTGGAAAATAAAAAAAAACAGCACTCGAAATATATATAAAAAAATAATTACTATCTTTATATCAATTCTGCATACAATGATTTGTTAGTAGTTGTGTTAGCATATGGGTGTTTGATGACCTAATCCGTTCCTAAATCGGACGCAACACTTGGGTAAGCTGGTAAGTTTTTAGCTTGCAGAGTTAATGGAATTTGTTTTACTGTTTTGGTAAGTTTGGCTCAAGGCTGAAGTCGGAGGTTCTTGTCTTTGGCAGGAAATATGGAATCTCTCAGCGACCTCCGTCACTTCCCTTCTCAACTCTCTGGCTGTGTCTCTGAAGTCAACTGTTTGAATGGCTTTTGCACATTCATTTTTATGGATTCCAACTGGAAACTGGTGTGGGCAAGATGTAGGCTGGGTTTCGGTGAATTCCCTGATTTCCAAGAAAAGTCTATTATTTTTGGTCTTGAGAAATCAAATTAGTTCATAATTTGGGGAAATTCTCCCTCTCTTGTGTGTGTGTGGGGGGTGCAGACATCACTCTGCCCAGCTGCCTCCACCTCTTAGTACCATCTCTCACTATTGCTTCCCAGTGGATGTGAGCAGCTCCTTCGACCTCCTTAATGTCTCCTCTGTGCCTGCTACCCTTCAGTGGGTGCAGACAACCCCTCTACCTTCCTTGATCGCTCTCCTGTGCTTGTCACCTCCAACATTCGGTCGGAGATTTCAAATGTACTTTTTCTCATAAGTGAATTGTCACCACATTTCGCTCTCTCACCTCTGACCCAAGAGACACTTTCCCAGGGAAATTTTTAGTGCTCAGCTGTAGGTGTTCAATTCATTGTTTTCTTATTCTGATATCTCGTGAAATGAATTCATTTGGCTTTAACTCAATTCTTCCCTTGTCAGATTCAGGAATTGGTTGTCACAGGCTGTCAACAGCTGAGTTGTTCACACAAACTGAGAATTTCAAGCAGTCATTTGGTCCATTGTACATATTTTGATTCTCTGGGAACAGTTCTTACTATCAGCTTATTTTTCTAATATTGGTTAACCCTTTTCATGCTAAGTTATTCATTATTATCTCGTTTTCAAGTCGCCATTTTGATTATTAATTACCAGCAACCTAAATAGTGTTACAATAGGGACTACAGTTATATGTATGCACACTATTGAGAACAAAACAAAGTAAACCACGGCAAAATTTTTAAAATCTTCATCCCTTTAGAAATGTCTTTATTGATAAAAAAAAAGGCATTTTGTAAGAAATGATGAAATCTATAAAATATTTGGGAAATTAAAAAATATTTACATTTAAGTCCCCAGAGAAACTTCCTGTTGTAATAAATTTCCAATTTGGTATCTATGTTGATGATACAACTATATACTCCTTGTATTAAAAATAAGTCCAATAGGTTTGATAAAATCAAATTGGCAGATGATCTCAAAAATGACAGTCAATCCGTTATTAACTGGGGCAAGAAGTGACTTGTTAATTTTAATGCCCCCGAGACAAAACTTTTTCTTTTTAAATTGGTATCACTCCATGCAAGGCAATAAAGCCACTAAAACACAAGGAGTTACTGGGTGTAGAAGAATTAGAAACAGTAACATTACTAATAAGTGGGAAGAAAAATAAGTAATCAGAAGAGTAGATAGAGATTGACATTGCATTCAAATTTTTGCAGATTAAAATAAACTGGGAAGCATGGAGCTGGAAGGGAGTTCCACAAGAAAGAAGTGCAAGAAAAGAAACTGTTAGCATAGAATTTACGCTTATATCTAGCCAGCTCAACTGTAAATTCGTGAGATCTTCACCCATGCTTGCAATATTGCTGCCACATGGTAATTGTTCAGATGAGCTCTTTGCTATGGTACCTAGACTTTTTGAATTTAACTGCAGTGTTAAACTGGCGTCAAGATCTCACCAATTTAACACTGCAGTTAAATTCAAAAAGTCTAGGTACCATAGCAAAGAGCTCATCTGAACAATTACCATGTGGCAGCAATATTGCAAGCATGGGTGAATGGTAGACTTTTCGATATGTAAGATAGATTCTGGAAAGAAAAATTGTCTTGCATGACACAGTGAACCAACTTTCTTAGCAGCTGATCTAGCAATGGATTCAATATAGTCTTTCTGTTTCATGTCAGGTGAAAATGTTCGCCCGAGAAGGCCCAACGGTTAACTTTCCTGGAGGTTAGCAAAAATTCTTGATGTAATCAATTTACAATTCAGTATCTATGTTGATGATACAACTATGTACTTCTGTCTTAAAAGTAAGTCTAATAGGTTTGATAAAAATCAAATTGGCAGATAATTTCAAAAATGACCGTCAAACCATTGTTAGCTGGGGCAAGAAGTGACTTGTTAATTTTAATGCCACTAAAATGAGTCACTTTCCTGGAGGTTAGCATTGGCCATGCTGATGGAAGGTAGAGAAGGCTCTCTCACATAATTAATGGAGAGAAGTTTAGTTTTGGAGGTGTTAAAATCAACACGCCATCTTTTGCCTCAGTTAATGACGGACTGGTGGTCATTTTGGACATTGATTAGCTTTAAACTGCTATTAATCATCTTGAACCTTTTTTTTGCCTTTCATCAGCATGGCTGATGCTAACCTCTAGAGTCACTCATTGCATCTTTTTGTTTTCCAGATATGTAGTGTAATGATTATGTTGAATCAATTGCTAGGTCTGCTGCAAGGAAAGCTGGTTCACTGTCATGTGAGACAATGTTTCATGACAGAATCTCTACCTTTATCTTGCAGTTTTATATGTCTACCATTCTTACGTACATTGAATATTGCCACCATATCTGGTCTGGCGCTCCTGTTATATATCTTGAGATTGTCAACAAAATCCAAAGAATGTAATGTTATTGGTCCTCACCTAGAATCACGACTTTACTTTCCCACTGCCAAAGTTTTTCTCATCAGAATCCATCTTGCATATTTATAAATCTACCATTCGTCCGTGCATTGAATATTGCCACCATATCTGGTCTGGCGCTCCTGTTATATATCTTGAGATTCTCAACAAAATTCAAAGAACGTAATGTTATTGGTCCTCACCTAGAATCAAGACTTTATGTTCCCACTGCCAAAGTTTTTCTCATGAGAATTCATCTTGCACATTTATAAATCTACCATTCGTCCGTGCATTGAATATTGCTGCCATATCTGGCCTGGTGCTCCTGTTATATATCTTGAGATTCTCAACAAAATCCAAAGAATGTAATTTTATTGGTCCTCACCTAGAATCACAACTTTACTTTCCCACCACCAAAGTTTTTCTCATCAGAATCCATCTTGCACATTTATAAATCTACCATTCGTCCGTGCATTGAATATTGCTGCCATATATGGTCTGGTGCTTCTGGTTTATATCTTGAGATTCTCGACAAATTCCCAAAAAAAATCTATAACATTATCAAACCTGACCTAGCATATTGGAGTTAACCCTTAGCCAATGCGGGTTTACTGGGGTGTGGCTAATGTCCCCTGTGCTTCTCATTTCAGATGGGAGAAGTTGCTCAGCCCCTGGGATTCCAACCCTGCAGTAGCACCTTCTTCATCGCACTAAAGAGAATGGGTCGATGTCATACCTATGTCAGTGTGACAGGGGGCTTGGCAAAAATCAATTTTTGTCCTTGGCCCATATGCATAAGTATGTGTATGGTGCTCCCCACATTAAAACGACCTTGTGTCACATCCAGCCTTGGTGAGGACATCAGGTAATATTTATTTTTTGAAAGTTTCGTTAGTTTTATGGCATACCAACCTCAATGGGTTATTTAATGCCAACAAGATTTATATTGCTGGTAATATTTTTTTGCCAAAAATGTATTGCTGGGAATAATGTATTGCTGGGAATAATGTTTTCTTCAAAAATTCATTGCTGGTAATAATTTTTTACAAAAATGTATTGCTGGTCCTAAAACCTATTTTTACACTTTCATAGTGTAAAACCCCAGTTTAGGGGTTAACTCTTTGCTCATAGCTGGGAACCTAACAGGTACTACCACTCCAGGTCAGGGTGGACCTGGGAACACCAGCAATTAAGAGGTGGTTCCATGCTCCTCAAAACCTCCTGATCAGAGGCCTTGCTGTTGGATGAAGTTTATCATCTTACACAGGACGCTGATACTTTGACTTTATGAATTTAAGTGAAGTACTAGATTGGCAGATAGGTCCCATAATTTCATTGTTGAAATTGTTAGTTGTAACTGTAAGTTCTTTTCTAATAGTTTCTTCTCCAGCACTTGTAGAACTCTCTTCTGGATTCTTGATTTTCTCTCGACTACAATCTTCAAAAATTTAAATGCCATGTCAGTCATCTTCTGTACGCTTGAAACCTGTTCTTTTACTCTCCTGTATCTTTTCCTCTCAGTAACCCCTTGAATCCTAGTTGCTTTTATAGCCTTGGTTGGAGTGAAAAAAAAAAAAATTAAATCTGTTAAAATGTGACACAATGGGTCTCTGCTTGATTGGTTTTGACACCCCTAGAGTCAAATGGATTGTAAATGATTTTATCAGGGCCTGAACCTACCGGCAGTTTTATGACTTGGTTGCCAGTAAAAATCGATATGCGAGAGTTTCAAAGCAACCATCTGCTATATCCATAAATAGGAAAAAGAAAATAAATAC
This sequence comes from Acanthosepion esculentum, assembly GCA_964036315.1. Classification (NCBI taxonomy): domain Eukaryota; kingdom Metazoa; phylum Mollusca; class Cephalopoda; order Sepiida; family Sepiidae; genus Acanthosepion; species Acanthosepion esculentum. The sequence continues at coordinate 57,007,687 of OZ038515.1, forward strand.
GTAAATAAAAATTTTCAAGATGCCACCTGGACGGAAAGTAAAATTTTTTCTCATGATGATGGCCATGCTGGTTGAAACTAGTCAAGGAACTTAATTTTAAAAAATAAAAACAAAAATATTCATATACAATCCATGTATGTCAAAAAAAAAAAAATCACTTACTTACTTTGACTTATTAGACATTGAATATCCATGAACTTGCCTGACTTTTTCGTTAACCTGATTAATATTCATAAGCATACCTAAAACTGTTAAAAAAACAGTAACATTTTTGCTCGTGTATATAAATACTTGCCACAAAATAAAATCCGTACATTTACCTTGTTAAAGTCTCTCAGAGGATCAAAAGCATGTCTTACATATACATATATATATATATATATATAACGTAAATCATTCAAACGAAAAACAAATACTGAAGCTAATTATATGGCAAGAATCACTCTCGCAAACAATATTTAATAATAAAATACAATCAACTTCGAATCCGTTAATGAATGGTATGATCCTTGTTTATAAATTCCGGTTTTATCAGGTCTTAAATACGCACTACACAATTGATATTAAAATAACTTGATCCTAAGTGCGAATTCCTGATAATACTGTGACATTTACTGTAACTATTGAACAATTTAGTTCATGCCACCTTTCTTCAGTACAAGAATGCACAATTTTCAAATTTAAAAAATTTCAACCTCAGCGTCGCGACTGCACGCTCCAAAATTATTCTTACATTTAACAATATCACATTGCTAAAAAAACACTCTTTCGGTCTGCACTATCTTTCGATGTCGCATTACTACTCGGAATTTAACAAAAACACACTGAAATATGTACTGATGATGGTCGTTCGAAACGACTGAAAGCCCGGCTTGTAGAAAAAATAAGACCTGATAAAACCGGAATTTATAAACAAGGATCATACCATTCATTAACGGATTCGAAGTTGATTGTATTTTATTATTAAATATTGTTTGCGAGAGTGATTCTTGCCGTATAATTAGCTTCAGTATTTGTTTTTCGTTTGAATGATTTACGTTACATAAATTGAATACGCACTACATAATTGATATCTATATATATATATATATATATATATATATAGCGCCAAATAAGAGAACAGATGGAGTAAGAATCCAGTTTGTAGCATTTACTTTTTTCAAGAAAGTGCTCAATACAAAGTAGAGCAAAATATTATATTTTATATTATAATAGATTGTAATAAAATAAATATAAAATGTTTTTATTAAAATCTATTATAGTACAAATATTATAATATATATATATATATATATATATATGTAGGCCCTTCTAACAATATGCTGTCAAAAAATAATATGCTGGATAGTTTGTTCAGAGAGCATAATTTGCAAGAAAAATATTTTTTTTTATTTCCTGGTCACTTTTGCTACACTGCATTTATAAAACATTTTACATCACTACACAAAAGCTTTTGTGTCATGATGTAAAATGTTTTTATTAAAATCTATTATAATAAAAATGTTATAATAATATTTTGTTCTACCTTGTAGTGAGCACTTTTTTTAAAAGGTAAATGCTACGAACTGTGGATTTTTACTCCATCTGTTCTTTCTCTTATTTGGAGATTATATATATGTGTATATATATATATATATATATATATATATATATATATATATATATATGTATATATGTGTGTATATATATATATATATATATATATATATATATATATAAAACACACGCTCTATCTCTGATATCGAGCACTTTATCCCATAAATATAGCACATTTTAAGACTATATTTCTCATATATATATATATATATATATATATGACATTTTTATGTTTTTACATTCTTTTTAAAATAAAATAATTGTTGAATTTTGTTCATTTCATATATATATGTGTGTACATGTGTGTGTATATATATATATATATATATATATATATATATATATATATATATATGACATTTTTATGTTTTTACATTCTTTTTAAAATAAAATAATTGTTGAATTTTGTTCATTTCATATATATATGTGTGTATATGTGTGTGTGTATATATATATATATATATATATATATATATGACATTTTTATGTTTTTACATTCTTTTTAAAATAAAATAATTGTTGAATTTTGTTCATTTCATATATATATGTGTGTATATGTGTGTGTATATATATATATATGACATTTTTATGTTTTTACATTCTTTTTAAAATAAAATAATTGTTGAATTTTGTTCATTTCATATATATATGTGTGTATATGTGTGTGTATATATATATATATATATATATATGACATTTTTATGTTTTTACATTCTTTTTAAAATAAAATAATTGTTGAATTTTGTTCATTTCATATATATATGTGTGTATATGTGTGTGTGTGTATATATATATATATATATATATATGACATTTTTATGTTTTTACATTCTTTTTAAAATAAAATAATTGTTGAATTTTGTTCATTTCATATATATATGTGTGTATATGTGTGTGTATATATATATATATATATATATATATATATATATATATATATATGTATGTATATATATATTCTTATTATCATATTTTTATTATAGTAGATTACAATAAAAACATTTTACATCTCTACACAAAAACTTTCCTACTTCAGAACTATATGGTCCTTCTTCAGGTGATGGTAGATAACTTGTGATAAAAATGAGTTATTAGGAAAATTTGAAAAGAAATCGTTACCTCTTTTTGGAAGTTAAAGGGGACCTTATTCACCCTGCTTTAACTTCCAAAAAGGGGTAACAATTTCTTTTCAAATTTTCCTAATAAATCATTTTTATCACAAGTTATCTACCATTACTTGAAGGACCATATAGTTCTGAAACCTGAAAGTTTTTGTGTAGCGATGTAAAATGTTTTTATTGTAATCCTTAAAATAAATATATTATATGATAAAATATAGTTTTAAGGTATGCTATATTTATTTATTTATAAGTTCTCAATATCCAGGATATAGCATATGTGAATACTATATATATGTATATATATATATATATGTAAAAGAATGAAGAATAAGGTTACAGTGTTCAAAACATTAATTTAAAACAGGGCTCAATACAAAAGTAGAGCAATAAATCTTTATTTATTTTGCAGTGTTACATTAGAACATGTACATACTCACTACAAAACTGTACATCTTGTTTCAATGTTAAAAATTTTTTTTTTTATTTCTTTAAGCAAACCCTGCTTTCTCTGCCTGCAGGAGAAAATACAAATAATTAAATACTCGAACAAGGACAACCTGTTGAATCGGAGATATGAAACGGCATTAAATTGTAAACATACAAAAGAATTAAACGTTACAATCTTGCTAAAGAAATTTCTAATCTACGAATGAATCCTCTTATGTTTAAAAAAACATAGCATCGTAACCACCATCAATATTCCCTAGTTGTACTTGTAGTACATAATTTATTTTAATTTTAATTAGCTGGCTTCAAGATTGTCAATTGTTCGCTGTAATCTGATTTTGAAGAACAAATATAGTTCCTTTTGGAAGAAGGAAATTACTAACACAAATTTGGGGAAATTTGACAAAAAAAAACGTAAAAGAAAAAAATAAGTCACTTACTCTAAAACCTTGTTCCAATCATTTCATCCAGAGTAGTCTCTTGCCTGGTCTTTGTCAGCTGGCTTATGGAAATTACCACCAAAAAGCTTGTAATGCATTTGGTTGTGTAAGCACTGTTCAGATGCCTTTAAATTTGGAGGGGGGTGCATCATCTTTTTTTTTCTTTTTATTCAGAAGAAAATACAACCAAACAGGTGAGCATGAAACTATCTTTATTTCATATAATAATCGTATTTAATACAGAAGAATATTGCAAAATATACATAGATTTCGATATACATGTATATTTAAAAGTGTTTCTTTCATTCATATTTATTAAAATGGAAGAAGAGGAAGAGGCGGAGTCATTTACAATAGCATAATAACCAAAAGAAAGACTAAACATTTCTCAAGATATATATATATATATATATATATATATATATATATATATATTAAAAAAAAAAGCTTTTTTTGTTTTTTGTTTTTTTTATACATACTATAGTGAGTCTATATTTCTATTCATCATTAAAATTATCTTTTTTTTTTTTTAGTTTTCACTTCATTCAATTTTTTTTATTTTTTATGCATTTCCCCATTGTGAGTTAATTTCAAAATGACCAGAATACTCACAACATTATAAATTGTGATGGTCTGGTATTTTGGGGGTCTGTGTTGTTATTCTAAGCTTATTTAAAACGGTAGTAGCATACAGCGGCAGTGGTGGCAGTGACGGTCACAAAGCAGACCAGAAAGATGGAACGGACTTTCCATTGAGCATTGGAAGATCTTAGATACCTATGAATGCGTTCAACTTGTTCCCGGGTGTAATCAACGCTGCTGCTATTGTCAATGATGTATGTTGCCATGTCACATTTGTCATTAAGACTGATTTGCGCACGGATGCGGACAAGCGCCTCCTCCTTGGTGAACTCGTTCCGGCTTGTCAGGCGTTCGATCTGTTGATCCTCAGTGCTGAAACCAAAGAAATAAGGTATTATTATACATCCAATAGCCTGATTCTGTCAGGAAGGATGGCACCAATTTCTGATCGGAGACATTTCCTCTCTTCCTCAATTGCAAGGAATTTGTATACTTAAATCATTAAGAAGCCATCTACATTTTATATATTTTGAAGGAAAAGAAGAAAAGAAAAAAAGGCGAGAAAAGCTTTATGAGTGAGTGTAAGTGCAAAAAAAAAGAAAAGAAAAGAAAAATGCTGAAAAGGAGAAATAATCAAAACATTTTACGCATACATGCAGAAGGGTGTGTGAATGCACACATACACTAAAAAAAAATTACACCAATGCAAAGTGCATTTAAAAAAGAAAAATCGAGAAGTATAAGCAGTCAATTGCTGATATCCTTGACAAGTGGATGGATGGGTCTGTCTACAAAAATCTGGAATCAGGATGTTGAAGGTAACGTCAATCAGCTAAGTGACAAACCTTTTACTTGTATTAATATTATATATATATATATATATATATTTAAAGACATATTTATGTTTAACATTCTTTTTAGAGATACAAATATTTAAGTAAATGCTCTGTTTATAATAAACAGTATTAAATAACATTTACCGGCCGGAATGTCCGAGAAATTTTCATAGAAAATATTCGTCCTCCGACAGGATTCGAACCTGTATCCTATACGGAACCATTATATAGCTTGACGTGCCTTAACCGTTTCGGCCACTAAGGACCGTTCGGTTGGCACGGTCAAATTTACTTCTTATAAACTTCAATCTTCCATGAATCTCTCACGTACATTCATAACTGCTCATGGCGTATCAAATATAAACAAATGACGTCACGCATTATGAAATGGACAAAGTCCGACAATTATTTAAAGACATTTTTATGTTTAACATTCTTGGGCATTCAAGCCGGTAAATGTTATTTAATACTGTTTATTATAAACAGAGCTTTTACTTAAATACTTGTATCTATAAAAAGAACGTTAAACATAAAAATGCAATATTTTATATATATTATTTATAGATTATATATGCATGGTACTTATTGGAAAGTGCTCAATATCAGTAACAGAGCTAACATATTTAGTTGGGTTGATGTGAGTTTGTGACCCTGGGTTTCACGCTATTTGCGTTCGTCAGACAAACTGATTAATTTTTAAAAGTTTGGATTTATATATGGTTGCGTCAATCGGTGTTTTTATTGTAGTGGGAGAAAAAAATTGTCATCAGAACGCCACTTATGCGTACGCAGACATACACGAACGTTCATGCATTGCAGCTCACACAAACATAAACATATATGAACAGTGTGGGACTGGGCTTATATGTGCATCCATGCATTGTTGCGTGCATACGTACGCATTTGGTCGCTGTATTCAATGTTGGATTGTGTAGTGAATATCTTTCGTCAATTGCAGTGTCAATGCGCAGACCGCTTGTTTATTTTGTTCGCTGAATAATGTTTTCTTGCACACACACACACACACATATATATATATATACGTATGCACACGCGTTAACACATCTTCTATCCGTCTGTTTTTTTTTTATGATGGGCTCCGTGTAAGACTATGGTAGATAAAATTGCTATTATTTTCCATTTCTTTTTTTAAATGCTGTTATTTTAAAGCCGGTTATTTGCTGGTTTATGGTGAGTGCGCTCATGTAAATGGTAGAAACTCCAATTTATAATACTTATTAGTATTTATGCGGTGCTATTAATTTTGCTGGTGGGGGGAGGAAGTAAGTATAATTGCGGACTGATGTGGTAATGGTAATTGTGATGCGGTAATAATGGTGATGATAATAAAAATTGTACCATCAAATAGTTATTGTAAAATGGTAGAAGTGATTGTAGTAATGGTGGTGGAATGGTAAGAATAATTATAATTATTATGATGGTAGTTTGAACTAGAAAATAATTGATGGTGTTATGGTGTCAGTGGTTTATCTTTTCATGTTCATAGGGTCAATGGTGGTTTATGTAGTAGTATGGTTGGTATTTTTTTTTTATCCGTTTGGTATAAATTGTGATAATAGGTATTTGTTTTCATGTCTGCATTTAGGAATTATTTCTGATCTTATGTTTAATAATTTTCTTTTGTTGAGTATGGGAAATTATTGCTACCTTTTCATGTAGGCAAAGTGAGAATTTCTTTGTAATGTTGTAGGCAGGTGCATTTTTCAATATTTTCCACCTTATTCTTGGTGTAATATTTCTGTCTTTTAGATGTCATATGTATGTGGATAGTGTAGTGCTGTTTGAGTATTTTCTGTCAAAGAATGAAAGGTCGTGGTTGTTTTTTCTTTTTTTGAAATACCTTTTTAATATTCAAAATCCTATATCAAACACCAAAATTTTCAGTCACCCACCATTTTCTGTTCAGTTGCTCAACGCCCACCCAACAGTTAAAATCGCCCACTGGTGGGCAATGTCACCCAGGTTGGGAAAATCTGGGTTAACCTATCATTTAGCATTAACATTTTTAGTGTTAGACACAATAGATCTTGATATAGACAACATTACAAAGATACAAGAGCTAGGAAGCTGTGGATATCTATAATACTGCAGGGTCTTGACGCATAAATGATCATGAACTTTATCATCATATATCTGTCATGTCCTTTTAGGATGAGAGCAATTATAGCTTTCCACAGCTTCCTGCTCTTGCAGCTCTAAGCAGTATTTAACTTTTTACCATCTTAAGTTACCAAGTCAGAGCCCATTATTAAATTTGTCATAGCCTGTCAGAACTCCGAACCTTTAGCTCAAATGGAAGGTCTCACTTTGATATCCACAGCTCAGATGACAAAAACAGATCTTTAATTTCGTCTGGTTAAGTGCACCCACTTCTGAAATAAAATCCAAAACTACTAGGGTCATTAAGCCTCTTTTCTGATTAATCACAAAAGCCCCATACGGTGTTTCTGGGCCACTGATCACTACAATGCCAACACCGTTTTCATTCACATGGGCAAATTGACAAGACTAGTATTAGGGATGGACCCCACGGCAAGCAAACTCAACCATCAGCAGCAACACCGAAGCACTTCCATCAAGTGATGCCTTCAGTCAATGACGAGATCAGCAGCAGCAATACCGAAGCACTTCCATCAAGTGATGCCTTCAGCCAATGACGAGATCAGCAGCAGCAACACCGAAGCACTTCCATCAAGTGATGCCTTCAGCCAATGACGAGATCAGCAGCAGCAACACCGAAGCACTTCCATCAAGTGATGCCTTCAGCCAATGACGAGATCAGCAGCAGCAACACCGAAGCACTTCCATCAAGTGATGCCTTCAGCCAATGACGAGATCAGCAGCAGCAACACCGAAGCACTTCCATCAAGTGATGCCTTCAGCCAATGACGAGATCAGCAGCAGCAACACCGAAGCACTTCCATCAAGTGATGCCTTCAGCCAATGACGAGATCAGCAGCAGCAACACCGAAGCACTTCCATCAAGTGATGCCTTCAGCCAATGACGAGATCAGCAGCAGCAACACCGAAGCACTTCCATCAAGTGATGCCTTCAGCCAATGACGAGATCAGCAGCAGCAACACCGAAGCACTTCCATCAAGTGATGCCTTCAGCCAATGACGAGATCAGCAGCAGCAACACCGAAGCACTTCCATCAAGTGATGCCTTCAGCCAATGACGAGATCAGCAGCAGCAACACCAAAGCACTTCCATCAAGTGATGCCTTCAGCCAATGACGAGATCAGCAGCAGCAACACCAAAGCACTTCCATCAAGTGATGCCTTCAGCCAATGACGAGATCAGCAGCAGCAACACCAAAGCACTTCCATCAAGTGATGCCTTCAGCCAATGACGAGATCAGCAGCAGCAACACCAAAGCACTTCCATCAAGTGATGCCTTCAGCCAATGACGAGTTCAGCAGCAGCAACACCAAAGCACTTCCATCAAGTGATGCCTTCAGCCAATGACGAGATCAGCAGCAGCAACACCGAAGCACTTCCATCAAGTGATGCCTTCAGCCAATGACGAGATCAGCAGCAGCAACACCGAAGCACTTCCATCAAGTGATGCCTTCAGCCAATGACGAGATCAGCAGCAGCAACACCGAAGCACTTCCATCAAGTGATGCCTTCAGCCAATGACGAGATCAGCAGCAGCAACACCGAAGCACTTCCATCAAGTGATGCCTTCAGCCAATGACGAGATCAGCAGCAGCAACACCGAAGCACTTCCATCAAGTGATGCTTTCAGCCAATGACGAGATCAGCAGCAGCAACACCAAAGCACTTCCATCAAGTGATGCTTTCAGCCAATGACGAGATCAGCAGCAGCAACACCAAAGCACTTCCATCAAGTGATGCCTTCAGCCAATGACGAGATCAGCAGCAGCAACACCAAAGCACTTCCATCAAGTGATGCCTTCAGCCAATGACCAAATTATCAGCAGCAATCAACATTTAACTTTATACAATGCGACAATTTGTGTTGATTTTCTTCATGTGTCTATCTCAACTATTGGGATAGACCCTGAACAAAGCCTCATTCTCCCACAACTTATATAAATCCCCTGGAACAAGTAAGTTATCAAACCCTGTAAATCATGGGGAAATAAAAACCCTTTTACTTATCTCCATTTGTTCTTTTGTCACTTTCACTTTTTCTCTTGTTAATGGTAAGGCTTCCATTACAATTTTTTGTCTTTCTATAAATTTTGGGACATTGAAGAAATATTTCAGACATAGAAAAAAATACCAGGTAAACAATAAGTGTGCAGCTGAAACATTGCGTTTGAGTCCTTGTTTTGTAATCCTTTTCAAACCCATATTGTTTTTGTTTTACTTTGGTATTCTGTTTCTTCTCTTTTAAAAGGAAGTCACATGTCACATCATCAGACAAGGAACATTAACGTCTCGTTTTATTTTTAATCTAGGCAAGGCAATAGTGCAAGGAAGTACTGGCATCGAATGAGAATGAAAAGACTTTATTGAGGAGAAAGGACAATAAAAGTTTTGTGATGTCAAAGAATATCTTCTATATTTCTGAGATGAGGTATTATTTACATTATTCAGACTATTGTCCTCATGTTTGTTGCCATATTTATCAGAATGTTTCGGTCTTTCAGTATCTGTCTATATTTCTAAGATGAGGTATTATGTACACTATTTACATTATTCGGACTATTGTCCTCATCTTTACTGCCATATTTATTACAACGTTTCGGCCTTTCAGTATCTGTCTATATTTCTGAGATGAGGTATTATGTACACTATTTACATTATTCGGACTATTGTCCTCATCTTTGTCGCCATATTTATCACAACATTTCGGCCGTTCTATGCTCCGGCCTTTTTCAGGTGGTTGGAATAACGAACTGAACCCTTTATTTCGCTTGCTGGAGTAGACTGTTCTAGTTCCACGTGCCATGTCTAATGGATGTCAGTTATCTCCTGTTAATTCCCCTCTCCAGGTTATCCACTGCCTTAACCAGGTATTGAACTCACACTCCTTGGGTACTATCACTAGATCTAACTAACGCCTATATCCACTGTGCCATGTGTCCTTGACAAAACACTGTGATAAATATAGCAACAAAGATGAGGACAATAGTCCGAATAATGTAAATAGTGCAAAGAATATTTGTTGTCACTTTCGCAATGATCGTTGTAGTAGAGACTTTGTAATCGCAGATGCAACTATAGTAACACCGTTGAACAATACTGGTGTCAGGCGCCTTCGAATGTCACTCGCACTAATAGTACTTGCTTGATAATACTCTCTCAAATAGTAATTCGTATAGTGATCCAAATAGGGAAATAGTATAGTGAATAGAGTAGAGAATAGTGGTTCGTATAGTATAGAGGATAGGCTAGAAATAGTGATCTGAATAGTAATAGAGAATAGGATAGAAATTATTTAGATGTCATGCGACTTCCTATATATGCTCTTCCTCTATGGTCACGTGGTCTACTTAATTCAATAATGTGATCGCCTGTGTTTGCTCACTGGCGATCTATGTTCAAACTCAAGTGTTGGCAGTGACACTTTATTCCTATATAACAAGAAGATTTTAGTGAGGTAAAATAACAATCAAAGAAGAGAATCCAGGAAGACAAAAGATTGTGATTGACATTGCACTTAAAATTTTGAAGATTGTCGATGGCAAAGAAGCAAGAAATTGAAAGAGAGTTCAACAGGTGAGAAAAAAACCTATTAGAATACAACTGGCAGTCATGTCTTATTACAATTCTAATCATTGCTGAGGAGTGGAGGTAGTTAAAATAACAGCGGAATCAAGGGAAAAACCACCCTTTTGAAACTTTGTCTCATTTATGGAGTTTTTCCCATAGTATGATGCAATTGAAATAAATGACATGTTAAACTTAACAATTCTTAAATTAAAAGCTATTTTTAATCTTGTATGGAATAATTTTTATAGGGTAAGCTTTATGTTCCTTGCTTCTGGGGAATACATTCCACTGAAAAATATCAAACATATTATTAATAAATTAATTTTGACTTACCTGTTGACAACTAAGGTGTATTCAATGTAAGGTAGCATTGATCCACTCTCAAATAGCAAAGGAATGTCAAGTATCACAAATTGATATCCTGGAAAGATAAAAGAAGAAAAATCCACAGGATAGTCAAGGAGGGTGAAGGAATAAAAAAATAGATCCATGCTGAGCAAAATCATGAAAATCACAGCTTAGAGATTCATACAATTCCCAAGGGTATTTATGTGAAAGTGAATGTAATAAAATGTAATTGGAATATGCAAATGGCTCTCCAATTTCTCCTTCTAAAAACGTATCAACTACACCACCAGCACATCCACAAAATAATAAAATCGCGTTTTAGAAAACGGGAACAGTTCATTTTATTGTGAATTAAGTTAACTGGTTTGTCAGGAGAAGAGAAAGAAATCGTTTATAAATTTATGAGTTATCTCCCCTTAAAACGTTAAAGGGTTTTGAGCAGTGTCCTTATTCGAAGAGTCGGTTATCCCACTTTGCAAAAAAAAAAAAAAAAAAAAAAACACGTCACTAGGTGGTGCTCCTTAAACCTCTAAAAAAGTGTTCATTTCTCTCCCTAGCTTCTTTTCGCTTTTTCCCAGACAGGCTTTCAGATGTAGTTGTCCGTTCAGTTGGAACATGGCTGCTCGACTCGTGTGAGTTTTCACTTTCTCCTTTTCGACTGTTGAACTCTATCACGCGTTTATTTCTCACACACTCACATATACACACGTCTATCATGTACACACACAAACACGCATTCTCTTATAGCTAGTTTAAATGTTTTTCTATGTAACTAGTTTGAATGTTTTCTTTTATCGTAATTGTATATTCATGTAATTCCTTCTCGTCAATACATGCAATTAGTTGTCATTTGTTTAACGTTGTTTTGTGTTATTCATATTTTACTTGGATTCACATTGAATCTGAAATAATTGTTGCAAGATAAATATTTCAGGAGACACGTTTCTACCTAAACACACTAGCATCCCACAAACAAAAGAAATAGACCAACATGTGAAGTCAGCATTGGGGAAATGAAAATCGAACAGGTACAGAAATTGTCTGGACAGTACAGTAACAGATGATGGAAAAAGTTTTCCTTTAGATGAAGAAATGTAAAAAAAGAAGAAAAAAAAACCCATAAAATCTGCCTCTCTGTCTCAGTTTCTTTTATTTCCCAGGCAATGAACACGCAAAACGAAAGATAACCTTTTTCTGAAGATGAATACTTTTCAGGCTTAAACATCTTTTTTTTTATTATTAATTCAAGGTAAAAAAAATTATTCCCGAGTGATTTCAAAACTTGTATCAGTCTCCTGATCAATTCTTTCCCTCATTTTGAAAATGGCTTTAAATAAAACTGAAAAGTGAGTCTTCAAATTAAATCAATTTAGCCGTCCATCAAATGCTTGAACATATTTTCCCTTAATATTTAACAAGTGGCAAATGAAATGTTCATGATTAGTCAGTCAGTTTTCTGAATCCCTCTGTCAAATAACTACAAGGCGTTTATAATTTTAGTTTGAATATTTGCGTGAATTAGGAGCAATTATATTTGTTATTTGTCTATAGTAATAATGGAGTGACTTTTTATTTTCATGCCTTTTAAATTGGTTTAATCATACAATAATAGGCAAGAATATTGTTATAAGCCGTTTAGTTTTACAAATATATTGTAATTTTCTATCAATATAACTTCCTGTTTTTGCCTTTATGGCTCCATACTATAAACAACAAGAAACATTTTTAATATTGGCTTATTAATTTGATGTTTTAAATTATTTTTTTTCCATTTTTGTTTGCCCTATAAAAATCAGAAAAGAACACTCAAGACAATATAAACAAGAAAATTAAGAACAAAGAGATATATATACAATATTTTAAATGGGGTGTTTGAAAATCCCAGGGTACTGATGCTGTGACAATGCCTCCCCACAGTACTAAGCATCCTCCTCATTTGAAATCCTTGAGGATGTCACAACAAATTCATGAATAATGTCTTGTTACTGAAATAAATGACAATTAAGAACATAAATTTAAAACCTAACTTTGCTAACAATAAGAATTATCTTCTTGAAAACTTATAAATGCGGCTAAATGGTGGATAAGCAAAACTATAGACTATAAAGTTTGAGGCCCTATCTCAAATTCTGTGTTCATTTCAGGGTCATTGTTAAAACTTCAAGAGCAACAAGAAAAACAGATTTCAAATCAATGAACCCTTCTTAATAGTCATAGAGAAATGTGACACTCATGTAGTATGAATGCTAACAGGACACTTGACTTTTTAGAATTTATTACCTCCAACTTTCTATTCAATCTATTCTATGAAATAAAGTTATACAATACATTGCTTCTCTTCCAATAATTCTTAATAGGAAAAACTTCAGAAGCAAGAAGAAAAACAGATTTCAAATCAATGGGCTCTTCTTAATAGTCATAAAAATAACAAATTACTTCTGTTATATTGGCATTTTAAAACCTTTTGTTTTTTAATTTTTATTTATCCTATAAACACTAGAAAGGATACTTAAGACAATATATAATAAGAAAATGAAGACCTAAATGATATATCTATAATCTTTTAACTGAAGTGTTTGAAAAATCTGTGATACAAACACTGTGACAATGTTCTACAGCAGTGCTACTCAAAGTGGTAGTCCATGGACTGATGCTGGTACACGAACCATCAGTTACCAGTACGTGGCCAGTGTCCAGGCCATTCTAAGGAATCATTCGAAGAATTGGTAGATGCCAGCCAAACAGTACACTGCCAGAGGCAGGGCCGTCAGAATTCTTTACTTTCGTACCAAACTTGGTACTTTTTGCTTTCAAATGAAGGTTTTGCTACAATCATACAACTTTTACTGAAACTTAAAATATTTGGTGCTCTCTGAAATAAATTATTTAATTTGGTCTTTTTCGAAATAGATTATTTAGCTATAATATAATTATAATAATGTGGATTTCGGTGAATGCTGGTAAGTTTTTTATTAATTATAAACTGCAAAAAAAGAGTACGGGACCAAACGTGACTTATTCCTGTTCAAAACACATTTCTTTCGGTGTTAGGGTGTGGCTTACTCTCTTGCTTATATATTGTTTCTCGTATTAATTAATATTACAGGTACGTGACACATTGAAAAACAAAAAAGAAATGCCCGTCCACCATATCAGATCGTTTGAGAAGCACTGCCCTACAGCACCTAGCGGAGGGTTAAGCAAAAAGCATTGCGAAAACATTGTTATTTTTATAAGGTCTGCTGAAAAGTTCTGTGACAGACATTCTTTGCAAAATCCGTATTTCATTGATAAAACATCAGAATACTTACTTTTCACCATCCAATTGAATAATAAAACCTTTATAAAAAATGAGAACGCTAGTTTGTTAATAGAAGGGAAAGAAAGTGTCTATAAATTTATGATTTAACCATAACAAGGCAGATCGAGGGCATGAGAAGTAGAGTAAAGCTATAACCCACCTGGTAAGCTTGTGTGAATGGATGGCAGAATGGAGGGAGGCGTGGCAAAGGGAGAAACACTTCTGAGAGTCACAAGTAATAGGAAGTTGTAGAGAGCCATGATCACCCATGTCATGAAGTGCCACAGGACATAGAAGGAGGTTGAAAGGAAACGCTTGAGTTGCAAGTTACGTATTGTGGATATAAAAATCAAGCAGACACAGTAATTGAATTCACTGGGTAGAATAGTGACAGACGTCAGAGAATGTGACACAGAAATCCAAAGGATTAGTGAAAGATACCTTTTAGAAACTAAACAAAGTATTAAGACACAGGAAAATATTATTAGAAAGAAAGAAAAGAGTGTTGAACTTCTATGTCATATCTAATCTCCTATATGACTGTGAACGCCGGACAATTTCCTCACAGATGAAGAAGAGATTGGAGGCAACAAAGATGTGACTCTACAGAAGGATGATGAGAATACTATGGATTGAATATGTGAGCAACGAAGAAGTTTTAAGAAAAATAGGAACTAAAATGACACTTATATTAATTCTAAGAAAGAGACAGTTGAAATTTCTGGGACATATAATGAGGAAAGAGGAGTTGGAGAATTGATCACCCACAGGATAGTGGAAGCAAGCGAAAGAGTGGAAAAATGCAAGTAACCTACTAAACGAATTTGTGTAAATGGATGGGAAAACAGGATGGTAAAGGGAGAACACGGATGGTAAAGGCTAAAAAATTATTAAGTAACTAGGTAACAAAAATAGGAAGTAGCGGAGAGCCGTGATCGACCACATCTTGAAGGGACACAGCACATAAAATAAGTTTTTGTTGCGAATGAAGCCCAGAGGTTTGTGAAAGAAAGGCTAATAGCTTGATTATAAAATAATGAGTTATCCCCCTTTGAAATTTTACCAAGAGTTATCTCCCCTTTTATCTTATTTGGTCTATTTTATGAAGTTTGTTTACTTGAGTGAAATGTTTCTTGAATTATTTTTTTCAATTTTAGTAATTTCACCCCAAGCAAGGCAATAAAGTCACTAGGGCGTAAAGGGGTTACTGGGAGTGAAAGAAAATGAGAAGACTTTAGTGAGGAGAAAAGACAATAAAACAGGGTTCCGTAAGACAGAAGATGGTGATTGATGCTGCATTTAAATTTTCGATAATTGCAGGTAGCAGCAAAGGAAGAATTCAGAAGAGAGTTCCACAGGTGAAAAGTGCGAGAAAAGCAACTATTAGAATGGAAAAAAATGCTTGCATCTAGCTAGTTCAATAGTAAAATGGTGAGACCTAGTTGCCAATCTAGTAGTGTGCCTGAATGCATGCAGTCAAGGCACTTGGCATGAAAATAATTGTAAAAAAACACTGAGGGAAGCCACATCATGTCGGTGAGAAAGCGACTGAATTTCACGTGCCAGGTCTTGAGTTACAGAAAAAATAACTGACTGTAAGAAAATTGACTTTATTCAGTTTTACTTAATGTTTGCAAAAAAAGTAATTTGAAACAAAGAAAATGATGCTGAACTTCTATGTAAGATCAATCTTCCAATATGGCAGTGAATGTTGGCCAGAATGAAGAGGATTAATTGATTGATTGATCTGTTTGACGGCTCATCATCCGAAGTGGATCAATTAATGCTGAAGAAGGTTTTCAGGCGAATAATTAGAATTATTTTCTTTTGGGAGAAGAGGATTATTTTACTTTTTTTTTTTTTTTTAAACTTTGGCTTGTCTAAAATTGATTGCAAAAAAATATAGGTTAATAATTTTTTTTTATCTGTAGCAGATCAAAACGTCATCTACATATAATGAACCATCAACTCTTTGATTCAAGCAATTAACAAGGTTTTTATTTTTTTATGTTGAAAAGAGTGACAGACAAAATGCAACCTTGTGGAACTCCTTAGATTTTGAGGTCCAAGAGTTGACCCTACACAAACTTTGAAACTTCTATTTGACAAGAAGTAAAATTGGGCAACTCCAGATCGTATAAGTTCTTCACTATTCCATGTCTCCATGCCTTTTCAACTTGCTGGCCGAAATCTCTGCCTCTGAGCAGAGAGGATCCCGGACGAGGCTGTGCCGAAGGGCAGAGTCTCGTTCGGGGAGGCAGACCAACCCGATCCCGTTTATGCGGGTTCTACTCGGCCTTGTGCCACATCTACCCTCATGGGTTTGGGCTAGTAAATATTGTCTCCATGTTGTTTCGTAGGCCTTTTCTAGATCAAAGAAAATGAACGTTGTGTGTTTTTTGGGGTTTTTTTTTTAATAAAAGCTTCTCTAATGAATGTTTTTGTTTTGGAATCTACTCTGGAGGTTAGTAATTAAACCATTAGATTCAAGGTACCAGTTCAGGCTTTTATTCACTATTCTTTCTAGGGTTTTGCATATGCAACTTGTTAATGTTATGGGTTGGAAGTTTTTTGGGTCTGATTAGTCTTTATTTGATTATTGTGTAGAGATCACAGTAGCTTGTTTCCAGCTATTCAGGAGTTGAGCCTTAAACTATATCTTGTGAAAGATGTTTAACAGATATTTTAAAGATTTGGTGTGCATGTGTGTGTGTGTGTGTGGGGGGGGAGTTGTTTGAAAAATCCATAATGAATTTCGTCTGTTCCAGTAGCTGTGTTATGTGATTTGCTTATGGAATCTATAAATTCATTCTGGGCAAAAGGTTGGTTGTAATCCTTTTTGTTGCCCAAGTTAAAGTTCGGCTCATTTCTTTTCCTGCATCTTGCTTAACATTTTGGAATTGCTGTTTGTAGTTTTCAAAACTATTTCAAAACCTATTAGAGTAGAACTTACGTTTATATTTAGCTAATTCAACAGTAAAACTGTGAGACCTAGTTACCAATCTAATAGTACTCTTAAATTCATGCAATCGAGGCACCAAGGGAGAGAACTCCTGAAAATATTTATAGAAAAGACAGAGGGAAGCCAGCTCATGTCAGTGGGAAAATGACAGAAGTCGAGATGTCAGGTGAGGACCAATAACATTACATCCTTTGGATTTTGTTGAGAATCTCATGATATATAACAGGAGCACTAGACCAGATATGGCAGCAATATTCAATGCACGGACGAATGGTAGATTTATAAATGTGCAAGATGGATTCTGATTAGAAAAACTTTGGCGGTGGGAAAGTAAAGTCTTGAGTCTAGTTGAGGACCAATAACATTACATTCTTTGGATTTTGTTGAGAATCTCAAGATATATAACAGGAGCACCAGGCCAGATATGGCAGCAATATTCAATGCACGGACGAATGGTAGATTTATAAATGTGCAAGATGGATTCTGATTAGAAAAACTTTGGCGGTGGGAAAGTAAAGTCTTGAGTCTAGTTGAGGACCAATAACATTACATTCTTTGGATTTTGTTGAGAATCTCAAGATATATAACAGGAGCACCAGGCCAGATATGGCAGCAATATTCAATGCACGGACGAATGGTAGATTTATGAATGTGCAAGATGGATTCTGATGAGAAAAAAACTTTGGCGGTGGGAAAGTAAAGTCGTGATTCTAGATGAGGACCAATAACATAACATTCTTCGGATTTCGTTGAGAATCTCAAGATATATAACAGGAGCACCAGACCAGATATGGCAGCAATATTCAATGCACGGACGAATGGTAGATTTATAAATGTGCAAGATCAACTTCTGATGAGAAAAATTGTTTGGCCAGATGCAATGAACCAACATTTTTAGCAACAGAACGAGCTTTTTCTTTCATCTTTCCTTGCAATCAAAATGGAACAGTCCATTATTTATCTTGGGCAATGGCAGGCCATAACAGAATGAAGGAACACAGAATTATAGCATGATTATAAGTAATCTAGACACATGACTTCATAACATATATGTAGAAGAAGGTTGTGACGTTACATAAAAATATAATTTTACTAATTTTATAAGGAGAATTTGAGCACTTATAGATTTGACTGGAACCAAACAATCTGTTATAGAAAGCCAAAGATAGACGAATCTCTATCTATAAAAGTCAGGATGTCTGCGTGTGTGTCTAACGAATGCACGGCCGCAATTTTCGACGGATTTGCACCAAAATTTACATGCACATGCTCCAAGTTAGCGGGAAGGCCAAGATCGACTTTGCATTTCCCAACTCCCATCGATAGTGGAAATAATCGATTTTTTCATGCTTCTACGGCAGTTTTCATGTAGTTTGTGGTAATTTTCTACAGGCCAGAGTGAGAGCCTATAGCTGGCTGCCACAAATAGGCAGGAAGATTCTATTGGTGAGAGCCAACAGCTGACTAACACGAATGTTAACTAGCATGCTAGCATGCAAAAAAAAATCAATAGCTGCATTCGTCACAAGTGGGAAAAATTTTAATCTGCATGGCACTTTACTCCAATTGGCTCATTCACTTGCTTAAACTCAACGTTGATCTGATTCCACAGAACTGGGTTGGGTGTGAAAAAGTATTTGTTGTTAACATTCTTTTTTCATTCGATTTTTCCAGTTACAAGTCCTTTTTTAAAGCTGATCGTTTTGTGTTCATTTTGTTTGGTTCTTTTTTCATAACAGATTTAATGTTTAGTATAGAGCTTAGAAAAAATTTGCAGTGCAAGAAGTGAAGCATGTAGCAACATCAGCACGGCAAAGGGCACTCCTTTAAAGGCAAAGAAGGGCAAAAATATTTTAATTCAAGTGATAGCGATTACTGTATGAGTCGGACGATTTTTGAATCAAGCACGGGCAACGCCGGGACATGCTGCTAGTAGTTATGATAAAATTAGAAAAAAGAAAAAAAAAACAAAGCATTAAAAAATTTCATTGTTGCATTTTGGACGAAAAAGAAAAAAAATTACCTTTGAAGAAGAGTTTGATAATTCTCCAAATCATTCGATTACGGATGAGTGGGTGGATTATGGAGTTGAGTAACTGGCGTTTTTCTGGCTGATTGAATATTATCTTTGCAACGTATTTCCTATCCAGTTCCCCTGTAGACAAAAATGCTTCTGGTCCGAAATGTTTTTGAATTCTTTTCCAGCCAGAGGTTCCTGGTTTAACAACTGGAAAAAAAAAATAAAAAAATAGAGTAGGCTTTTCATTTTAGAAAAGATTTTATAAAGATAATTATATATATATATATATATATATATATATATATATATAATCAATTTCACCCCATACAAAGCAGTAAAGCCACTAAGACACAAGAAGTTACTGAGTATGGAAGAATTAGAAACAGAAACATTACTAATGAGCAGGAAGAGAAAAGAGTAATCAGGAGAACAGTAGATAGCGATTGACATTGCATTTAAATTTTTGAAGATTAAAGTTGGCTGGAAAGAATGGCGCTAGAAGGGAATTCCAGAACCAAGAAGTGTGAGAAAAGAAACAGTAAATTGAGGAGATTTTGATGTCAATATATATATATATATATATATATATATATATACATGTGTGTATGTGTTTCATTAAATAATATAGACAAGTTTTGGTTATTTATTTTAAGTAAGTTCCTTTCATATTGTCTGATAAGCTTAATCACATTATCTTTGGAAGATGAAAGGAAAACACCATATTGATAAATGTTTAAATCAATTCTAAACTTTCGGCTTACATAAGCCATTATCAAAGATGACAATTTCAATATATCAAACAACACACGGACAACACAACAATGATAGCCTGCCCTTGTTGCATGAAGAATTTCAAAGTAACGACAAACATGAAAACAATAAACAAAAATTAAAAATTCTTGAAGCTATATACATAAAACAGTTGAAAACTAACCAGAACAAAATAAACTATGAAATTTCCACAAATATATTTAAATGCCTATAATTTATAACAAGCCATTGGTTTATACCAATGGCTTCCCATACTTAATACTTCTCGTTTTTCACTCTCGCGTAGTCATGTGTGATGTCATGAGTTGTGACGCGATTTTTGCTTCCACGTCTCGTATATACGAGTTTGTCGTTACTTTGAAATCAGTGAGACCTAGTTGCCAGTCAAGTAGCATGCTTAAATTTACACACTTGAGGCACTAAGGGAAACAGCTCATCAGAACAATTGCCATGAAGATATTTGTAGAAAAGGCAGAGGGCAGTCACGTTATATTGGGGAGAAAGAGATGCCATGCCCTTTTTTGGATCTTTTTTTTTTTTATGCTTATCACCCCAAGCAAGGCTGGAGGCTACTAGCACGCAAGGGGTTACAGAAGGTTTGGAGGAAGAGCAGATAGGAGTGGTAAAGGAGAGGATGTGGAGAAAGATAGTGGATCGATCAAGGCAAGGGGGTTACAGAAGATTTGGAGCGAGAGCAGATAGGAATGAAAGGTGAAAGGATGTGGAGAAGGGAAGTGGATAGATCAAGGCAACTGGAGATGTCGATTGACGTTACACTTAAATAGTTGGAGATTGTATTTGTCAGGGAAACAGGAATAAGGAAGGGCATTCCACAGGCGATATGTGCGAGACATGAAGCTATTGGAGTAGAAGAGACATCTACATCTAACAGTTTCAACGGTGAAGGGGTGGGGACGGGATGTCAGCCTCGTAGGACGTTTAAATTCATGAGGCCTGGGAACCAGCGAAAGCAGCTCCTCGGAGCAATTACCGTGAAAGTATTTGTAAAAAAGACAGAGCGAGGCAACGTCGCGTCTGTGAGAGAGCGACTGCAGACGAGATGACAGATCAGGGCCAATCACGTTGCATATCCGTCTCTGGATCTTATCAAGAACCCCGAGGCAAACAGCAGGGGCTCCAGACCATATATGGCAGCAATACTCCATGCAAGGGCGAATGGTCGATTTATAGATTTGGAGGATCGATTCCGGGGAGAAAAATTTCCTGGCTCGGCACGGGGAGCCAACTTTCCTTGCGGATCTTGTTAAGAATTTCAAGGATACATACTAGGAGCATCAATGCACGGATGAAAAAAAAGAAAAATTGTCTGGCACAACACAGAACTGTGTTTCCAATAGCAGACCTAGCAACTGATTCAATAGAATCCCTCCACTTCGTGTCAGCGGAAAACTTGAAACCAAGAAGGTGCAAAGTGTTGCTCTCCTAGAGGTTAGCATCAGCCATGTTGATGGCAGGCAGAAATGAAAGCAGTTTTGAGTTGGAGGTATCCAAATTTACAAGCCATTCCTTGCCCCAGTTAACAAGAGCAGTTGCTAGTTTTACTTTGTCGGACATGTTGGACTTGATACTAAGACAAGAGTAGATAATATCATCTGCATAAATGCCTAGTTGGGAATTGAAGATATCAGGAATGTCATTGAAGAAGGTCAGAAACAGCTTGGGTCGAAGGACATAGGGAGCCCCGCATTAATATGAAAAGATCTAGAAGTGTAACACAACCTTCATTACACAATTTGTTAGGAATAATTGGATCAGGCCGAATATTCATCCAGAGACACTATAACCCTTGAGCTTGTAGAGAAATGCATGTCAAACCCTGTTGAATGCCTGTGAGATATCTAGAGCCACATCCCGAGCTAAATCATCCTTATCTAAAGCTTGATAGACAAATTCAGTGATAGTCGTTAACACGCCAGCAGTAGACTTAGTGAAACTGAAGCCATATTGTTTATCCAAAAGGAGGCCATGTGAAGAAAGATACTTAACCAATTCGGCAGGGGTTAGAGTCTCTAGTATTTTGCCAAAAAGAGTTATGGAACTAATAGGATGATAATTTGAGAGGTCAGAAGATTCCCCAAAGTTCTTAAAAACAGGACCTACAGAGAAGGACTTCCAACAAGCTGGAAAGCAAGAAGTATTGAGGCATTTATTATAAAGTTTGGAAAGAACTGGAGCCAGTTCAGGAGCACATTTTTTATGACAATTGCAGGAATTATTTACATTGTTCAGACTGTTGTCCTTATCTTTATTGTCATGTTCACAATGTTTTGGCCATTGTATGCTCCGGCCTTCTTCAGGTGTCTAGAGTTTCGCACTGAACCCTTTATTTTGTCCACCGGAGTAGATTGTTCTAGTTCCATGTGCCAAGCCTCTTCCAGATGTTACAATTTTTCAGATACTAGTGAGCCAACCAAAATGAGCTGACTCATTTTATAGTCCACCAAGAGAAGTGTTAACCAATCAGAAAGCTCAAAATATTCAATCCGACATGTATAAAGGCAGCCCTTTTGTTTTTTTTCTGACCTCTAATATTGAAGACCTGAAGAATTACTGAACAGCTGCTACTAGTGATATTGGCGTTGTTCCATTGAACACATTACGTACTGCACTGGATTCTATATTCAAAGACTACGGTGAACGTGGTTAACACCAGATGTCTCAGTTACAACAGCCAAAACATTGTGAACATAACAATAAAGATAAGGACAACAGTCTGAACAATGTAAATAATGTAAATAATTACAGTACCTTGTCTCAGAAATATAGACAGATATTGCAAGGATACCGTTGAATCCGCAAGCCTTGTGGGAATCTAGTTGATAAATGATAAGAGAAATCAAGGATGGAGTTATGTGCATATTACTCAGTAGATACCCTGTTCTAAGGGGAAAAAGTCAGGTAGAGATACCCCAGATGAGCCGAGAATGGAGTGGGAAAATAATTTCTGAGCAAGTACTCTGCTTTATCTGCAGTAGAAGTCATCATTTCAAATTGACAGAAGAGAGAAGGGACTGAGGAATTGCTTTTTTTCAGTACACTCTTGCAGAGCTGCCTGTAATCTCTAGAACCAAACCTGTGAGAGGCTATACAGTGTCCCATTCTGTCAGCGAATAGTGACTTTGCCTCATTGAGGACATGCTTACACACCTGATCAGTGACAAAGAGATGCCAGTTACAATCGAACCAGGTTGCTCTAGTACAGCTGGAAGAAGTGATTCCTGTGGGCTATAGCATCTGAACAGGCAAGAGAGAACCAAGGAGAAGATTGGGGTTTCACTTGGTATTTCTATGCTGACATGAAAGTTCCAATGCTGGCTTTCACCCAGGAAAAGATTTCAGTGGCACATTTCTCAACAGGATGATTAAAAATATCCAAGGGGAATTGCAAAGGAAAAAAAAAAAAAATGTCCCAATCAGTGCGTTGATATTGCCTGATAAGAGAGCAGAAAGAGATATGAATAGACACTACTGCGTGTACTCAAACTTGTCAAGAGGACAGAAGTGCAGAGCACGACATGAGTCAAAGAAGATATCAAGTAGAGAAGTATGTCTATCAGAATTACTAGAGTGGGGAAGTCTACTATTTGAATAACGGACTGAGCAATTGAGAAGTTCAAAATTTGGATGCTAGTGAGGTCAGTGGCATTAGAATGATGAAGCCACTTGACATGATGGGTACAAAAGTTGAATGTAGACAGAGGGCCTTATCAGAAATTCTATCTTGC
>OZ038515.1:57036566-57166566 GCA_964036315.1 Acanthosepion esculentum
TTGGAAAGTACCTGAAAACCAGACCACAGGTTGACCGAAGCATTGTGAGTGAAATTAGGTAGACGGAACTCTTTGCTAGCACAAAGTCGCAAGTCATCGTGAGGGCTTGAGCGTTCTGGCTTTGTTCAAATTGTTGACCACGCTAGATAACATGCTGTCTCTCCCAGAAACTGTAACTAAGGTCTGCTCAGCATAGTTGCACTTTAGCACCTAGAACGTTTTCTTACACATATTTGAATATTATCTGTTGCTTCATTACATGTGACACGTATCTGACCAATAAAAAATAACCAATTAAAACATACCATTAATCTGCATCTCTTTGCTTTTTATCATTTTTTATTATTCCTATGTTGATTTCTGCCAAAGCTTTAATAAAGTGAAACATGTTAGATTATGGTCTGTTTCCTACTTGTTCTCTATCCGATCATATATATGTATATATAAATTAAAATAAATGCAACAAAAAGAGTACATCAACTGGTAAAGAGAAAAAGGTTGCTTTGTATATGCAGACTATTATCCCCATCTTTGTTGTCATCATAATGTTTCAGCCATTGTACCCTCTGGTCTACAACAGAGATATCTGTACGATCTGGGTAACCTCCAAGGAATTTTGAACTAAGCTCTTTACTTAATTTATAGGGGTAGATTGTTCTTGTTCTGCTGTCCATGCCCAGGAATATCTCATCTCGTGCCTATTTTAAAAATAAAAACTAGACAAGATAGTCTGGATATTTTTAAAAAAAATGCAGTGTTTGGTTAGTGATTTAAACTGTTTGTTATATATTAGTTACTTTAGACAATAGATATAACTTATTTTTGGTCAATCTGTCCCGAATATGTCGACACATGTGATAAGAGAAAAAATTAACATTTAGTTCTTGTATATAATATGCACCCCTAACTTTTAGGCATAGAACTCAAGAAAAAAAGGTGAATATTATGTACGGATAATTACAATGTATATGCACATGTAAATTTTCTTTCTGGTTTAAATCCTGTGTAATTTTTTATTTCTCAGGCAAAAGAAATTCAGGCCTAAAAGCCACTCCTGTTTACAGTAGGAAGGGCTGCTGAAAGTTGATATATATATATCATCTCTAAGACTTTTGAGTGCTACTATAGTATGCTATCTACCGAGGCATTTAATGTTGAACTCATTATTGCTGGAAAATGCTTGGGAAAAATGATGACCCGTTTATTGTTTTTTTTTATTGACAACAAATCAGTTTACAAACATTAAAATCACTTTGAAGATTTTTTTTGTATAAAAAATTGTTAATAAGTTTTAATAAATAACTAATTCATTGTTCACTGCCTGGATGGCAGATATCGTACCATATTAGAAAATGGACAGTAGATATCATTAGTAAAAAATGTACGGTAGATATCTTACCATAGTAGAAAATGGATGGTAGATATCATTAGTAAAAAATGGATGGCAGATAGTAGAAAATGGATGGTAGAAATCATACCATAGTAGAAAATGGATCGTAGAAATGATACCATAGTAGAAAATGGATGGTAGAAATGATACCATAGTAAAAAATGGATGGTAGAAATCATACCATAGTAGAAAATGGATGGTAGAAATGATACCATAGTAAAAAATGGATGGTAGAAATCATACCATAGTAGAAAATGGACAGTAGATATCATTAGTAAAAAATGGACGGTAGATATCTAACCATAGTAGAAAATGGATGGTAAAATAGACGGTAGATATCATTAGTAAAAAATGAATGGCAGATAGTAGAAAATGAACGGTAGAAATCATACCATAGTAGAAAATGGACAGTAGATATAATACTACAGTAGAAAATGGATGGTAGATATCATTAGTAAAAAATAGACAGTAGATATCATACCATAGTAGGAAAGGGATGGTAGATATACCATATTAGAAAATAGACAGCAGATATCATACGATAGTAGCACCGACTTTTAAGTGAAAATCTGAATATGCTTTACTCAGAACTTTGAAAGTATCCTTGTTTTAGGACGAGGCACACTGATGATGATCTTAAAAATTTTCAGCTACTGCAGACGGGAACATATTGACACACCTATGCAAATCATCACATTGCCCTTTTCGAATATTGCCCAGTAATTGTTGACTAATTAATACTTCCAGATTCTACCAATAAAGTTAGTGTCACAATGAGACTTAAAATTATCAATTTCTAATCTAATATGGTGAGGAGTCAGAAAAACAAATGCAGATTTATCTAAATGTCGGTTTGGTAGCAAAGACAATGTGCATATTGCCAGACAAATAACTTTTCACATTGGCAAAAATTTACCTAACAAATTACGCACTAATCAACAATTATGGTATATGCAAGTAAAGAGGACATTTTTGTTAGCCAATTAATTAATTCTTCTTATTGTTGCCATGTACCTTCAGGATGTGGGCGATCATGACCCTCCATAATTTCCTGCCCTTTGTAAATGTTAGTAAATTTTATCTTTTTGCTATCTCTCCTAATCATTGTTCTTCCAACCATTTACCCACATTTCTGCTTTCTTCTGTTCCTCTTGTTTTCAATATGTCCTGTGTGTGCCAAATTCTCCAAGTACACTTCTTCATTATGTACCCGAGAAATTTCAATTGTCTCTTTCTGAGTCTAAGTGTTGTGTTGTGTTGTGTTTGTTTTCATTTTCCTTTTGACATTTATCAAACTGTGCTATTTTAGCCTGAATGTTAGTTCCTCTTGCTCCCTATGGAATATTGGGCTCTTTTAACATCGCATCTAAGGACGTAGGAGTTTCAGCGGGAACTCGTGGATTCATGAGTGGTCCCCCAGCCACACATATACACACTTTAAGGACAGTGTGATCCAGTTTGAATTCAGAGTTGCTGTTCTCTTAGACCAGTTGCCACCCAAGTCTGTCTTGCTATTTTACGCATAGCTCAAGGGAGAAGAGATTGATTTGTACCTTTTCCAAGGGTATAAGCATGTAAGTGAATGTAATGAACTTGAATGGAATTTGAATTGGGCTCTCCAATTCCTCAATCCAAGCTGCTTTCCATAAAACTGCCGTGCCTCCATGAATGTTAGATTGAAAAATATCAAGTTTTTAACTGTTATTGCATAAAGTTTTCTTAATAAATTCAATTTATGAATTTATTTTTGGCCGTAGAACAAATTAAGAAGGCATTGAATTTCCTTTAACTCATCATCCGTTAATCAAAGCAGTGTTTTGGAATCCAGTTTGTGACAGAACACCTTCCGATAAACATGTTTTTCGTGGTTGAATTTTTTTGCACTTGTAAAATCCTGAAGTGGATAATGTTTACTCATAGTCTAAACAAATACAAAGCACTTGGTTTCATTATTTTTTGAAAGCGTCAAGTGATTTGAAGATGTTTTTAAAGGCTCTTGATAAGAAATAATGATGTTAAGCTCCTCAGCCCTCACTGAGAGCTAAAAGACGTATTAATCAGCAATTCAATCTGCAGAATGAAGTGCTGATTAGCAGTAAAGTATACATATCTTGCAGCCAAGTAGTTAGAATGTTAGCGTTTCGACCATGAGACTGGAGTTTAACTCCCACTATGGTCAACTTGTCAAGGACGTGACTTCTTGACATTGGCCTGGGGAGATGATCATGGTATGTGGCGTTATTAGGAAGTGCCAAAAAAAACATACAACAAGTTCACCCTTATGAACAAAAACCATACAAAAGTCGTCAATGGTCATGCTAGCATAAAGTCACAAGTCACCGAGGGTTAGAGCGTACTTCTTATTTAATTTTTTCAAATACTAATATTCATCGAATACAAGGCACAAGAGCCACTCAAGGTAGAGGATTACTGTTTAGTGTTGTATGGGCATAAGAAAAGGCAAGTGCACTTCATGGGGCTATACAGGAAAGATAACGGTTAACTCTAGACTTGAAGAGGTCAAGAGTGTAGTGATTGGGAAAAGATCCTGCTGGGAGTTTTTTTGTTTGATTAACAAGAGAAGAGCCAAATGGGGGGGGGGGACGATTGTTTATTCAAGACTCTCCATAAAAATACAAGATTTCGAAGACTAATTTTCAAATCAGGCAGACTTTCTTCATATATATATATATATATATATATATATATATATATATATATATATATATATATATATATATTGTGTATTTAGGCAGCGATCCTTCTTTCAAGCACATTTCATTAAAAACGACTGACAAGGTGCTTTTATTTAGTTTTTTATATAATTTCTCGTGCGATCTAATAAAGTTTTTCTTTTCAGAGGATAAATTATATAAAAATTGTCCGAATGTTCTTTTCCGAGCGCTTTCGGCTATACATTTAGCCATTATCAAGGATTATATTTCAACTGTTAGAATTAGAAATAGTTTCTTATGTGTATGTTTTATAAAGTGATTCATTTTTTTGTTTCAAAACACGGTCAAGATATTATGTCCATGTTCAAAGTTAATATGAAATGGACAAAGTCCGACAATTATTTTAAGGCATTTTTATGTTTATACATTCTTTTTATAGATACAAATATTTAAGTAAATGCTCTGTGGCCGGTAAATGTTGTTAATACTGTTTATTATAAACAGAGCATTTACTTAAATATTTGTATCTATAAAAAGAATGTATAAACATAAAAATGTCTTAAAATATATATATTATTGTTTCGTATGTGTATTGGTTGATATATTGAAAAGTAATTGTCATCTTTGATAATGACTTATGTAAGACGAAAGCTTAGATTGGATTTAAACATATATCAATATGATGTTTTCCTTTCGTCTTTCAATGATAATGTTTTTAAGCTTATCAGACAATATGAAAGGAACTTACTTAAAATAAATAGACAAAACTTGTCTATATTATTTAATGAAACATGCATCAATGAATATATATATATATATATATATATATATATATATCATTGTTCACACGATACAAGGCCCAGAACTAATCAAGGCAGAGGTTTACTGTAGAGTGTTGTATGAGTCTAAGAAAAAGGCAAAAAGTGAAATTGAAAGGATTATGCAGAAAAGATAACGGTTAACCCTAGACTTGAAGAGGTTAAGTTTGTAGCAATTGGGGAAACATCCTGCTGGGAGACTGTTCCACAAAGCAGCAGTTCTTGAAAAGAAGTTGTCGGAATGGAAATTACTTTTTACTATAGGAATATGAAGGGAATATGGATGATTCCTTCTTTGGTACATGGATCGGCAGGTTCCATTTAGAAAGGTCAAGGGTGGTGGGACTAAGGAACATAGCTTTGTCAGAACTTGTTTTTTTTACATATTGAAACAGGTGTTTACATATATATATATGTATATGTAAAGATAGAATCATGTTCAACTACTGATCATTCCAGATTGTGATCTCTCTCCCATACATTATCAAATAACTGCAAAACTTTGTGTCTGATTATAATTTCTAGTTAGTTATATTAGGTCATTGTAAAAATGTTGCCTAAGTTCACTCAGTATAGTTGCAGTATAAACCACCGGTCTGCTTTGTAGATGTTGAAGAAACACGTGTCTGAGTAGGCGTCTGTGACAGAGATTAGCAAGCCACTCCAGCATACTCAGAAATGAGCAGTCAGCCATTACTTACTGAAGATACTAAATGTGTGTATATATCAAATGTGCTAGCACAAAGACACAAGTCATCATGACCGAGCTTTTGAGAATACTGGTCTTGTTCAATTTCTGAGCGCGCTAGATTATTTGCTTTATCCCAGAAAACTGTAATCACAATCCACTCAGATTAGTTGCGGTATAAAATGTAGATTGCTTCTGTCGGCTTTGTAGACACGTACTCAAATGTGTCAGAGTTAGTGTCTGCAACCTGTTTTGTGATTCCGACCTTCAAGAGAGCGACTCCTTGGGCTGACATTTGCTGCTGACGTGAAGCGGAAACATTATATTGAATTCATTGCTAGGTCTGCTGTTAGGAACGTTAGTTCACTATGGTGCTTGACAATTTTTTTTCTCCGGAATCCATCTTACATATCTATAAGTCTACCGTTCATCCATGCTTTGAATATCACTGCCATATCTGGTCTGGTGCTTCTACTATGTATTTAGAGATTCTTGATAAAATCCAAAGAAGAATCTACAATATTATCGGTCTTGACCTGGCATCTCAGCTTCAGTCACTTTCTCACTGCCATAACATGGCTTCCCTATGTCTTTTCTATAAATACTTTCATGGTAATCGTTCTGATCAACTTCCCTCTATTGTATTCATTGTAAATATTCATTGAGGTTTCATTTTTAAATGTTCTTATTTTACGTCCCCCCCCCAGACAAATCATATGTATGGGAACTAGTTAGGACTACATAGTGACTTTGAGGTATTATAGTGGCTTTAGTAAGAATGGTAAATAAGAATATATTGTTTTGGTTTAAGGAATACTTTGGTATAGTTGGGTCAGTAATTGTTGCTAGCTAAGTTTAAGATAAGACAGACTGAATACCAACCTTCCACTACCCACCCACCCCTTTTGGCCCTGTGCCACATTTTTGTATTACAAAAAATAAATATTACTTTCTTCTATGGTACCTAGACTTTATGAAATTAAGTGCAATACTAGATTGGTGGCAAGGTCTCATCATTTTACAGTTGAAATGGCAAGCTGCACTTCTTGCTTGTGGAACTCACTTCCAGCATCTTCTTTTGATCAATTTTGATCTTCAAATATTTGAATACAATTGTTATCTTCTGTCTTCTTAATTCCTGTTCTTTTAATTTTTTCTGTCCTTAATGTTTTCTCTTCTCATATTTTTCACACTCGCTAACCCTCTTGTGTGTTAGTGGCTTTATTGCCTTAGTTGGGGGGAAAGGTTTAAATAAAAAACAAAAATAAATAAAAACAAGAAATGTGTCTGCAACAAGAAATAGCTTGCCACCGAAACTGACGGTCAGATTCAGAAATAAGCAGTCAGCCATTACTTATTACAAATCTCCACCTTAAAGTTTCTCGAGCGAACCTGAATATTCGCTTATCACCTACAATCAATAGTGGTAGTGGGGGTGGTCGAGGGGGAGGGAGGTAGCTGTACCAATCATGGGAAACCCTTTCTAAATCTTTGTTCACAAACTCAAGCCCTAATGAATTAAAAAACTGATAACAGTAAATCATATTTGATAAAGAAGAGTAATTCAAAAGTTATAACAGAGACAGTATTTAAATAAAGTATGGTAAATATGACACCAAAATCCAAAGACGCATTGGGATAGAGAAAGATACCTTCCGAAAGTTAAGTAAAGTATTAAGAAGCAGGAATATTTCATCGGAAACAAAGAAAAACAAAAAAAAGGACTGAGTTGTTATGTAACATTGGTTCTCTTATATGGCAGCAAATGCTCGACAATCTCCGTGCAAATGAAGAAGAGACTTGAAGCAACAGAAAGGCGATTCTACAGAGACGTATGCAGAGAATACTACGGACTGAATATATGACAAAGTTTTAAAGAAAACAGAAACGAAAAGGACATTTATACTTAATGTTACATTCTTCCTAAAACCAGACCTGATTCATGCTACACTAATTTCCATCACTGGCTGGATATGAACACACCGAACACC
The DNA here is from genome assembly GCA_964036315.1 of Acanthosepion esculentum. Taxonomy (NCBI): domain Eukaryota; kingdom Metazoa; phylum Mollusca; class Cephalopoda; order Sepiida; family Sepiidae; genus Acanthosepion; species Acanthosepion esculentum. The sequence goes on from OZ038515.1 coordinate 57,044,129, forward strand.
CCAAACTGAACTAAAATTCAGTCAACTGTACAAGGCTCTGCATATTTTTACTCACCCCCCCACCAAAAAAAATAAAATAAATATATATTATAAATTAATTGATTTAAAATGTTTTTTTTTCGCTACACATAATAGATTCATAATTGAGTGTTTCCAAGGAAACCCTTGTCTAGATGAATGGATTTCTCGGTATCCTTGGAAACCCTCAATTATGAATCTTTGCCGTGCCTTTAAAACCATAAACTTAAAAAAATAAGTTACTCCAAAATTCGCTTGACAAGGAAATGGAACTGATGTCTTTAATGTAATAACAAAATTAAATTCGAAGCTTTTAGCTTCCATTTTTGAAGCATGGTTATCATTGTGTAGCGAAAAAAAAAATTTTAAATCAATTAATTTATAATATTAATGCTCTGTAAATTTACATTGAGCACTATTGTGTAAAAATAAAAATATCTATAAGAATACCGGATTTTATATCTTAACTGTTCTTTCTTTTTATATATATATATATATATATATATATATATATATATATAACAATACAAGCCAGAATTTCCACCCAACAGCACCCACTGCCACCTAAAGAAACAAAATAAAAATCGGAGCCTAAGACAGAACATAAAAGCCCATCAGAGGAACATTTTTGGCAGTTGGATGGCATCTTGGCCCGGGTTAACAGACTTTGTTGGAAAGCAACCTCCCATTTCAAGAGACAGCTTGCCAAAGGTCGTCACCCCAGTAAGTCACAACTCATCCACCCGCTCCTGCTGTACACCTCAGCGGATGCCTTTTACAACTCCACTCATCTCATTTTTTGAACGAGAAACATCCACACCGATTTATCATTTGTTGTATTTTATGTTAATACAATTGTTTATTTCCTTAAACCTTTGTTGTTCCTTGTTTGTTCTGCCCCCATACGCTTAATATAACATGAACATGAGAGAGACCTGGTTGAAATGTCTCGGGCGCATAATGAAGAAAGATGACTTGAAAGATTTGAGACTCCCAGGACAAATTGAAGGCAGAAGGGACAGAGGAAAGCAATGTATAACCCACCTAACAAGCTTGTGTAAATGGTTGGCAGAACAGGGATTGGGAGATATAGCAAAAAGACAAAATATACTGAGGACTACAAAGGACAGGAAGTTGTGGAGAGCCATGATTTCTCACATCCTGAAGGGTCGCAGCATATAGAAGAAATCTATGGGTAGCCTGTTATCAGTGCAGAAAGTGGAATTGGTAAGCCAAGCTCTCAAATTTTGGCATTACTGGCAACATTTGCTTTTGCAGTATTAGCCTTGTGAAAGGCATGAAACCATTACTTCTTGCCACAGCTATGGGTTATACAGCAGGGTAGACTGATACCTCTAGCTTTGGATGACAGCCAGAGAAGGATTATTCTGACTCCCCAACTGGAAAAAACACTAGGAAATTACTCCACTATTTTTCCTAAGAAGTCATGGGGATTCACAAATAATAAAGAAAAGGGATTTGTAGAGAGCCAAGATTACCTATACCCTGAAAGGACGTGGAATTTGGTTTAAAAAAAAAAAGAAAAAAAAAACACATAGTCAAGGCTCTCTGGGACAAGAGTATCAATCCTTCATAAAATCCAATTAAAATTCCAGTCCCCTTGGTTGAAGAAGATCTCATTCAGCTTTGTGATTCTCTGCTTTCGTGATAAGGGCTTCTGGATTGAAGTTCCCTCTCAGCTTTGCCTGAATAAGGTTGTTAAATCCATTCAAAGTCTGAGAAGTTTTTATGCGTTTTCAGTTTTTATTTTTATTTTTAATCATTTCACCCCAAGTAAGACACTAAAGCCACTAAGATGCAAGGGGTTGTAAGAGAATATGAGAAGTTATATTCAAGAGCTAAACAAAGACTATCCATCATTGTCAAGATTCCATACCGCAGTTTGGGTTGTCAAAGTTCAGACCAAACTGCATCTCTGCACTTAAAACAAACTTTACTTAACCAACGGACAGAAAACCACTGTAAGAAGGCATCGAAATCTGTCATTTGAAATGTCAGAAATGCCCTCTTTTAATTTTGGACTGACTGGGTCTTGTTTTCCCACAGCTGTCATGTCTGAGTATTGAATAACGGTCATTTAAATGTTAGATTAAAAAAAAAAAAAAAACAACCCAAAGAAACACTTCTTCTTGAAGGCCATTTTGTTTTTTTAGAGATTTCCTGATACTGATACAACATTGGTTTTTCACTAATTGATGATCCAGTACATACTTTAATTGGCATCACATTTTTTTTTTTAAATCATTTCACCCCCAAGTGAGGTGATAATGCTACTAAGACTAAGGCTTACTGGGTTTGGTTGATTTTGTTTAGCAGCATATCAACACTTGTATGGGTTATTTAATGCCCAAATCTATATAATCTGAACACAATTTTATGGCTTCAACTAAATATATTTTGAATGCAATTGCTTACTTTCAACTGCAGATAAAATGTATTGCTGGTCATTTTGCTTTAAAAATGTATTGTCGGTCAACTTACTATAAATATGTATTGTTAGTCATTAGTTATATTGCTGGTATTTCTACTATAAAAAATGTATTTTTATACTTTGATAGTGTTTTGTTTGTGGGTTCACTATTTGCACGTCCTTCATTCCAGGTTGACTATGGTCGGGATTATCCAGCCAATGCGAACGATCCTTTCTTTAGCTGTATAGTACGTGCTATGCCCAGGGCTACATGCACTTTTTGAATTCAGAGTTACTTTCTCCTACGCCGGCTGCCACCCAAGGCTATAGAACCCAGTTTGTACTGCTATTTACCCATAGATGGGGTAGAAAGAAGAGGATTCGTACCTTTCCCAGGGGTATGAGCATGGAAGTGAATGTAATGAACTCAAATGGAATTTGAACTCGGCTCTCAGATTCCACAATCTGAGCTGCTATCCATTACTCCATCATGCCTTCTTCTTTGCACATAGCTGGGACCCTAACAGGTGCTGCCATCCAGGGTCAGGGTGAATCTGGGAACAACAGCAATTAAGAGGTGCTTCCATGCTCCTCAAAACATCCAATCCCATGATCAGAGGCCTTGCTGCCGGGTGTAGTTTATTGTTATACTCATAACTTGGCTGACTGGGATTGAAAGAGAAGCAGAAGACTTTAGTGAGGAGAAAGGACAATAAAAGAACAGTTTCAAGAAGACAGAGGATGGTGATTGACATCCCATTTAAAATTTTGAAGATCATAGGAGGTAGGGAAGCAAGAAATCAGAAGGGAGTTCCACAGGCAAGAAGTGGGAGAAAAAGAATAGAACAAATGGTTCTAGCAATTCAAACAGTAAAACTGGGAGACCTATTTAGTAGTACACTTAAATTCATGCAGTTGAGGCACCAAAGAAGAAATATCAGCAGAACAACTGACATGAAAAAAAAAAAAAAATATATATATATAGAGAGAGAGAAAAGTCAGAGAGAAGCCATGTCACGGCCAGGAGAAAGTGACTGAAGATATGCCAGGTCGTGACCAACAACATTACAAAACATTCTTTGGAATTTGCGCAGAATCTTGAGATATATAGCTAGAGCGCCTGACCATATATATGGCAGCAATATTCAAAGCACGGAAGAAGGGTAGATTTATAAATGTGAAAGATGGATTCTGATGAGAAAAACTTTGGCGGTGGGAAAGTAAAGTTGTGATTCTAGGTGAGGACCTATAACATTACATTCTTTGGATTTTGTTGAGAATCTCAAGATATATAAGAGGAGCACCAGACTAGATATGGCAGCAATATTCAATGTACGGACGAATGGTAGATTTATAAATGTGCAAGATGGATTCTGATGAGAAAAACTTTGGCGGTGGGAAAGTAAAGTCATGATTCTAGGTGAGGACCAATAACATTATATTCTTTGGATTTCATTGAGAATCTCAAGATATATAACAGGAGCACCAGACCAGATATGGCAGCACTATTCAAGGCATGGACGAATGGTAGATTTATAAATGTAGAAGATGGACCTGAACCCTTTATTTAATCTACAGAGGAAGATGGTTCAATTATTGCTCACCTGTTTCCACTGAGTCTAAGTACTTGGATGCCATACATTAAATAAATGGTTCATTTCAGAATCTATCTTTAGGTTACCCAGATCGATATACACCTGATGAAGGTCGGAGGGCACAATGGCCAAAACACTGTGATGACAGCAACAAAGATCAGGACAATAGTCTGTATGTGAATAATGATAACTCCTCATCCCTGAAATCCAAACAGAAAAGATGAATTCTGACAAGATAAATTGTCTAGAACAACAAAAAAAAAAAAAAACCATCTTTCCTAGCAGTAGATCTAGCAATTGATTCAATATAGTCACCCCACATCATGTCAGTAAAAAACGTGAGTCCAAGAAGTTGAAATGAGTCACTCTCCTGGAGGTTAGCAACAGTCATGCTGACGAAAGACAGAAAAAGGTCCTCTATGGTGTGATATTTCTCTCTGCTTTCATTCAAATTCACTAAAATGGGCATAGGTAGCTTTTTGTATGGAACCATTTCAAGGTGATTTTGAGTTTTTGAAATTTAGTACACCTTTTCTATTTTGATGCCTCACCTGTCTGCCTATACTTATGACTTGATGCCACTTAATGAAGTAGATGAAGAAAGTGGGATATTTAATTCGACCTAGACAAACTAAAATACAGTACCTTTGTCATTTTCAGTCAGCGTATAGGCGGTCTTAGACAGTTTCCTTTTCTTTATTATCTGTAAATTTACATGGATTCTCAGGAGTGATAGCAGTGTTGTTTCATTGTCACTTTCTTCATGGTTTGGAATTCAGTTTTCCTTTTCTTAGGCTACCATGCAAAATTAGAGAAACCAGTTTACCCTATAACTTTAAAGAAGAATTCAGGGTTCTAGAATATTGTTTTTCACCATCCAGAAGTGTTCTGAAAAGCAACTTTAATCAACCAGAGAAAATTTTAAAACATCCCAAAATCAAAGTTTTTTAACTTTGTTATTATTTACAGTTGTTAGCATAACAATAATAATAATAATAATATATATATATATATATATATATATATATATATATATTCAAAACAATTTATACATGAATTAAATTTCAATGTCAAAGTGATTAATGGCGAAATCACTTCACTAACAGAATTTAATGAGACATTAACTTGCTATCAATTCCTTGAATAATAAAATCCTTATATTCGAATTAATTAATCACATTAACATTGCTATTTAATTTTTTGTAGAAATTGTTTCTTTATGATATAAAATATAAGCTGCAAACGGTAATATATATATATAGATATATATATATATATATGCATACACACTAGTTGTAATCTTATAAATATAAGAAATTACACTCATTCGGAAAACCTTAGGTGCCTTGATCTGTGAGTAAACAAACGAATACCAAAGGGAAAAAAATGGTACAAAAAAAAGAAAGAACAGAGAACATGTACGTCAGCCAAAAATAATCGTCTAGCATCCAAGTTCAGAGTCCAAACAAAAAACCCCCCCGAGACGAGTAAGTAAAATAACTAATTAAAGTGCTCGATACCCTAAGTAGAGCCAACCTAAGTTAAACCTAAAGAGCCAGACAAACCTACCATAGTTTCATCTAAGCGGATCATCAGGGACTACTATATATATATATATATATTATATATATATATGTGTGACAAAGTGGAAAAAGTCTTTCCAGAAGTTTTTCCACTTTATCATACAATTTTCCCAATACTGTTCTTGATATACAAAAGTATATATTATTATCAAACACACACACACACACACACACACACACACACACACACACACACACACACACACAAACACATATGTATATAATAAAAGTACCTTAAGTTGTAACAAAAACTAAAAAGTTTTAAAAATGAATACATCCAAAAACAAATTAGTTAAATGTTAGTGCCAATTTTATTAAAAAAAAACATTTTGCTTAAAACACTGAATAATTTTACATGGAAATGTTATTAATTAATTTTCATGCTCAGGGTGACTTTAATAAAACTTTAAAAAATGTGTTCAATGTATTCATTTTCTCTATAAATAATATTAGCACATTCCACTTACAATCAAAAGTTTTGAAAGTTTTTACCAAACAATTTTCATTTAAAATTACCTGCCTCGCATTGTGATTAAATTTTCTGTGTTTAACATATTCAAATTCTCCCTCGTATTTTCAATTTAGTTTATGGCAAACAGAAAACATAACACACATTTCTTGTTTTGTTTATTCAAGAAAAACTGTTCCTCTACTAACGAATTGTTTCTGAGCTATTATTCATTGCATCACCTGCATATCCTGCACCTAGCATATCCAAGCAGTTACCCATTTAGGTACCTACCAAGCTCAACATTGCTTAACCGGTGATAGGATGGGAACTTGTGTTTTAATGAGATATGGCTGTAAATATGTAATTCAAGCTCAGGTATATTGTTACAGTGTAGTCCATTCCTCAAAATAATGAGAGTGGCTGCTGTATTCTGCCGTTCATTAGAATCAAGCAGCACACTCACTAGTGGAGTGGGGAAGGAAAAATTAAACAGTGGATTGGGAAAAAAAAAAACAAAGTCTGACCCCAGATGACATGAAAAAAGGGGACAAAAACAAACTGGCAATGTTGAGAATCTCAACATGGCTTATAACAAAAGAGAGGGTTGGGAACAGGCCAAGAACAACACTTATTCACATTAACTAGGAAAACATAAAACAGTCTAATTTAACCAGGAGAGGGTTCACAGGAAACCGCCCCGTTGTGCTCATGGGAAAAAAAAAGGCTAACCTCGTTCCCATGAACCAGGCTTGCCACAGATACCCACCTTTCATTGAAATCTGTCAATATCAAACGCATCTATTAGATCTGATCTTCATCCTGAGCTGATGCCCAAAAAAGAAACCAACCAGATCCTGATGAGAAAAATGCTGATATCACAAGATTCCCTCGATTCATGACGTCCATACTACCATTCTTGCCACAGCTAGCAATGTGAGAAACGCCATCCGAGGTGACACATTGTCACGGGCAACATATGCAAGATCCAGGGACACAATCCAACCGGGAGCAATATGAGCCATCAACTCGCCTCCATGGTCCCAGAAAGGGTTTCACCTGAGGACAATGGCAGAAGTCGTGCAAAGCTGTTTATTCAAAATCAAGGTCACACCAATGACAGTTGGGCAAATCCACCCAGCCCCATCTGAAGGCTATGTCATTGAGAGGTAGCACGTTATGGTGAAACACACCTATTCTATAGTTATTAGACTCTCCCACCTAATATAAGTACAAACTGCTACAAACTGAATTCTTACTCCATCTGTTCTCTTATTTGGCTATATATATATATATATATATATATATATATATATAAGACATGCTTTTGATCCTCTGAGAGACTTTAACAAAGTAAATGTACGGATTTTATTTTGTGGCAAGTATTTATATACAAGAGTGTTATGGTGAAACACACCTATTCTATAGTTATTAAGACTCTCCCACCTAATATAAGTAGGAGTAGTAAGAGGGACGAGGGTCAGTCGATGTCGGACAACAGTAGTTGACAATTAGTCAAATACGAAAGTAGTCAGCGACCACAACAAGATTACTCTGCGTAATACCTATTATATCAAGTTCCTAACGTTTGGTACGTCGAACTTATTTAGGACCGATTTTAGTACAAATATGAGCCTCCACTGCGAAATAACTCCACAACAACTTTGGCGATGAGGATTCGCATTCATACGGAGGAAGAAAAAATTTGCTCGCCACAATAACTTCGGCGACAAAGTCTCAGATTCACACTTAAAAAAAAAAGAACTTGGCAAAGTTTGTCGCAAGCCAAGACGTCAACTTAGTGAAGAAAAAATCTGTCGAGAAAAGAAATATTTTTCTCGATAATACAGTTTGCTCAAATAGGTCATGAATTGCAAATTCGTAGGACCCCCCCTCTACAGTATTTAGACATTGTGTAAACTTTTTGCGAAGATGGAGGAATGCAAAAGTCTATTCCGGGAATTCTTTAAGTTCCAGTTTGAACAACAGATGAAAATATTAGAGCAACAAAGAACATTCCAGATGCAGCTACAGGAGGAAACTTTCAATAGACAAATGCAATTCCAACAAAAAATGGAACAGATACATAGGGAGTTTCAAAACAAAATTCTGGAAATAACTGAGAACAGGAAAGAGAAAAATCTACAAAATGATTCTTTCCCAGAGAATACAATATGGAATTCAATTGAAATATTCAAGTACAGTCCAGATGAAGAGATAACTTTTGAGGAGTATTATAAAAAATATACGGACGTGTATAACGAGGACTGCCACTTGTGGTCTGAAGGAAAGAAAGTTAGGCTTCTTTTAAGCAAATTAGGAACTGCTGAGCATAACAAATTGGTAAACTACATTTTACCGAAAAAAACTAGCGAGTTGACATTTACCAAGGCGGTAAATATATTAAGTGAATTATTTAGTAAAAAGACATCTCTGTCCCACAAGAGGTGGAAATGTTTGAATCTGATGAAAGATGATGAACAAGACTATATAACGTACGCAGCCAATGTGAATAAGCATTGTGAAGAATTCAAGCTTGCAGAATTAAGCGCAGACAATTTTAAGTGCTTGGTGTTTGTTCAGGAGCTGGTATTGGAAAGAGACGTAGAGTTGAGAAAATTAGTACTGGCAAAATTGGAAATCGATCCAAGTATTACGGTACCGAAATTGGCAGAAGACGGCACAAGATATGTTAGCGTAAAGAAACATTAAAAAAAGATAGAAGTCTGGCGTTTTGCATGTAAGGAAAATACGCTACAAAGAAGAAAGTCAGTCTACCAAAATGAATTCTAAAATTGCGGATTATCAAGCAAAAAGTGAAATACCAGAGAAAAATAAGCAAAAACTCCTGAAGCCATGTTTTGCTTGCGGTGAACTACACTGGTACAGATATTGCGATTTTAGGAATAAAAAATGTTTCGACTGTAAAAGAGTGAGACATAAAAGCATGCATTGCCGGTCAAAAAATAAAGACAATAAAATAAGAAAACTAAAGTCCAACGAGGTAAAAGATGGAATAACCAGAAAATGTGTTACCGTCGAAATAAGTAATAAAAATATAAAAATGCAACTTGACACTGGTTCGGATCTATCTGTCATAAATTTGCATACGTGGAAGAAGTTGGGGAAACCAACTTTAATGAAGACAAAGAAAGTTGCGAGGTCAGTGACGGGAGAAAAAATACAATTTATTGGAGAATTTGTTACAAACGTCACGTTAAATAAAAAAACGCGAAAAGCTAAATTATTTGTCATAGAAAATACCACAAACTTACTTGGTACGAATTGGATAACAGAATTCCAATTATGGGATCTACCGATGAATTCTTTCTGTTACAAGGTAGAAAGTTTAAATACCGAAGCCCAAAAATTAATAAAGAAACTTAAGGAAACATTTCCTGCTGTTTTTTCTCCAGGGTTGGGAACGTGTACCAAGATGGAGGCAAAATTCCAGCTAAAAGCAAACGCTCAGGCGGTATTCAAAAAGAAAAGGAATGTGGCATTTGCCTCAATTGAACAGATAGATAAAGAATTAGACAGATTAGAGAAAACCGGTGTACTTAAAAAAGTTGAGTATAGTGGATGGGCAACGCCGATGGTATACGTGAAAAAAAAGTCTAAAGAAATTCGTGTTTGTGCTGATTTCTCAACGGGTTTAAACATGGCACTCAAAGACTATAATTATCCTCTACCAACAGCAGAAGAAATATTTGCGAAGCTTAATGGAGGCACAATATTTTCGAAGATAGACCTCAGTGACGCATATCTGCAAATACCCGTAGAAAAAGAAACGTCAAAACTTTTGTGTATAAACACACATCAGGGTCTGTATAAATTTAACAGACTACCTTTTGGGATTAAGGTCATGCCCGCCATTTTCCAAAAAGTAATGGATTCGATGTTGGGTGGTCTAGATTTTGCCGTAGTGTATCTGGACGACATCCCCATGAGAAGTACAAGTATAGCAGAACATGTGGAACATGTAAATGCAGTAGTTTCAAAAATACAGGATTTAAGATTTAAACTCAAGGAAAGCAAATGCGAGTTTTTTATGGAGAAAGTAAAATATCTGGGGCAGATCCTCGATAAGAATGTTAAAAGGCCAGACCCAGAGCGAGCAGCGGCTATAAAAGACATGCCAGCTCCGAATGATATTACCGCATTACAAAGTTTTTTGGGATTAGCTATTTATTACCAAATATACATCCCTAAAATGTATGATCTGCAGGCACCATTAAATGAACTACTGAAGAAAGGAAAACCCTGGAAATGGACTAATGAATGCCAGAGAGCATTTGAAAAGATAAAGGAAGTGTTAACCTCGGAATTATTTTTAACACATTACAACCCGGATTTAGGGATCATAGTAGCTTGCGACGCAAGTGTGTATGGAGTAGGAGCATGCATCTTACACAAAATGACAGATGGTCAAGTAAAACCAATTGCTCATGCTTCTAGAATACTACTTCCAGCTGAGAAGAATTACTCTCAGATAAAGAAAGAGGCGCTAGGAATAATATTTGCAGTATCGAAATTTCACCGTTTTGTCAATGGTCGACATTTTAAGCTACAAACTAATCATAAGCCTCTAATTTCGATTTTTGGATCGAAAAAGGGTTTGCCAACGCATACAGCCAACCGACTACAGAGATGGGGTTATAATACAGCTAAATTATAACTTCAGCATGGAGTACATACCATCGAATAAATATGGCTACGCTGATGGGCTGTCCATATTAATTCCTAAAATGAGCGAACCATTAGAAGACACGGTAATTGCCTCACTAAAGTCAGAAGAAGAGCTGAAATTTACTGTGTGTAATGCAGTCCGGGAACTTCCAGTAACTCTAGAAAAAATAAAAGAGGAAGCCACCAGGGACAAGTATATCTTGAAAATAAAAGAAAAAATAGCCGAGAGGGACCAGTATACAACAAATGCTTTTTCACTTTGCAATACAGTATTGTTATACAGAGAACGTGTGGTGATTCCATACACACTCCAAAAATAAATATTAAAGGATTTTCATACTGGTCATCCGGGCAGCACTAGGATGAAGAGCCTAATGCAAAGTTTTGTATATTGGCCGAATATGGACAGGGACATTGAGAACGCAGTGGCAAAATTTAAAGGCTGTGCTTTAGCTGCAAAGGCACCCCCAATAAAATTTAATCCCTGGCCCAAAACAGACCTACCATGGTCTAGGTTACATGTGGATTTCGCAGGTCTACTGAATGGATACCATTACATCATAATAGTGGATAGTTTCTCACCCAAGATCGAACGGGTTAGCTGAAAAATTTGTGGACACCCTAAAAAGAGCTCTAAAGAAAGCTAGGGAAATACCTGCAGATGAAGTCCTACAGAAGATTCTACAGGTATACAGAATTACCCCAAATAACGGAACACCAGTCTCACAATTGCCAGCCGAGGTGATGTTTGCACATCAGGTAAGATCTGTCTTTGACAAATTACTACCAAAAAAGACAAAGCCAGGTAGAGAAAAATTTATTCAAGTAAAAAAATACAATCCTGGTGAAAAAGTATACTTTAAGGTCTATAAACAGAATAAATCATTCTCGGAGATTGGAAAAATAGAAAAGCGGATTGGCAACATGATGTACTTGGTGAAAGGCAAAAAATTCACGTGCAGACGGCACATTAACCAGATCAGACGATGCTCTTCAGATGTGGTTGACAGCAATCCCGCGGAAGAAACGCCTATGGAGGTGATTTTCGATACATTTGATCTAACAATGCCAGCATCGATTTTACTTGAGGTACGCCCATCCAGGAGGAAAAGAAAGGCAACTGATCATTTAAAAGTAGATCCAAATCGTAGGAGATACGCTACGATGTTGCTTTAAAAATAAAGTTTTTTTTTTCTTCTTCATATTTCCTGTAAAAAATAAAGAAAATCTGTTTTACTCCTACGGAGTAAAGTTTTAGGAGGCGGGTGTTATGGTGAAACACACCTATTCTATAGTTATTAGACTCTCCCAACTAATATAAGGAGGAGTAGTAAGAGGAACGAGGGTCGGTCAATGTTGGACGACAGTAGTCAACAGTTAGTCGAATACGAAAGTAGTCAGCGACCACAACAAGATTACTCTGCGTAATACCTATTATATCAAGTTCCTAACGTTTGGTACGTTGAACTTATTTAGGACCGATTTTAGTACAAATACGAGCCTCTACTGCGAAATAACTCCACAACAGGTAGCACATTATGAATCAGTCGCCAGGTAGTGAAAACTCAGGGTTGCTGAGATATTTCACTGCTGGTGCCCAAGACCAGGAAAAGCATAACTCTAATGCTGACAAGCTGAGCTGGCCACAAAGGTGTGGTCTGTCATGACCCTCTCCACTAGACCACAATACAATAGTCTATGAGGCCGTGAAAGGTCAATGGACCGAGGCAGAGCACATATGGCTGCCCGACACTCTCACAGGAATTTTGATTGATTCCGATGCTTATGATAGCGCTGAGCGAGTGATGGTAATGCTAGGGATGGCATCCCTAACAGTCTCTTCCAAAATCAAATCTCTCAACACACGCCAACCTTGAAGCATCCTGATAGCACAACAAGTGCGACATTCCCAGCCTCTCATGACACGGACTTTGGGCAACAGTCTCTCTACTGACCAGATGTTTGCGAATCCCCCCCCCCGACCCCAAAAGGAGGCCAACAAGAGATCGAGCACGTTCTTTCTGTTCTTCCAAAGAAGAAGTACAGCCGATCGATAAAGGATAATCAGAAAGACATAAGTAGCACACCCCCCTCCAACTTAGCATTCACGGACAACCACCAAGTCCGATTTGCCACTTCAACATTTGACTGTACTTCAGACCAATTCTTCTTCAGCTAGAGACTGGGCCTGAACCACACTCCAAGAATGTGGATGGGTCCATCTCTTCAACTAAAGGGGCCCCGGAAGTGCAACCCCCTTTCAGGCACCTAACTGCAAGCTGGATGAATTGTCACAATTAATTTTGGCCCCAGCCCTCTTCTTGTACAGCTCAAGTGCCTTCTGTACTACCTCAATGCTGCTACGGCATGACACGAAAATAAACACGTCATCGGCACAGGCAGAAACCCTGGCTCAACCTCCAGGGATGGCGATTCTGCCTAGGGCTGAAATGCATGCCCTGTCAGTGAAGGAATCTCTGTCAGGAATGTCTGCAAAACAATTGCCACCTCCTCGTTTTAGAGGCAGAAGCACACAAATGCATGCTGGGATTTTTTTCCTCACCAATAGGCCGGTTCTTGGTTTCATCTGACTCGGTCATGGTCTGTCGTGTCTTGAAGTCAGAACGCTATGTTCGCATGTCTGAACTGGCTCTCCTGTGCCAACCCCAATTCTTAGTTTGTGAATTTTTTTTACTGTTGCTTTGCCTTATTACTCAAACTTTGCCAAATCTCTTAGTTGGACAGTTCTGCAATTTATTTTACATTTAGCCATGGCCACTCACTCTACACTGTTCATCAGCAAGTTTATTAAAGGCCAAAAGGGTAAAACGAGAGAAAGAATAAAATACACATGATAGGCAGGGAAAGAAGAAATGTAATAAGGAAGACACAAGTGAACAGAAGTTAAACCAAGTGTCTTTATGGCTAAGGAGAGTAGCAAGTTGTTTGCTATAGGAATAGGTTACAATGTTGCAGCATAAGTTTCTCAGAAAGAAAGATAGTGACAATTTCGGAACAGTGTGTAAATGGCAGACATGTAGTGAAAGGCAATCTGTATGGAGAGATGTAACAGTAAAATAAACGTATAAAAGATGGCTACCTTAAAGTTTATTTACAGTTCCTGTTCTCCTAATAAATTTCCGAAGATTACGTCTTTCTAGTTGTTGCATGCATTGGCTGTGATATTGTGAGCATTCATTAGTAGAACTACATCTCCGTTACATCAAGTTTTTTCTTCATTTTCTAGTGAAATTATCCGGTACTCATTTCATATAGAGTAGTAATACCTAGACCTAAAAGTGTCATGGCTGGTGCAATCAAAGTACACGTCTCTCATATTTGCTAAAATAACGTGACTAAGGCAGAAATATGAGCAACAGATGAATTTTACAAATCACCAATATAAAACCTCACCCCCTCCTGATTACTTATATAGTGACAAAGAAATTTTTACAGGCATATATAGGGAGTAAGCTACAGGCGTATATAGGGAGTAAGCTGATGTTAAAATCTTTATCATCCAGTTAGTGCTGCAATGCAAAGATCGAATATCCTGTTCTGCCTCCTGGGTACACTACGGCAATTTGATTATTCACTTTTTTTTTTTTTTAAAAGAAAATCGACATTGCACTTGGGGTGAAAGCTGGGGTTTGATGTGATAAGTACTGACACCAAAGATTGGATTCATAACTTTTATCAATTTTTGAGCATTTAGTTTTAAAAATCGTCTGACAAAATGTACAGAAATACCTAATGTTCATGGGTTTTTGCTTACATACTGACTTTTGCTTACAAAGTATCTTTGGTGTTAGATACATTGAATAGAAAATATATTCATACTAGATTTCTAATTATGAATCACCATAAGCAAACAATATGCAATTTTTTGTACTGTATTTGATAAATAAAAACTAAAAAACAAAAAAAAATTTGTAAAATATTACAAAAATGGCTACTCAATAAATAAAATCTTATAACATTTGTTAGATCATAATAAAAATAAAAAGTAGATAAAAAAGTATATATTACAATAATACTGCTGGGCATAAATTATAAGACTAAATGTTTTAAATTTGCCTTGTTTATTGAAAATCACACTAAAACTACTGCATTGCATAACATATTACATCATAATATAGCTAAATTGTGCAGTATAATTTCCCTTTGAAGTGAATGAAGGTCTTATTTTATGGCACAATGAATTAGTAATAATGTGCCATGCATCTTGTCTATATGAAATTTGTAAAGCTTGAGTAAATTATAAAATTTATAAGGCTGTGCTCGAAGGCTTTCATTGATCACCGGAATGAAACTGCAATGCTATGATTTTGAACCTGAACTTAATCTTTCAAATGGTTTCCTCAAAAAACAGTAAAGATTTGGAAAAAAAAATATTTTGTGTCATTATTTATCATGTCAAACCCCAACATTCAAATTGAGTGCAATACCTCGGTTCCAAAATCAACCTGCCTTGGCCAATTAAAAATCTGAAGACAAAGTCCTGTTCATCAGCAAATTTATTAAAGGTTAAAAAAAAATAGTATATCTAGAAAATTAAAATAAAACTATAATAGGCAAGGGAAGAAATATAACAAGGAAGACAAAACTAAACAGAAGTAAAACTAAGGATCTTAATGGATAAGGAAAATAGCAAGTAGTTTGCTACAGGAATACATTATACAATGTTGCCGTGTAATTTCTCAGAAAAGAAGAAAGTTACAATTTAAGAATAGTGTGTAAACACTAAGAGTGAACATGTGCTGAAAAGGATTCTACATGGAGAGATCCAGTTGTAAAATAAACGTATAAAAGATGGCTACATTATTGCAGTTTTTATTTTACGATTTGGAGGAGATTTTTTAAAAGTTGGTGATAGTGGGGGAAAAAAAAATTGATGATTTTCATTCGCCAAGGAGTCCTGCTTATAAGTAATATAAAATGATTTTTAAACGATTTGAAATTCTAGAAAATTTCATGAAATTAACTTACGTGTTAACAGATGTAAAAAAAAAAAAAATTTTTTTTACCAAGATTTTCTAAAAATAAAAATTAAAAAAATAAATTCATTCATTTTTGAATAAGTCCTGAAAGTTTTATTAAAATCTGACAATTATTTGATTTTTGCAAGAACTTCCAATCTAATGTGTCATTTTGTCAGAAATGGCTACACGAAAATGTCCATTACCACAAGTCTTACACAGTTGATGGAAAAAAAAAAAAAAAAAAAAAAAGATTTTTGGCTCAAATTTAGGATGTTTGAAAGAAGGAAAAAATTTAAAAATAATTAAAAAAATACTTTGTTTTTTCCTCTTAATAATAACATAAACATTTTGACAATAAAACTTTGTTTTTATTAAGTTTGGGGCCTTTTATCATCAAGCTATACTGTTTTTTTTAGCTAACTATTGGAGATACCTACATGAAACAAATGTTCAAATAATAACATATGGAGAGAAAAAGTTTTAAAGAGGTACATACCGGCAATGCTATTGTTGTGGGTAAGATTTAGGAGGACGAGAAAAATTTGCGCCCCCCCCCCCCCCCCGCTTTCACAGTGCCAGTGATGACTAAGGGCCAGACAGGAAGTGGTCAAAAACGGTGACTCATCTAAAAAGTACCTAAACTAAAAAAGGGACATAACAATACCTGTTTTGTACTGTGGTAACAGAACAATGACACCCCTCCCCCACACTCCTAATGAGCATCCCAGCTTGTAAACTGAAAAGGCTTGACTTAGTTTGGGACAAGACTACAGTTGTGGAATATGATACAATACAAAACCAAATTGTTTGCAAGACTGGCTTGTTAATCAGGTATTTACAGCACGGGAGGAGGGGGGCGCTGAATATTCAACTCTTGTTCTTAATGTTTACCTAGCTTATTGTATGCTGGCATAAGGCCATAATTGTGGAGGATCCAGTGAAAATCAAATTGAGGATAGAAGTGCGGCTAAATCTGATAGAATATTTATCAAATGATGTTTTCATTATTAGTTGATTACACGTCCAACAAACTGAGAAAAGTAATTTTTAAATAAAAGTTCTACGACCTCTCAACAATTTCTGTACAAACAACATTTTCAACAAGATATTTATTTTCTAAAGTTCTTTTTATCTTTATGCAAAGTCCACTTTGAATTTTCTACTCTGGATGTAACTACGTTCTGCACTTGGTGGCCATGAGGTTACCTTCTAGGCCAACCTTCAAAGCTCTTAGGTCTCATATGTGTGTGTACCTCAAGACAGCCAAATAAATGCCTTATGGCAATTAAGATTCTGAAGATAAAGTTCTGTTCATCAGCATATCTATTAAAAGCCAATTCTGGAGGTAACTACATTCTGCACTTGGTGGCCATGAGGTTACCTTCTAGGCCGATCTTCAAAGCTCTTAGGTCTCATATGTGTGTGTACCTCAAGACAGCCAGATAAATGCCTTATGGCAATTAAGATTCTGAAGTCCTGTTCATCAGCATATCTATTAAAAACCAAAAAAGTAAAATGACAATGTTATTATTGGAGGCGGGGGGGGGGGTAACATTTAGGAGAATGAGTCCACACTTTGTTGTGCCAGTGATAGACAGGAAGTGGGCAAAAATGGTGAGTAATCTAAGAAGTACCGGAAGTTAAAAAAGGACAAAAGGGGAGAAAAACAATAAACATTTCGTGCAGTAGTAGAAGAACGTCCACAACAAGAAGACGGGAGCCATTTTCACCCCAAACTCTGAATTTATTTTTGGCATTGAGCAGAATACCTGGGCTTGATGGACCAAAGTCTTACCGAGGGTTATTTTGTGCCGTGTTGGACAGAAAGAATCCCAATGAGTATATGAAACAGTGAAAGTTGATTTACGGCACACTGATGTCGGAAATAACAAACTTGGTTCATTGCCATTGTTAAACTTTCCTCTTTCAAAGAGTCTTGATTTTCAGCGCATTCCACTATTATCTTAATAAAAAAAATGCCACCTGTCATTTCTAGGGCAACAGAGGTAATTAGTACAGCAAAAAGTTACAGAATTGGTTGGTTGTTCGTTGTTTAGTGACATATCAATACCTCTTTGGGTTATTTAATTCTGAAATATAAATATTTTGTATGCAATTTTCTTTTTTTTCTTTTTGGAGATAATAATGGTTTTAGTGATATAAGTGTTATGGGACCTACCTTATGGACTAAATGGACTCGTCCTATTACTATATATACAGGGAGATTATGCCTGTCAAGAGAGCTGTCTACAGTTGACGAGTTGACTATTGTACTTTGCCGTCAGTCGGACGTGCAACACTTTTGTATTCGTTCTTTTGTTTAATAATATGTTTTCACTAAATTGCTGAGTTCGAGTTTTCTTTCGGACCTATTCTGGGTCCACAACAATAAGTCTTACTAATCAACCTATAGCTGGGGGAGAAAAGGTGGATTAATACCTTTCCTAGAGGTATTTGCACATAAGTGAATATAATGAACCCAACAGGAATTGGAACTCGGCTCTCCGATTAACAATTCCGAGCCATTATTCATTACACCATCTGCACATCCACGCTTACAGACATTACAGAGCCAAAAACATTTTTACAAATAACCTTGCGGTATTATATATGTAGATGAATTGCAAAAATGTAGTAAATTCATAAAAGAATTTAAAATAATATATCCTTGATACATTTGGCCAGTGCTGAGTTCACATCAGATTTTAACATTTCTGGTCCTTTGATATTTCTGTATATTACCGGTTCTCCTCTTTTGTCATGGAAGAGTTTTCCAATGTATTCGTTCCATCTCTGGAGCATTTTTCTTTCTCTAATATCAGTGTCCCGTCCTTGGATTTTATGCATTCTGTTCATGAGCATATCTTTTGTCCTCTCAGTTCTCTTATTTTTTTATGCATATCTCGATTGATCTATTTTTTATGGCTTATCAACCTTTTACAGGTTATTTAAAGCCAGAAAATATTTTTAGATTGTAAGAATTTGTTTGGAGATAATAATGATTTAGTGATACAAGTTTTACTAGGTGGATTCATACCTTCCCCAAGTGAATATAATAAACTTGACTGAAACTGGAACTCGACTTTCTGAGTCACTATCCATTACATCACCTGTACATTCAAGCTTATAGTACCTGCTATTCTCAAGTGGTCACTCATCTAGGTACTGATCAGATTTGATATTGCTTAACTTCAGTGATCATACGGGATTTGGAGTTTCAATGTAGATCAGCCATTTATACATATCGACTTTATCAGTGATACTCATTCGTTCTATTTTTGCACATTATTCATTGAGCCATTTCTTTTTAGCCTGCCTGCATTTGTTTCTAATTTCTTTGTACAGAGTCTTATATTCTGTGCCATACCTTGGCATTGTTTTTTGTCTCCTTTTCATCAAGTCGAGAATTTCATCTGTCATCCATTTCATTTTCCTTTGTTTAGTTTTCTTTGAGATGATCTTGATTGCTGATGTTATTAAAGCTTTTCTTAATTTGTCCCAGTTTGAGTTTCTCCTATGTGGTAGTGAATGCTGGACAATCTCCTCACAGATGAAGAGACTCGAAGCAACAGAAATATGGTTCTACAGAAGGATGCCGAGAAAACCATAAACTGAAAAATGTGAGCAACGACAAAATTTTAGAGAAAATGGAAACAAAAAAGACACTGTCTATATTTTTGAAATGAGGTATAGTAACTATTTACACTATTTACATTTTTCAAACTGTTGTCCTCTTCTTTATTGCCATATTCACAATGTTTAGGCCATTGTACACTCCAGTCATCTTCAAGGACACATAGCCCAGCAGATAATAGTGTTAGTTCCTTGATCCAAAAGTGACTTGACTCAAACAGTGGTGAGCTCAATCTCTGGCCACAGCAGAAAGAACAACAACAAAAAAAAATTGGAGACTTGAGTTATCAAGGGGAATTAACTAAAACTGAGATATCTAAAGGCTCGGCATGTGGAATTAGAACAATCTACTTCATGCACTAAATAAAGGGTTCAGTTTGAAATTCCAAATATCACCTGAAGAAGGCCAGAGTGTACAACAGCCAAAACATCTTGAATATGACAATAAAGATGAGGACAACAGTCCAAAGTATGTAAATAATGTAAATAAAAAGGGCACTTAACATCAGTAAAAGAGAGTTGAAATTTCTAGGGCACATAATGAGGAAAGAGGGTTTGGAAAATTTGATACTCACAGGACAGAATTAAGGCAAGAAAGCCAGAGGAAAACAAAGCATGACCTACCTAGCATGCCTGTGTAGATGGCTAGCAGAACAAGAATTTGGAGAGATATCGAAAAGACAAAATATACTAAGTGTTACAAAGAACGGGAAATTGTGGAGAGCCATGACACCCACATCCTGAAAGAACATATAGACATATGGAAGAAGAATGCGATTATGTAAATGGTTGGCAGAACAATGATTAGGAGAGATAGCAAAAAGTCAAAATTTACTAAGACCTACAAAGGACAGGAAATTGGGGAGAGCCATGATCGCCAGCATCCTCAAGGGATACAACACATAGAAGTATGGGAAATTAGGCTATAAAATTTTTTTTTTTTTTTTAAATACTCGAGTTATGTGTTGCAAAGTGTGGAGCTAACCAGTGTCCCAAAATTAGCAAAGAAAAGGTATAAGTTGGCTTTCCCTACAACATGTGTAGGTCAGTGAAATTCAAGCCAAGAGCTGTTTGCATTAAAGGTCGCCTTTTAGTTGTTGCTACTATAGAATTCTAGCAGAGTTATTCTACTGCCTTCTCCAGGAGTACAATCACTGCAAAGGAAGGAGGAGGAGAAGGTCATTATTATTCCTATAGTTGTTCAGAAAAGTCAACTGTTTTTTTAAGGCGTTTTGTTATTACTACATTGTAGTCAATTTGTTATTTCCTCCTCTTTAGTACAATTCCTGTTGTAACCTAGAAAGGGTTACTGAATAAGGAATAACCAAAATGGAGGTTGGAAATAAAATGGTAATCTTTATAACAGCAACAAAATACTAGCCGGCAGCATGAAGAAGGTAAACCACTGCTAGTGGTGGACTACTTACACAGCATATTACTCCCACTACAATAGTGTCCAACATATTTATGAGGATTCGGACATATCCATTAGTGTTCATAGGTATGGTATATAACAATAGTATAAATCATTTGCAATGCATTTTTATATTTGTTGTAACCTAGAAAGGGTTACTGAATGAGAAATAACCAAAACGGAGGGTGGAAGTGAAATGGAAATCTTTATAACATCAACAAAATACTTGCCAGCAGCATGAAGTAGGTAAACCACTGCTCGTGATGGACTACTTGGACAGCATATTACCCCCCACCTTACAATAATGTTGAATATATAAATGAGGATTGGGACATACCCATTAGTGTTCACAGGTATGGTATATAACACTCTTCATATTAAAAGATGGCATCCAACCATCAATTTGTAATGCATTTTTATAGTAAAAATCATTTGCAATGCATTTTTATAGTAAAATCATTTGCACTGCATTTTCATAGTAAAATCATTTGCAATGCATTTTTATAGTAAGAATCATTTGCAATGCATTTTTATAGTAAAAATCTTTTGCAATGCATTTTTATAGTAAAAATCTTTTGCAATGCATTTTTATAGTAAAAATCATTTGCAATGCATTTTTATAGTAAAAATCATTTGCAATGCATTTTTATAGTAAGAATCATTTGCAATGCATTTTTATAGTAAAAACCATTTGCAATGCATTTTTATAGTAAAAATCATTTGCAATGCACTTTTCATAGTAAAAATCATTTACAATGCATTTTTATAGTAAAAATCATTTGCAATACATTTTTATAGTAAAAGTCATTTGCAATGCATTTTTATAGTAAAAATCTTTTGCAATGCATTTTTATAGTAAAAATCATTTGCAATGTATTTTTATAGTAAAAATCATTTGCAATGCATTTTTATAGTAAAAATCATTTGCAATGTATTTTTATATTTGTTATAACCTAGAAAGGGTTACTGAATGAGAAATAACCAAAACAGAGGTTGGAAATGAAATGGTAATCTTTATAACATGAACAAAATACAATACTCGCCAGCGGTGTCAAATAAATAAACCACTGCTAGTGGTGGACAACTTAGACAAGATATTACAATAGTGTCCAACGTATTTATGAGGATTGGGACATACCTATTAGTGTCCATAGGTACATAGGTATATAACACTTTCCCAATGGAGCAGAGGACCAAATACATGACGCTACTTGGAGCAGTTGCTGTGGTTTCTGCAGCTGGTAGGTTTTTTACAGGATGGATTTGCAACCCTTACATGGAAAGTTTCGAATTCAGAGTTGTCCTTCTCCTACATTGGTTTCCATCCAAGGTTAGAGAGCTATTACCCCTTATCTAGTGGGTATAAAAGATGAATTTATAATTCCCCCATGGAAAAGGGAACATAATGAACTCAGATGGGATTTGAACTCAGTATGTCAATTCCCCTTTTCACAATATAATGATATGATATATGATAACCCCAATGATTCACTATCCAATCTATTATTTGGTCAACCTTACTTCAGGCCTGGTTGGGTAATGGACAGTGGCTCGGATTGAAGAATCAGAAGGAAGAGTCCGAATTCCAGTCGGATCCATTATGTGCTAAAACCCTTGGGAAAGGTATGAATCCTCCCACCAGCAATGGGTGAATAGAAGGACAGACTAGGTTCTATAGCTTTGGGTGGCAACCGGTCTAGAAGGAAAAACTTTGAATTCAAAACCAGCCTGTAGAGGGATGGGCTCCATCAAGCTATCTTGCCCAAGAAACACCACTTCTAATGTAGCTGCAGTACACATAGTACCCCTACGACCCTATGGGTCATGGGATTAAAAAAAAAAAATGCAATACGTGTTGAGTGATATGACAATCTTGCATTTGATCACACCACCTAAAATATAACCACCCCTGTCAGTAGGGTGTATAATATGCTGACTGTGTTCCCAGCAGAGGGGGAAGATACCATGAAAGGAAAGACTCAAGTATAAATACCATCTGTGTCCACTTGTGCATGACCCTCATGTGTGGACACTGGTGTGAACGTCACTTGTTAGCATTGATGTGAGAGCCATCTGTGTCTACTTGTCATATCAGGCATGAGTTCTGCCTATGTCCACAGCACAGGAGTGACCACCATCTGTATTTGCTTGCCAGCTCAGGTGTGATTGTCACCTGTTGGATCAGATATGAGAGCTACTTATGTCCATTTGTAAGCTCAGGTGTGAGTGTTGCCAGTGTCCACTTGTTGGTTCAGGTATAATCTCCGCCTGTGTCCACTGGTTGAAACAGGCATGAATGCCACCTCTATTTGCTTGCCAGCTCAGGTGGGATAGCTACCTGTGCCCACCTGTTGGCAGAAATGTGAGTGCTATCCATGTCTACTTGTCAGCTCAGGCATGAGCTCTGCCTGTGTCCACTGGTTGGAACAGGCATGGGCACTACCTGTATTTGCTTGTCAGTTCAGGTGTAAGTACTACTTGTGTCCACCAGTCGGCTTAGGATCTATATCTACCTATCAGTTCAATAATAACAAAGAAATAACCCCAACAAAAAAGAAACAGATTTTGATATTAAATAATCCAACTGTGATTGATATGTTTTTAAATCCACTAACCTACTTTAACATGTTAATTAAATATAGCTGTTCAACTGAGCAACTTTGTACTAGCCATTTGCTGTTCTTCACTCCTGATTTGTTCAGCTACACAGGCAGTTTTGAAATAGTTAAATTTACTCAAAATCTTCCGGGATAGTGTATCAGCAAGTAGTCAGTTCTTAGAGTCCAGTTGGTTAAGTTTATAATCCATACGGAAAGCGGAGATTGTTATCAATCCAAAGTATGTTTGAACTATTAATCATATTCCTTTTTGCTACAACTAATCTACTTGATAGACTCTTTTTCTCTATGCACTGTATACATGAAGAAGACTGTAGAATGACATGGTAACAACAAAAAGAAGGAGATCAAGAACCTGAGCAACCTGTATACTGATAATAGCTCATCACAAATTGAAGAAGATAACTGCTAAAACTCCTGACTCCACAACTGCTTTGAGACTGATGGATTATTTCCTGAGGTTGGATAGAAGGCAAAGGTTAGGGTCTGTCTACTTTTCATAAAAATCATAAGCTCTTTGTCGTAATACTCATCGGAGTCATTCAAGTCCCTGATATTAACACAATGCCCATGTCCGATTCATCTTCAAAATTTTTTTCCTAAGCCAATGCCATTTCATCGAGATTGTTGTTGTTGTTGTTGTTGTTGTTGTTGTTGTTTATTTTATTTATTTTTATTTTTACAATCTATCTACCCTTTCTGAGTTATTTAAAGCCAGAACATATTTGGGGTTTTAAGAATAATTCCTTTTTATTTTTCTGAGTGAATACTGCATTAATAATCGAGAATAACAATGACTTTTCCAGATACCATTAACTAATAGCTGGGGATGGTAGGAAAATTCATACCTTTCCCAAGTGTATTTGCACATAATTTCCTGAGGAAGAAACCATAAAAAATTTGCTTCACTTTCACTGCCTGACATGGTCCATTGAACAAAAAAAATTGACAAGAATTGTGAATTTTTCAAAATTTCTAACCACAGAACACCATTTTTAGGATGCCATTTTTCTCAATGACATTTATTCCTTCAGTCGATGACATCTTTAAGTCATCATGCGATGGGTGTAAATGATGTTGTGGCAGACATGATGAGGCAGAACCTGGGATGAGCACAACTGGTTGCGACTTGCCTTTTCCCTGCCAAAAAAGAGCCCGTATTTGCTTAGCATGTAGGGCTACTGCAGTTGAAATGAAGGAGAAGAAAAGAAAGCACTTACCGCTCTGCTGTAATCCGTCCTCGGCCAGATAACGTAAAAGAATAAGGGGAGACTTGCATCGCCTTTTTATGCAATGAATATGCAATGCATTATGGGACAGAGACGGAATGAACTATGGGATCGCATGAAGACGCAAGGGATTATGGGTATATGGACAAATATAAAAGCACCTAGTTTTTCCCAGTTCGAGACAAGCTTGGAGTGACGTTCCCGGTTGGCGGCTGGAAAAGTCTGTTTGTGCGATTTTGAGACGGAACGACTAGAGGTTGGATTGCCAGTTGGGAGAGCTCGAATTTACTCGCTGGTGGCCGTTTTTCTTTTTATTTCATCACAGATGTGTATTGAAATGCAGTGCTATCCGAACTTTGAAACTTGTGCCGAAATGTACCATTCGGGCACTTCCAGCCATAAAAGGCCAAACAGAAGTTCTGCTGCCTTTATGATCCATTATCAAATGTGGCGTTGAGCAGCTTCCATACAGATTAGACATCATGATGCAATTATATTTAATGAGGTTGATATGGACAGATTTGCTTTTTATGGCTTATCCACCTTTTGCAGATTATTTAAGGCCAGAAAATATTTTTAGATTGGAAGTATTTTTTTGGAGATAATAATGATTTACCAATACAAGTCCTACTAATTAATCCATAGCTGGGGGGAGAAGAAATGGACTCGTACTTTACTCAAGGGTATTTGTGTGTAATTGAATATAACAAACCCAACGGGAATTGGAACTCGGCTCTCCAACTTCTAATTCCCAGCCATTATCCATTACACCACCTGCACAACCAAGCTTACAGCACCTGGTATTCCCAAATGGTCACCAGTCTAGATACTGACCAGGCTCAATGTTGCTTAACAGGCAAAGGAGCATTATGTAAGTTGGAAATAATAACCATTTAGTAAACACTGCAGTAAGTTAAAAATATACAATGAATTGAATGTATTTTATTTTTTATATTCAATAATTTAAATTTTTTTTGGAAGATCAGAAAAAATACAAAATATAATTTTAGAATATTAGTCAGCAAAACGACTGCCTACTTCATGGTATGTCACTGATATCTTGGCTCGTAAGTAGACAGATAGATAAACTCAGTCTAACCAAGAAGGGGTTAAAAAAAAAATGAAATAAATAAAATGTTATGATGTATCAATCCATGTCGGACCATTTAATGTTGAAATCTGTTTTTATTACACCGGAGTCCATATGTAAACATTGGTCGGGTTTATACTGGAATCACCAGACATGAAGAGGTTACGATCATAGAAACATCCACTCAGGAGTCTGTTCTACAACATTACAGTTTTGAGAAAGAAGTCCGGTTCACACTCCTCCCCAACCTTTTGAACAGGAGTAGAGATTTATCCCTTGTTTTCTGTTTAGGATTAGGCTTCCAGTTTTTCTTTTAAAGTCTTCTTCAGCTCTATACACCTAACGCTTGTCCTTTCTTGCACTGAGGCAGTTCCACACAGTAATCCTCTACCTTGAGTAGCTCTTGGGTCTTGCATTGGGTGAACATTGGCATTAAAAAAAAAAAGAAAAGAAAAGCTGTCTGAGAAGAACTTCCCCCTTACCAATGGAACACAAAGGGGATACGGATGAGCTGATTCAGTGAAAAAGGCATTGTGAGTCCTAGCTGAGAAGGTATGGACTGGGGGAGCTAATGAGTGTCATTTAGAAGAGGCGTGGTGAAGTAATGGACAGCTGCTTGGATTGAAAGTTTGGAGAGCCGAATTTGAATTCCTATCAAGTTCATTACATTCACGTACATGCTAATACCCTTGAGGAAAGTATGAATTCATCTCTTCCCCCCCAGCTATGGGTAAAATGTAAGACAGACTGCGTCCTATATCCTTGGTTGGTAACTAGTCTAAGAGAATAAAAACTCTAAATTCAAACCAGCCTGGAGATAGTTGGGCACCATCAAGATTTTCTAGGAAACACCACTGCTACTGCAGTACATGTGGTACCCTTATGACTGATGCATTATGGGATTGTTGATTGTGACATAATTTGCTTGAACATCTGTTATGAAAAAAATAGTGGTAGAGTAGTGAGAGTCTAGTCATGTTTCATCTGTGAAGAAGGAGTTATAGGGGGAAAAATAATTCATCACCCATAAGGTTGTATAAATACATGTGAATCTTATCAAAGCAGACCTGGCATGGGGATTCGTCCATCGCAAGTGGTATCACGGCAGTGGCTGGCTTGGACATGCTCTGACCAGCTAAGACTAGCTTAGACCAACTCTGACCAGCTAGGACAAGCTACTACCAGCGGCCCAAGTCAAAACACTCATTAAAACCTGACCTAGATAGAAGACCCAAAAATAAAAGTTAATAGCGGTACACAGTCTCACTAGGTACATAAGGGACACCACCAGCCTGTCCGGTTTCCATTCGGGAAATATTACAAGTAAGACCCTCTTGCTTTTTGCCCTTTTTTATAATGCTTGTTGTATTCATGTGTTATAATTTCTGTGTGGAACAAATAGTGACATGTATAGATATATATCTGTATAATTTCTTGTGTGAATTAGCGGTATAAAAAAATCTGTTTGAGAACAATTCATGTTTGTCATAACTTTCTTTCAGATATTCTGTTCTGCCCGTGGTATTAAGGTGTTAGTATATCATTGATATACTAATGCCTAAAATGGGGAAATGAAAACTGGAAATATTCTTTCTTGCTTAGCACTTCCTTTAAATGGTGACCCTGATATGATCTGAATACTCAGCCTTCTGATCTAGCTGATAATAACAATCTGTTCAAACAACGAATACCAAATATTCCCTGTATGGAAATGGCTATTCTTACCATTACCATTATTTTGCTTTCCTAAATTCTCTCAGAAATGAACAGAGATGAAGTTAATGGCCATATTGTATATGTGTATTACAGGTTCTCTCACTGGGCACAGATATTACAGTGATCCTAGATAGAAGAACCAAAAATAGGTAAATTCTTCTTTTATGTACAGTCTCCATTCAGGACGTGGCCCTCCCCAACTTCCTATCCTCTGTAGCTTATAGTTTGTCTTAAATAGGAAAACAAATAAAACTAGAAAGCACTTAGTGTGTGCATACCTCTGCTAATATCTTCTTCTGTGTACCATGTCAGTTAAGGACGTAGACGACATGGCCCTCCACAACTTCCTATCCTTTGCGGTCCTTAGCAGTTTTCTCCCATTACTTAAACTAATGCCGTCCACCCTGTTCCCCAATCTATTCGCACAAGCTCCTCACTGCCTTCTCCTATCTCTCTTGTCTTCAATATATCCTGTGAGAGTCAAGTTTTCTGAGCCCTCCTTCATTATTGTCCAATGAATTTTATCTATCCTTTCTTGATTAAGTGTTGCCATTTTCATTAAGACTTCAAAATGGAGAAGAAAAAGCGATACGTTGTAGGGGCGATAACTGTGTAACTTTCATTTTTTTTTCATATATTTCAGATTATAATCTCTGAATGTTTTGGGTTTTTTTATTTAAAGAAAAGACTAGAGATCTATTAAAAAAATGCAATCGATAGTTCCTTTGACCATGCCCTCCTCTTTCTTTCACAAAATGTTGAAGAAATGATTTTTACTATAAAGTGTATCATCATGCGGCAGTACGTAACGTTTTCTTAACCTTTTTGGCAGAGGAAATAAATAACAGATACGGAATTATCTCCCCTAATACAGCTCCTTGAAAACTAATCAATAAAATAGAAATTAAATAAAAGAAACATATTGCAATATTTGCAGTCTTGTTAGACGTCAGTCATACTAATTAAATTTCTTAGTAAGTAGTAGGAGATTAATACGATCTGCAATTACAACTAATTACAAAAAATATCTTTACTAATTAGTTAGGCTTTACTCATGGCAAGAAATCCAGTTCTATAAGGTGAGGATTTTATACATGCCAAAAATAAATAAAATACTTTATATATAAAAAGAAACTAATTTAACTTGAAATATTATGACATTTGAGTTTCTACCACAAACCTAATAAAAATGAAATGCTGTACTGTTTTTTAGAGACAGCCAAAAGTTAAATAATCTTTTGAACAGGAGTAGAAGTTTATGTCTTGTTTTCAGTCCGTTCTAGTCCTTTCCCGGTCTTTCACTTCTGGTGCTAACTTGCATCTTGGTGGCACTATAAGTTGACTCTGTAACACTCTACCTCCAGTAGGGCTTATACAAGGTGAACATCATTGTTAAAAAAAATTATACTAATTAACTTAGTTTTTTTTTTATACTAATTTACCCATGCTGTCAAAATGAGCAGAATTATTTAGATAATGTTGCTATTGTGTTGTCCCCATGCTATAAATGTATAAAATCAAAAACTTTATATTGCTCTGCATTTTCTTGTTTCTGTTCAAGTCTTCCTGAATATTAAACTAAAAGTAAAATAAAGTCAACATATCAATTGATCCTGTGCCTTGTCCCCATGCTATAAATGTATAAAATCAAAAACTTTATATTGCTCTGCATTTTCTTGTTTCTATTGACTTCCTGAATATTAAATTAAAAAGTAAAATAGAGTCAAGATAAGAATTGATCCTCTGCCTTGTCCCCATGTTATAAATATATAAAATCAAAACTTTATATTGCTCTGCATTTTCTTGTTTGCGTTACAGACGTCCTGAATATTAAACTAAAATTAAAAAGTCAAGATAACAATTGTGTCTCTGCATTTTCTTCTTTCTGTTCAAGATTTTGTTTTATTAATCATCTTACTCCACAAGCAACACCAAAGACTTTTACTGACAAGAAAGAGCGATAGATTGGAGAAAACTGAGAAAACATTACTGAGGAGAAAGGACAATAAAAACAACAGGATTCAAGCAAATTGCAGATCATGACAGAATTTGCACTTAAATTTTTGTAGACTGTAGTTGACAGGGAAGTACAAAGTTGGAAGAGAGTTCCACAGGTGAGAAGTACAAGTGAAGAAACTATTATAGTACAACTTCCTGGATATTAAACTAAACAAATAATATTACATCCACCAATGAATAATTAGGATTTCCATATTACTAGTGGGCTCTTCTTTTGAAGATATGAATAATAATTTCAAATCATGCATTGCACAGCAAGGAATATATTGCAATAAGGGAGACTGTAAGGCTCTAGACCAGTGATTCTCAACCACTGTGCTGTGGCACACTAGTGTGCCATGAAATATTGTCACGGCATACTTACTTATATATATATATATATATATATATATATATATATATATATATATATATATATTAGCGATTTATGCATCTGAAAATAATTCATATTTATCTGTATCTCACTCATTTAAACCGTTATTTAACTCCTCTCTTTAAAACTTCTCTCTGTTAAATTTTAATCCCCACCTTCACTTTTAGGCTTTCCTGTTCTTCTTTCTTCTATTACACCCTCTCTCTAGAGCTTTCATACATTTCCTTCTCACACTTGTTTCCCACTCCCACACATACACTCACTAAAATTTTGTTTTTTTATACCTGGAGTTATATTTTCCGATTTCATTTTGAATTTGTAGGTCTGATGAATTGGATTGTGATTACGATTCCAATGTAATAAATTATAACCATGGAATATTAGTGTTTGAGCCTTCTATATTACATGCATGTGTGTGTGTGTGGAAGTAGTAACAGTACAGCATTAGTATTTGAATAAATGAATAAGTATTAAACTTTTTATTCCACATTAGCTAAAAAGGCTTTATCAGTTTTATTGCAAGTTTCTACTTCTTATTTATGTGAATTAGGCTTCTCAAACTTAAATAACATCAAAAATAAGAAGTGAGAAAGACTACACTTAACTGAAGAAAGAATGCGGGTCTACTTATTGAACATTCGACCAAACATTAAAGAATTTGTGAAGAAACACCAGACAGAGATTTCCTGTGAAATAAGCTGCTATCATAGACCCTATCCAGGCGTTATCATCGGATGGATAATTAACGCCAGGTCAGGATCAATATATCCTGCACGATGATATTTTCTTTTATTTCTCAGTTAACGTTCCATTAAAGGCTTCTTGAATAAGGGTTAGGGTTGCTTCCCTTGTATTATGGTATCATTGGCGGAATAGATAAAGTAAAAAAAAATAAATGTTAATTCAATTAGGATTCAATTGAATTTAAATTTCCCGGGTCCCCTAAATGACATATTCGACCGACAATAGACCATAGACAAATGAAACAACAGATGTTAACAATATAATATTTTTAATAAACAAGAACATGGGACAAATGACAATAACGGATAAAAGAATAGCATGAAATGTTGCGTCTAAGCAGAGTTGGGAGAAGATGAGCGATAACGAATGCAGAACTCAGCATATGAAAGGGGATAACATTAGTAATCTGGTGTTACACATGTAATGGTGTTTTGCATGAACATAATGTTATTGTACTGTTGCAAGCTACAATAATATCTGGGATGGGATACAAGAACTTATCTGCTATTTTGTGGTTTAACGGGCAATTTCGATAACAGTCTTTTTCTCTCTTTCTTTCTTTTTTTTCTGAGCACTGGAGGTTAGATTCTCGATCTGGATTGTGTCTTCCACCTTGGGTTTGAATTCAGGATTCCTCCTTAAGATGACGATACCTGAGTGGCAAAGGCCTACTGCATTAGACTCTTCTCACATTCTCGGCACTGGAACAACCTGGTTTGCTTCTCGGCCTCGGGGAACGTGCGGTCTAAGCTTATTGTTTGGAGTTTGCAGTTGGTGTGACTTTTACTTGTCAACGGCTGACCAGCTACTAATTTTCTAGAGTCGCCACATGCGTCTCTTCCTTTTTGGCACCTAATTTCCTGCTTGCTGATTGGCTGCACTTGACCAATCACATTGCCGCTTTCGCGTGCTGCTTCAGCTGAATCTATTTTTATCACTCGCCTACGCGTGTGTGATTTAGGTCATGGTGTGGGAAGGAGATGGGTGTTATATGTCGGCTTGCATACGTCACACTGCACAAATGGTTGGATAGAAACATTGAAATAAAGTAAGTTTATATTTGTGTGTCTATGGTTTTATTTCATAACATTTAAATGTATACACTTTAAAAATTTTGCTAAGTGTGCCGTGATATTTTTATTTGCTCCTAGGTGTACAATGGTTGAAAAGATTGAGAAACATTGCCCTAGACCAAGAATACACCTTGTGTTCAATACACTTGAAAACAAGATTATATTTTTTGCTGAGGAGCATATAAACAATGATAAAGCATTTAGAGATAAAGTCTTGTGGCATGATAAGATGAAATAGCTCGGACTTTCCAGGCATTCAAGTAAGCAAACAGTCCCATGATCAGGTGTGGTCATAGGGCTACTGTGCCACTTAGCACCTGACCAGATGGCTCAAGCTGAAATCTGAAGGAGGCATTTATTCATTAATGCATAAAATGTCTTGGGGAAAGAAGACATAGCGGAGACAATCCCTCTCCAGATCAAATCACAGCCAATGTCCTCCAAATCAAAGTTTTGCTCTCGTCTCAGATAGGTGGTTATTGATTCCATCAGGGGTATGACTCCGCCTAGTGATTCCATGTCATCCCTGCACTGGCTGTATGCATTGTGTCCAGTCTACCCCATTGTATTAGATGAATGTTGATCCTACAAGAAGATTCATCCACTCTTTGACTAGTCTTGTTTTTACTTTTGCTGGATGTCTAGCCACCCACCTCAACAGAAAAGCCTGATTGGGGAACTGGTTTATTCACGCAACCATGTGGCAGGTAGCACTGGGTTACATGGTACATGTAATACTTGTACAGTGATCTGACTTACTACATGTAGTGGAAACAAAAAAAGAACAAAAATTAGTTGTTGAAGACCATCATCCTGATGGTGAAGTATGGAGGAACTTTGATTAAGCAATGGCAGTTGGCTTCAATGTAAAACACATTGGTCAACATGTGGGACTCAAAGTAACCACAGGCATTTGGTCCCATCACGTTGAAACACCTGTTCCCATATGGTCACAAGTTAAGCAATGCTGAACCTAAATGGGTGACTGCTTGGGAATGCCAGGTGCTGTAAACAAGGATGTGCAGGTGGTGTAATGGTTAATGGCGCCATATTGTTAATTGGAGAATTGATTTCCAATTCCAGTCGAGTTCATTATATTCACTTACATGTAAATACCCTTGGAAAAGGGTATAAATCCATCTCATCACCTCCCAGCTATAAGTTACTTAGTAAAACTTGTATCCCTAAACTATTATTACCTAAGAAAAAAAAAATCTTTTTCTTACAATCTAAAAATATTTTGATGACTTTAAATAACCTGCAAAAGGGTTGACAAGCCATAAAAAAACAATTAACTAACCAATTAAAATAGCCATGAAAAAAAAGTGGCTATTCATAGTGGTAATTTGAAAAGTTTGGCTCAGAAAGTTTTATGTGTATAATATACTGTACCCGTGAACACTAATGGGTATGTCCCAATCGTCATAAATAGGTTGGACATTATTGTAACTGGGGGTAATATGTTGTCTAAGTAGTTAACCCCTAGCAGTGGTTTACCTACTTCACACTGCTGGCGAGTATTGTATTTTGTTGATGTTATAAAGATTACCATTTCATTTCCAACTTCCGTTTTGGTTATTCCTCATTCAGTAACCCTTTCTAGGTTACAACACTTCCTTTCTTTCTTTCTTTCTTTTATTGTCTCCCTTTTTTCTTTCTTGTATTGTCTCTATTTCTCCCTGTTATAGACTGCACCTATGAACATTAATGGGTATGTCCAAATCTTCATAAATATGTTGGACACTATTGTAAGGTGGTGGGGGTAATATGCTGTCAGCATTAATAATAATAATAAAAAAAAATTATTTAAGTAAAAAAAAAAAAAAAAGAAATACACCTACATTTTCCAAACTCAAGAAATCCCTAAAACACTCAAGAATTAATAAGAGCACTGGCTGTGTGAAAAAAAACCCCAAAAATACGGTTTGCTACATTTGTCTCTGATACTCAAAATTGAAAGAGAGAAAAAAAGTATAAAACCAATAAGGAGAGAGTATGAAGAGACAAGGTGAAGTAGCCACAACATTCTGCATGGATGAATACAGGCACACACTCACGTACACACACATACATACATACACACACACACCCACGTACACACACATACATACATGCATACTTACATACATACACACACCCACGTACACATGCATACATACATGCATACATACACACACCCACGTACACATACATACATACATACACACACCCACGTACACATACATACATACATGCATACATACATACACACACCCACGTACACATACATACATACATGCATACATACATACACACACCCACGTACACATACATACATACATGCATACATACATACACACACCCACGTACACATACATACATACATGCATACATACATACACACACCCACGTACACATACATACATGCATACATACACACACCCACGTACACATACATACATACATACACACACCCACGTACACATACATACACACACCCTATGTACACACACATACATACATACATACATACATACATACATACATACATACATACATTCATACATACATACATAATAAAAAGAAAAAAAACTGACTGTAAATAAGTTTCTTTTTAACTCATATCACTTAACACATGGCCCAGTGGATAAAGGCGTTGGTTAGATCCAGTGACTAAACCCAAAGAGTTGAGAGTTCAATACCAGGCTACAGCAGTGGTGAGCCAAAACTTGGAGAGTTGAGTTAAAGGGAAAATAACTGAGACATCTGGAAGAGGCATGGTACGTGGAACTAGAACAATCTACCCTAGTGGACGAAATAAACGGTTCCTATCAACTGAAGAAGGCCGGAGCATACAACAGCCGAAATGTTGTGAATATGGCAATGAAGATGAGGATAACAGTCTGAATAATGTAAACAATCATAGTACCTCATGTCAGAGTTTGAAATTCCGTGAAGTTTCACCCAGATTGATTGACACCTGAAGAAGACTGGAGACAACTGTTGAAATGTGATATTAACAACAAGGATGAAGACATTAGTCTGATTGTAAATAATCTAAATTATGATCACTCCTCATTGAAGACATTCAGACAGAAATTAAAAATTACTTGTTCTGTGGTTTATTTGAATAAAAAATATCAGTCGAATGAAGAGTTGTTACAATGTGATTTTATGAGTTCAATAAAAAAAAGAAAGGAAGGAATGCTTAATAACTTGTACTACTGAAGATAGTAAATTCAAACGGACTTGTCTTCCAATCTTAGGTTCTCTAACTTCTCATTATGTTTGCTAGAGTAAATACGCTATAATTATTCCAATGGTTGGTAATTACTTTCACATTAGTTTAGAATCTAATGTGTGTTGCAGTCTTTAGCTATAAACTTTGTTCTCGTCAGGGTTGTAGAGTTGGAGTCAAAGCTGCAGGTAACATTAGGCAGAGCCTGGAAATTGTACTAACTAGAACTATAAAATAAAAATTACACTATTTTAAGAATATTTCACATTTTTTTTTTTTACATTGATTTAAAATTTTCAGCACCAAGATATATTTATTTTTTCCAGTAAAATATTTTTAATTTTGTTTGTGAATTTTAAGGATATTCATCATGTCAAAAAAGCTTTGTATACAGTCATTTATATTTAAATATTCCATTTAGAACTTAAGTCAAAATTGATTATTCTTTTTTTTTTTTTTCCTTTTTTCCAGCTTATCAACTTTTTCTGCGTTATTTAAAAACCGGAACATATTTTGTACTGTAAAAAAGAATTCTTTTTTGCAACTGAATATTGTATTAACAATTATTTGAAAATTATAATGATTTTCCAGACACAATTCCTACTATTTATCCCACAGCTGGGGGATATGCCCCAAATTTGCACGTGACTGGAATTTGAACTCTGCTTTCCAATTCCTCATTCCAAGCTGTTATCCATTACACCACCTGCACATCCACACTTAAGTGTGAAAACATTTTATATTAAATGTCATTGTGTTTGATAAAAACACATAGATATTATTAATTAATATTTTTTTTTTTTTTATAAAAACTTAAATTAAGATTCAGACAGTAAGAAACTGACAGGATTTGTGTTGAGTTAAATTGTCTGGTGCCCCTGCACTTTCCTGGAGGTCCTTGATATGATCCAAAGAAGAATCAGCAATATTATTGGTCCTGATCTGGCAAATTGGCTTCAGTCACTTGCCCACCACTGTAAGGTTGCCTCTCTTGTGCCTTTTTTTTTAATAAATACTTTCATGGTAATTGTTTGGATGAGCTCTTTGTTCATGTATGAATTTAAGTGCAATACTAGACTTGTGGCAAGATCACATGAGTTGAGGTAGCTAAATGTAGTCGGAACTTCTATGCTAACAGTTTCTTATTTCGCACTTCTCGCTTGTGGAACTCCCTCCCGATTACATGCTTTCTAACAAAGTTTAATCTGCAAAAATTTAAATGCAATGTCAATCGCTATCTACTGTCCTCCTGACTGCTCTTTTGTTTCTCCTCATTACTAATGTTTCTGTTCCTAATTGCTGTAACCCCCTCTAATGTATTAGTGGCTGTACTGCCTTCCTTGGGACTGATACCGACTAAAAAAATAAAAAATAAATAAATATATATATTGACTTCAGAACTGTGTCTCCAGCTTTAAATTTCAAATCGAAATGTTACAGAACTTTCTCATTAAGGAGGTTTATCTAACATCCCAAGCCCCAGCGGTCCTTAACCCCAGGCAGTAACTCTCCTTCGGGAGAGGTCTGTGCTTATTGCCCGGCGCCCCTCAAAGGGGAAGTGCCGAGACGGCTTGGCCAAATTTCCTACGGTATTGCCGTTTTAAACCCACTTAAAAAACCTTGACCTTTTTTAGTCACATTCGGTAGCGACGAGGGCGCACTGAAAAAGAACCTTTTTGAAGTAACAATAACATAGTCTACAGATGATAAGAAGAAGTAAAATTACTTTTACAAGAATAGTTACCAAACAAAAGATCAGAAGTTGTTTTTTTTTTTTTGTAAAAATAGGTCACATATTTAACTAAGAAATTTTCTATATAAAAGAATAAAAAATAAAAATAGCTGAAAGGTAAAATAATTGTCATAAAGTAAAAAAAAACTAAACAAGACAAAAATATTCACATCACAAATTTAAATCACAATAAGGGAAAACTGCGAAAATAAAATCCAAAATTATAAATTTTTGGCGAATAAAAATGCTTTTTATTATTTTATGATAATCTGTCAGTAAGTAAAAACTAGTTAAAAAAACAACTATTGTACTTTGTTACGTTCAGTAACATTTTGAAGTGATAATTTTAAAATAAAAATACAAGTTTATTATTAATTAATAACAATTTTTAAATTAACTAAAAAAGTTATATATTTAAATTAAAAGATTTAGATTAAAATTTAGAAAAGAAATTAGTAAAGTTACGTTCATTTTTTAAGTAAGTGTATATTTTGTTTCCATTATTTTATTTTTCTTCTTTTTTTCTTCTCTTAAATATTAAAAATTCTCTTGTAAGTTTCGATGTGACTTTAAAAAGAAAAACCAAGGCCATTCAACTTGGTTTATAAAAGTATTTTTTTTGGTATATAAGGTAATAAAAAAACTGTTGCTAGTGTTTCCTTGTATTTTTCTGTAACCTTCTCAAAGAAAATGGCATAAATTTCGATTAGATCCAATACGTCATAACTTTAAAATGAATTTTTACAGAACAAATGCTACTAGTCACCTTAATTCGTTGATAAATGTCAAGAAAAACAGAAAGAAACGAAAAGGCAAGGTCAATCTTAGGTCATTTCATTATGGATCAAAATGAAAAGTTAAAAAATAAAAGACAGAAAATTCAGAATATAATTAATGTCTTCTTTTTTTTTTAAATAAATGAATACCGGCTTGATGACCTTTTTTTTTCTTTTGAAAGTGTAACAGAAAAATACACGACATTTTTAGTGATGGCAGCTTTGGTTTTAAATAAAAATGATAATACTAAAACTAAATACTACTAATAATAACATGTAAGTAAAAATGGATCAAGTGTTGTTTTGATTTTGAGCTTTGGATCGACCAACCTTCCCGGGCAATTTCATCAGCATCAATAACGGGACATTTCAAACTCCGTAACATGTTCGATACGGTAGTCTTCCCGGATCCGATTCCACCGGTTAAGCCAACTAAAAACATCTTCTATGTTTCGTTGTCTTAGACTGAAATGAAAAAAAGATCTTGATTTGGTTTCAAATCAATGAACGCGATCAGTTGGGGAAGAGAAACGCATAGCCTTCAGCCGGTGTAGGGTTAAAACATGTACCCGTCCTATAATTTATCCGGTCATACAAAGGACCGCTTTTTTTTTCGGGTGGGTGGTAAATCAATTTTTGATCAACATGTATTTTTTTTTTTTTAAATTATCAATACATTTTGAGGTAATTAAAAATATTATAGTCGTCTATGTTCATCACAATCGTTATTTTTTAGTGTTTTTGTTTTAGAATTTAATTATAAATTAAATTCTAAAAAACAAACTAAAGCAAAAAAAGTTGAAATAAATTATAATATAATAAAGTAAAATAATGAAATAATATAATAAAATATATTGAGATAATAAAATAAAATGAATAATAAAATGAAATAATTGAGATGAGATGAGATAAAATAAAATAATAAAATTAGGCAAAATTACAATAATAAACTGATAAAATAATAAATTAAATAAAATAATAACAAAATAAAATGAAACAATAAAATATAATAAAAAATAAAAATGAAAAATAAAATAAAAGAAATTAAATAAAATAATAAATAAAAATGATAAAATAAAATAAAATAAATAATAATAAAATGAATAATAATAATAATATCTAATAAAATAATGAAACAAATAATTATAAAAACATAGAATGTGTAAAATATATAACAAAAAATATTGTCATTGTGCTGTTTTGAAAGATTGTGAAGAATGATTCATTCTGAAGAATAAAACCATGAAAACATGAAAATGTAAAAAACAAAATAAAATAGATATGAAGGTAAAAATATAAAAACAATATAATATATATAAAAAATAAATATAAAATAAAGACACAAAAATAAAATAAATATAAGTAAAAATATAAAATAAAATTGAAAATAATAAAATAATAAAAATAAATCTAAAAATGTAACATAAAAATATAAGTGTACAAATACGAAAAATAAGATAATATAAAAATTAAAATTACAAAAATAAATCAAAACAAATATCAGTATCTGTCTATATTTATATCAGTATATAAATATATAAATATTAAAATAAGTATAACAATAAAAATAAAAATATAAAATAAATAAAAAAATAATAAAATAAATTTCTATTCTCTAAATAGAATTAATAGACAATGTTAAACACATTTGTTGACAGCCAATGACAGCTTTCCTTTAGTAATGGTATGCTTAATGTCTCACAAGAAAACAATATATTTTATTTGTGGTAGTTTCATTTCTTCCTTTTTTTGCCAAGTTTAAGAAAACAAAAGAGACAAACAAAAGTTTTTACACTGACCAATCCCATGATAGGCATTTAAGTTCTTGGTTTGGTTTGATTATTTTTTATTTCGTTTTATTATTTTTAATTCTATTTTATTTTATACTTTTATTATTTAATTTATTATTGCATTTTAATATTTTATTAATTTCATTATTTTATTTTATTTCATCTTGATATTTTTTATTTTATTTTTCATTTTATTATTTTATTAATTTCATTATTTTATTTTATTATTTCATCTTGATATTTTATTTTTCATTATATTATTTTATTAATTTCATTATTTTATTTTATTATTTCATCTTGCTATTTTATTTTTCATTATATTATTTTATTAATTTCATTATTTTATTTTATTATTTCATCTTGATATTTTATTTTTCATTTTATTATTTTATTAATTTCATTATTTTATTTTATTATTTCATCTTGATATTTTTTTTATTTTTCATTTTATTATTTTATTAATTTCATTATTTTATTTTATTATTTCATCTTGATATTTTATTTTTCATTTTATTATTTTATTAATTTCATTATTTTATTTTATTATTTCATCTTGATATTTTATTTTTCATTTTATTATTTTATTAATTTCATTATTTTATTTTATTATTTCAGCTTGTATTTTTTATATTATTTTTCATTTTATTATTTTATTAATTTCATTAATTTATTTTATTATTTCATCTTGATATTTTTTATTTTCTTTTTCTTTTTAATATTTTATTAATTTCATTATTTTATTTTATTATTTCATCTTGATATTTTTTTTTCATTTTATTATTTTATTAATTTCATTATTTTATTTTATTATTTCATCTTGATATTTTTTATTTTCTTTTTCTTTTTAATATTTTATTAATTTCATTATTTTATTTTATTATTTCATCTTGATATTTTTTTTTCATTTTATTATTTTATTAATTTCATTATTTTATTTTATTATTTCATCTTGATATTTTTATTTTATTTTTCATTTTAATATTTTATTAATTTCATTATTTTATTTCATTATTTCATCTTGATATTTTTTATTTTACTTTTCATTTTAATAATTTATTTTAATATTTTATGATATCATTTTATTATATTTTATTATTTCATTTTGTTATTAATTTATTTTATTATTATTATTTTTTATTTTCATTGTTATTTTATTTTATCTTATTTTATTATTTTATTTTATTATTTCATTTTGTTATTATTATTTTTGTTCATTATTTCATTCTCTTATTTTTATTTTATATTATAATTTTATTTTGTTCTATTATTTTGTTTCATTATCATATTTCATACATTTTATTTTATTATTTTTATTTTATTTCTTTATTTTGTTATTTCATTTTATTTGATATTATTTTGTTTAGTCTATTTTATCATTTTATTAATTTTTCTTGTTTTATTTTATTTTTAATTTTATCTCTATTATCATTATTTCCTTTTATTATTATTTTAAATTTATTATTTATTATCTCATATTTTATTATTTTTCATTATTTTATTTTATTGATAATACTATTATTTATTATATTTTTACAATATTTTATAATTTATTTTAACTAATTATTTTATTTAATGGCTTTATTATTTTATTTTATTGAATTTTATTTGTATATTTTAACTACAAACAATGATTGTGATAAACATAGATGACTACAAATAATTTTTAAATGTCTAGCTTCCTCAGAATGTACTGATTAGAGTATATCAAACCTGTGAGTATGCAATACACCTGCTTGTCAACCTCTCCGCCAAAAGCCAGAGAGGAACCCAGACGAAGCTATGCAGAGTCTCATCTGGGGAGGTAGACAGCTAAACGACTGTGTGTATATGGGGTCTATGGGGAATTTTGCCTGAGCCTACAGACTCAGAAAGACCCACATTAAGCCAGCCTTGTGCCACATCTTGCTCTGGGTGGAGCTTGGGTAAATACCAAATGTACTGATAATTTTAAAAGAAAAAAATACACATTGATCAAATTTTGACTTCCCACCTCACATCTTTATTTTACTGTAATTTCTCAAAAATAATACGCACCCGTAAATAATACGCATCTGTAAATAATACGCACCAGTAAATAATACGCACCCGTAAATAATACGCACACATAAATAATACGCACCCGTAAATAATACGCACCCATAAATAATATGCACCCGTAAAAAATTAGCACACATAAATAATACACACACATAAATAATACGCACCCATAAATAATATGCACCTGTAAATAATACGCACACATAAATAATACGCACACAAAGATTATACCGCACACATAAATAATACGCACCCGTAAAAAATACGCACCCGTAAATAATACACACACATAAATAATACGCACCTGTAAATAATACGCACCCATAAATAATACACACACATAAATTATACGCACCCATAAATTTTGCCTGAGCCTACAGACTCGGAAAGACCCACATTAAGCCAGCCTTGTGCCACATCTTGCTCTGGGTGGAGCTTGGGTAAATACCAAATGTACTGATAATTTTAAAAGAAAAATATACACATTGATCAAATTTTGACTTCCCACCTCACATAAATAATACACACACATAAATAATACGCAGCCATAAATAATACGCACCTGTAAATAATACGCACCCATAAATAATACACACACATAAATTATACGCACCCATAAATAATACACACACATAAATAATACGCAGCCATAAATAATACGCACCTGTAAATAATACGCACCCATAAATAATACACACACATAAATTATACGCGCCCATAAATAATACACACACATAAATAATACGCACCCGTAAATAATACTCAGCCCAATAA
Source organism: Acanthosepion esculentum (assembly GCA_964036315.1). Classification (NCBI taxonomy): domain Eukaryota; kingdom Metazoa; phylum Mollusca; class Cephalopoda; order Sepiida; family Sepiidae; genus Acanthosepion; species Acanthosepion esculentum. The sequence goes on from OZ038515.1 coordinate 57,086,110, forward strand.
ATGATCCAAAAATTAAGAAATATATCTATCCCTATGTATAATACGCATCTATAAATTTTGTCAAAAAAAAATTACGAAGACATTTTGTCAACCTTGACATTACAAATAAAATCAAAACTAAACAGCTAAAATAATGTTGAAAATTACTATGTGGTCTTCCCGATAAATATAACATTTTATTTTACCGCCAAGATGTCATCACAACATGCCAGTTATAGTGCAATTGCATCTGCAATAAGGTAATCCTCCTCTTAGTCTGAATATTGACAACTGAACAAATGAAACATTTTCAATATGGCTGCCAGCATTTTATAGAAGCCACCACCTGGTGGCACTAAACAAGAAACAAAAGACAAGGCTAACAAATAATATTGCTGATTCTTCTTTGGATTTTATCATGAATCTATAAATATACAGCAGAAACACCAGACCAGAAGTAGCAGCAATATTCAAAGCATGGATGAATGGTAGACTTATAAATATGCAGGATAGATTCTGGTAAGAAAAATTGTATACTTACATTATTTACAATATTCAGACTGTTATCCTCATCTTCATTGCTATATTCACAACATTTCGGCCATTGTACACTCTGGCCTTCTTCAGGTGATTGGAATTTCGAACCAAACTCTTTATCTTGTCCACCTGGGTAGATTGTTCTAGTTCCACGTGCCATGCCTCTTTTGGATGCCTCAGTTATTTCCCTTTAACTCAACTCTCCAAATTTTGGTTCACCACTTCTGTGGCCTGGTATTGAACACAACAGATGTGGCACAAGGTCAAATTTAATGTGGGGTATCCAAGCCTGTAGGCTCGACCAAAAATTCATCATAGACCCCATATAAAATGGGGTCAGGTAGCTGTTTCCCAAGATGAAACTCTGCCTTTCGACATAGCCTCATCTAGGGATCCTCTCTGCCCGGAGGCAGAGAGTTTGACCAGCACAGCTGGATACGAATCTCCAACTGCAGGATATCTACCAACTACCCCACATGGTCATATGTGGCACAAGGCTGAATTTAATGTGGGTATCCGAGCCCATAGGCTTGGCCAAAAATTCCCCGTAGACCCCATATAAATGGGGTTGGGTATCTGTTTCCCAAGATGAGACTCTGTCCTTCGACATAGCCACGTCTGGGGAGGCAGAGAGTGCGATCAGAACAGATGGAGACAAATTTTCAACTGCAGACCAACATACAGTATTTACTACTGTATTTATGTGAATGGGGACATGCCCATTATTGTCCGTAGGTATGCTATAACAATTATGTTATGTGTTTGGTTAGATAGTCTAATTCATTTCCAGGCCATGATTGACAACAATCCCTCCAAGTCAATCAGGTCCATAGCCTGGACACAGGTGTGTATAAGTTTCTTATCAGGCAGGTAGTGCATGAAGACATTTGGTATTTCTCATACATGATGACAAAGGGCCAATTGTTATCCCAAGCCATGAAGGACATCCCCTCCAACCGAACATGCTATGGTTTTTCTCAGTGGAGAAAAATTTCTGTCAGAATAAGATGATGAACATACAGAACAACAGTTGGCTTGCTGTCTCTCCAAATGATATACCGAGAGTGATGAAAAACAAATATCCAGTCCAGGTGTTTGGAGTGACACTAGTGATGGATACGCTATGCTTCCATTCATCTTCTTACAGGGTCCCAGGCTCAACACAGAGGCCTGCATCAAGTGCCTTGAGGAGGTAGTACAGCTCTGGTACAGTCGCTGTTGGAGGACCCTATGTTTGTAGTAGGAATCTGCACAATGCCACACAAGCAGGAGAAACCAGTCATGTCTGTTGGACACTTTCTGCGGCCACATCACCCCTTACATCTGTCCACCTAACTCCCCAGACTGCACCCCCTTTGATTCTTATGTGTGGGGCGCAGTTGAGAAAGAGACAAACAAAATTCCTTGGAACACCAAAGATGAACTGAAGACAAGGATTATGGCAGCATTCACCAACTTAAACAAGGAGACCATCCAGAAGAGTTGCAGGAGATTCCGAAGTCGTCTGGAGGCTGCAGTTGATGCTGATGGCAATTTTATTGAATAAATTTACTCCTTAATATTTCAAGATATTTTTGTGTCATTTCTCATAAATATATCTGTTAAAATGAGATGTCAGTGTTATTTTCATTTTTGTGTCATTATATAGACAATGTATCCACCTCATACTGTAAATGCATGTTTATTTTCTCTGTGTGTCTATCTCGACTACTACCCTGACCAATTCCTTTTTGGTCATCAGGGCCCTTCCTCAACCCCATGGGTATCTTAGGGTATTCTTTCTCTATGAATACTTCACAGCGTACAGCTCCCGTTCTACCCAAACAATTTTTCTCCCAGAACACAGACCCAAACACATTCGGAAATCCTAAACTATACAAGCCAAATCTACTTATTCCCACAAACAAGCAGGAGAACCCAGTCAGACAATTTCTGCGACCACATCACCCCTTACATTTGCCCACCCAACTCCCTAGACTACAATCTCCTTCATTATTATGTGTTGAGGCGTAGTTGAGCGAGAGACGAACAAAATGTAACACCAATGATGAACTGAAGACAAGGATTATGGCAGCATTCACCAATTTAAACAAGGAGACCGTACAGAAGAGTTGCTGAAGATTCCGAAGTCGTCTGGAGGCTGTGGTTGAAGCTAATGGTGATTTTATTAAATAAATCTACTCTTTAGTATTTCAAGATATTTTGGTGCAATTTTGGTAAATATATCTCTTAAAATGAAATGTCAGTGCTATTTTCATTTTTGCGTAATTTACTCGACAATTTATCTACCGCACCCTATATTTAATAACAGAATTTGCCAAATTTTCTTGAAATGGACCGATATTTTTGAAATCCTGACACACATTATCATTTCTCTGTTTTGTTCAACTCGTGTTTTCAAATGTTGATTGTCAATTGCACATAGATGTCCTGTACCACTTTGAACTTCAAGGCTCGTGTCCTCACGATGGAACCTCAGGAACCAGCGCCGATCCCAAGTGGATCCTCCACCCTAAACTTGATTAATATTATCAGTCGTTTGAGAAGCATTATGACCATGATTGAATTCATAAAAAACATCACGCCTTACATCTGGCCACCTAACTCCATCTGCAACTCCCTTGATCATTATGTGTGGGGCGCAGTTGAGCGAAAGACCAACAAAACTCCTTGTAACACCAAAGATGAACTGAAGACAAGGATTATGGCAGCATTCACCAACTTAAACAAAGAGACCATCCAGAAGAGTTGCAGGAGATTCCGAAGTCGTGGTTGAAGACAATGGCGATTTTATTGAATAAATTTCTTTAGTTTAGTATTTCTTTAATTTTAGTATTTCAAAATATTTTGTGCAAATTTTGGTAAAGGTATCTGTTAAAATAAGATGTCAGTGTTATTTTCATTTTTGTGTCTTATTCATACGAGATCTGATCAAAAGTCTTAGGACTGTCGCTATGGTAACAGAGCTAAAGTAAGCAGAATGAAGCTGGTTGGCACAGATTGAACTCTGTCATGCATGTACACTAAGTTATAATGTTAGTACTGAATAGTGAGTTTGATCCACATTGGGTGCTCCCATACAAAATTTAACATTAAAAGACCCAATAAGTATTGCCATGCTTAATCAACCAATGATCACCTCAGCGTGGTGCCACATGCAACCAATCCAGGAGAAGGCAAACTGTGTATTCAAAACCAGCCGGAAGAAGGATGGGTTTCGTCAGGTTATCTTGCTCTAAACACACGCTATGGCTACAGTAAATGTGGTGTAACTATTACTAATAGATTGTTTGAACTGTTGTCCTCATCTTTGTTACCATATTCACAACATTTCGGCCATTGTATACTCCGGCTTTCTTCAGGTGATTGGAATTTCAAACTGAACCCTTTATTTCGTCTATCGGGGTAAACTGTTTTCGTCCCACGTACCATGCCTCTTTCAGAATAAAAAGTTCAGTTCGAAATTCCAATCACCTGAAGGAGGCCGAAGTGTACAACGGCCGAAACGTTGTGAATATGGCAACGAAGACGAGGACAACAGTACGAACAATGTAAATAGTGTAAATAGTTACAATACCTCATCTCAGAAATATAGACAGATCATGAAGAAGGCTGGACGGTACAACGGTCGAAACGTCGTGAATATGGAAACAAATCTGAGGACAACAGTCTGAACAATGCAAATAGTGTAAATAATTACAATACCTCATCTCAGAAATATAGACAGATAAGAAAGAAGTCATCCATTATTTTTCACTTGTTATTAAAAATGAATATCTTAAAGAATATTTTCCTATATATCCCTGCTCGTAAAATAAAATGAATAAAAGCGAAAATTGAATAAAAAATTATAATAATAGACAAATATAAAATTCAAATAAATAAACAAAAGTAGAATAATTTGAAATAAATATAAAATTAAAGGAATTATGAAAATTAAAGACACTAAAAAAATTATTACAGCAATAAGACACTCATATTAAAAGAATATCCACAACAAAAAAGGGGTAACAAAAATATATATTACTATAAATTGATAATACTGATATATAACGATTAAAAACAGGCAAACCAGTTTATCAGACCTCTTTTATCAGAGCAAAAATGGAGAAAAAAATGTACACAGCGAATAAAAAAATATACGGCTCCAGATTAATGATATATACCAGTGTTTCTCAACGTTTTTAAGTACTGGCACACCTATGAGCAAATGGAAATATCACGACACACTTAGCAACATTTTTAAAAGGTAAATGTTATGAAATAAAACCGCAGATTAAAAAAATACACACACAAATATGAACTTGTAGGAATATTATTATTATTATTATTAATAAAAATAAAATAAAATTATAAATAAAATAAAACAATAATATTTAAAATCTTTTAAAAATAAATTAAATAAAAAAAATAAAACTAATAAAATACTCCCAGTATGCAACAAAAAGTATTCCCGCCGGAAATACGGACATCCCACCAAAAGACGTGAAATTCACTCTCTTCACTACAAACATTGGTACGGGCAACACGTGTCGAACTTCTCTCTGTGATATGGCTTGTAATAGTACGGAGTAAATTCTCTCTTTTATTACATGTACCATAAAACAATTGTAACCTAAAATTACACATGCCAATACACACAAAAACATAAATAAATTGTATGAAATTAACATACAATTTACCATGATTTTCCTGTTATTTCTGCACGCTTTATTTTCTGTCAAGTATGTTTTTATCTTCGTGAACACAAGGCTAATTTCTGCTGCTATGGGAACCCCCACAAACTTACTCTATGTTAATGTTTTTTATTAAACTATTTGTGCAGCGTGAAACATGTTTCTGGTGTAATGTACTTTTAAAAAATTAAACATGCTGGATATTGGAAACTTCGACATTATTAATTCATAATTCAATGTAACTTTGTAAAAAATTTGAATTAAAGAAAGAATGTCGAATACAATTATATGGAAAAAGTTAATATTCATTCATTCAAATAAAGGAAAAAAAATTAAAGTTCAATTAAAAAAATAAAAATACTTTTTAAAAATGCATATTAAAACAAAGTATTTAATATAATACTTTTTTTTAAGCTTTTCACCCCAAGCAAGGCTGGAAGCCACTAGCACGCAAGGGGATACAGAAGGTTTGGAGGAAGAGCAGATAGGAGTGGTAAAGGAGAGGATGTGGAGAAAGATATTGGATCGATCAAGGCAAGGGGGTTACAGAAGATTTGGAGCGAGAGCAGATAGGAATGAAAGGGGAAAGGATGTGGAGAAGGGCAGCGGATAGATCAAGGCAACTGGAGATGTCGATTGACGTTACACTTAAATAGTTGGAGATTATATTTGTCAGGGAAACAGGAATAAGGAAGGGGGTTCCACAGGCGAGATGTGCGAGACATGAAGCTATTGGAGTAGAAGAGACGTGACAATATTTGTTAGCACACGTGTGTGTCGCGGTCCGGCGGTTAAGAATCACTGTTCTGTACAAGTAAAAAGAAATAAGGTTAAAGGCTCATTGCATTTAAACCCACCAACCACTTTTGCTTACAGAGAGATGGCTGGGAAGACTTAATATATTCTTCTTCTATGTACCATGTCAGTTCAGGACATTAGAAATCATGCTTTGCACAATTTCCAGTCCTTTCATAATTTTGCTTTTTACTTATCTTCCTTAAATCTTGTTCCACCATCCATTTACTCAAGTTCACTAAGTTGGTTAGACATTGATTCTTCTGTCCCTCTTGCATTCAATGTGTCCTGAGAGTGTTACATTTAAAGATAAAAGGGTATCTGTCTATATTTCTGAGATGAAGTATTATGTACATTATTTACATTATTCGGACCATTGTCCTCATCTTTGTCGCCATATTTATTAAAAACGTTTCGGCCGTTGTACGCTCCGGCCTTCTTCAGGTGGTTGGAATGTCGAACTGAACCCTTTATTTCGCTCACTGAAGTAGACTGTTCTAGTTCCACGTGCCATGTTTAATGGATGTCAGTTGTCAGCTGTCTCCTGTTAATTCCCCTCACCGAATTCTCTACTACCTTAAACAAGTATTGAACTCACACTCTTTAGGTCCTGTCACTGGATCTAACTAACGCCTTTATCCATTGTGCCATGTGTCCTTGAGTTCGGCATTCCAACCACCTGAAGAAGGCCGGAGCGTATAACGACCGAAACGTGTAGTAAATATGTCGACAAAAAATGAGGACAATAGTCCGAATAATGTAAATAGTGTACATAATACCTCATCTCAGAAATATAGACAGATACCCTTTTATTGTAAGAAAATAGTCGTTTCCCCATTAGAGAACAAATACTGTTCTCAAAACAACGTTTTACGTTGAAGACTCTGAGCTCTGAAGACACACGGATACTTTCATGAACTTTGACAACTCAAATCAAATCACAAGAGCTATTAAGAGCGTTCACATTTGATACCTTCAAGGTAAATATGTCCTTTTAACTGGTATCGACCTCATCGAAACCCTATAATTTGCATTGTTTTGTATAAGCTGATATTTTTCGTGTGCTATTTTATGCTGTTTGATTGATTTTGGTAGTAAACTTGATCTTTTTCTCACAACTTCCATTGAGCCTTGTTTAAAAAAAAAAAAAAATAAGTTACTTGTTCAGAAAATTATTACCCCTTTTCCGGGCACACTAAATTTGTGTATCCCAAATATTTAGTAAAATCTGCTTTTATTTTAATAATTTTTTTTATTGTTGGTGGGGGGTTATATCTTACTAAGTATTGTGGAAAAATTGACTGTTCAGGCGGGAGAAGAGCAATGTCCTTACCTTCTTACTAACTGTTATATACCTATGTACCTATGGACACTTTCTAGGTTACAACACTAACTAAAAGTTGTTATTATTTTTTTTTTTTACTAACATTTTATTGTTACAGGGGTCACGTGACTTTATTACCACTTTACATTCACTTTATCTTTATGCAAATTATCAAACGGTCACATTACGTCACAGAAAGGAATTTTATTTCGTAACTTAAGGTAAGTGCAATTACCTCTTTTCCTCGATCTGACTGGTCTCTATTTTTTTTTTTTTGAGGGGGTGGGGAGATTTTCTCGACAGTATCGCTCGTCATATTATTTATGGTGCGCCTTATTGTCGCTTGATCTCCATTCTCCCCACTCTCTTTCAATCAAACCCATGAAAACATACATTATTTTTCCCATATTTTTTCATAACAGTTCAATACTCATTTTCTTTGTTTTGAATGATTTTTTCCTGTTTCAAAAATGTCTGTTTCATTATGTCGCTTAGGCCAATATGTAACCTCTCACAGATACAGCGTTTCCCAAATTCTGGGAACGCGCTAAGAACAATACACGTACGTACGAACACTTACAACACACACACATAATTTCTCCATACAAACTCTGTGTAACAGTCCATGTCTTTGTTTAACTTGTTTTGTTATTAATATATATTTGTTTACCCATGTATATCGGTCTTGTTTGTTTTCTTTGTCTTCTTTGGACTTAATTAAAGTCCGACATTCCCATGTAGCTGGACCGGCCAGCAGGAAATTTTAACCTTCTGATATCTCTTCACATCTTCATCCCCGCACGGTCCGCTACTATAATTAGCCTTACTTAGCACTGACAACATGCCTGAGCTGTAAGACCGAACACATTAAAAAATATTGAGTAAATAAATAAAAATATTGAGTAAAGTGTAGTGACGCCTACACACACCACGCACACAAATTACTCAACAGCAATTGGACAATAAATAAACAGTACTTTTCGTAAAGACAATTTACGCATCGCACGAGCCGCATAAAAATTTCTCGTGTTTTGTTTCACCAAACTTGCTGTATTAAAAAATCAACAATTGGTCGAATTTTGGCCAATCACATAAATTGACACTTTCTTCAATATTCTTCCCGCGCTCGTTCTGGGAGCCTACCTTACTTGTATATAAAGCAGAAATTTAAAGAATCTTTAGTAGATTATAAATTTTCACAACCATAATCACGTACGTGTATTTCTCCATCTTCTACTCAAACACACACACAGACATTAACTACATTCACACAACACAGTGAACTGTCTGTTATCAAAGCCAAGCGAACTATTCAGAACTTTAACATTCTTCTGCACAAACATCTAACTTTCAAATTCAAACATCAAACATTCTTAAACACTAAACAAATATCAACAAAGAAAGTCCTTACAACATAAACTTTGACTTGTATTTCCCACACGGTACAAGGGAAATCACTTTTTACGACTTAATCTTTATTGTCATTGTATATGTATTTGTTTCAATATACATTTTACTTGTTGATCTTTCAATCATCTCTTGTTGTTCTTTTCTGTGTTTTCTTTGCAAATTTAATGTGGAGTGTTAATGATAAAAACGCAACCTTCGACAAAAACCTTCTGATAATTTCTGACCAACACCATTAGCGCCCCACAAAATAAATAAAAATATTAAGTAAATAAAAATATCCTGGGTAAGACGATAAACTACGTCCAGCAGCAAGGCCTCTGATCAGGAGATTTTGAGGAGCGTGGACTCACTTCTTAATTGCTGGTGTTCCCAGGTCCACCCTGATCCGCGGTGGTAGCATCTGTTAGGGTCCCAACTATGGGCAAATAGTTAACCCCGGAACTGGGGTGAGAATGGGCTTTAATACCAGGAATACTTTGTAAAAAAAAAAAAGTTATCAGCAATAAATTTTTGAAGAAAAAATAAAAACTATTACCGCAATACATTTTTGAAAGAAAAATATTACAAACAATACGTTTTTGAAAAAACATTACCAGCAATGCATTTTTGAGGAAAAGAAATATTGCCCGCAATCCATTTTTGAAGGAAAAAATTATTACCAGAAATAGATTTTTGACAAAAAATATTACCAGCAATAAAACTTTGTCGGCATTAACTAACCCACAGGTTGATATGCCGTAAAACACAACAAACCAACCAAACAAAAGCATTTTAGCTGTAGTTGTTGTGGTGGGATTTTATCTGGACCCCACGATTTTTAGTAATTTAAAAATATAGTGGATGAGGGGGGGTTAGCCTCCAAATCACCCACATCAGAACGGCCCTAAAATCAATTTTTATCGACTTTTATTTCAATAATTACCGAATTTTCATACCTTGTCAAAATTACCGAAATTTCCGAGACCTGCAGAAAACACTACAAGAGTAAGCGTCCATGTCATACGCGTGCGTATCTCAAAGACAACCAGATAAATGCCTCAAAAGACAATGAAGACGAAGTCTTGTTCATCGGCAGGTTTATTACAAGCCAAAAGGGTAAGACTAGAAAAAGAAACTAAAAACACAAATAAGACTTTTTTAGTCTGAATAACACACAAAGAAAAGGGTAACAAGGAATAGGACAAACGTAGCCAGAGTCTTGAACATAGAAGTAAGACCATTTGTGTGACGTCATTTGTTTACATTTGGATACGCTTTGAGCAGATATGAATGTACGTGAGAGATTCATGGAAGATTGTAGTTTAAAAGCAGTAAAATTGACCTTGCTAATCGAATGATTCTCTGTGACACGATCGGTTAAGAGCACGTCAGGCTAAACGACGGTTACGTATAGGATACAGCTTCGAATACTGTCGGAGAACGAATATTTTCTAGAAAAATTTCTCGGACATTCAGGCCGGTAAATCTTGTTTAATACTGTTTATTATAAACAGAGCATTTACTTAAATATTTGTATCTATAAAAAGAATGTATAAACATAAAAAATGTCTTAAAATAATTGTCGGACTTTGTTCATTTCATAATGTGTGACGTCATTTGTTTTACATTTGGATACGCTTTGAGCAGATATGAATGTACGTGAGAGATTCATGGAAGATTGTAGTTTAAAAGCAGTAAAATTGATCTTGCTAATCGAATGATTCTCTGTGACTCGATCGGTTAAGAGCACGTCAGGCTAAACGACGGTTACGTATAGGATACAGCTTCGAATCCTGTCGGAGGACAAATAATTTCTATGAAAATTTCTCGGACATTTAGGCCGGTAAATGTTGTTAATACTGTTTATTTTAACTGAGTATTTACTTAAATATTTGTATCTATAAAAAGAATGTATAAACATAAAAATGTCTTAAAATAATTGTCGGACTATGTCCATTTCATAATGTGTGACGTCATTTCTTTACATTTGGATACGCTTTGAGCAGATATGAATGTTCGTGAGAGATTCATGGAAGATTGTAGTTTAAAAGCAGTAAAATTGACCTTGCTAATCGAATGATTCTCTGTGACTCGATCGGTTAAGAGCACGTCAGGCTAAACGACGGTTACGTATAGGATACAGCTTCGAATCCTGTCGGAGGACAAATAATTTCTATGAAAATTTCTCGGACATTTAGGCCGGTAAATGTTGTTAATACTGTTTATTTTAACTGAGTATTTACTTAAATATTTGTATCTATAAAAAGAATGTATAAACATAAAAATGTCTTAAAATATGTGTGCGTGTGTGGAAGTAGTAATGCTACAGTATTAGTATTTGAATAAGTAAACTTTTTTTTTTCAAATAATTCTTTTCCCTATTCTTCGATTATGTTATTTTAAATACCGTCGAAAATTCCTTTCGGCTCTAAGGGTAGATCAGAAGCCGGTCCGGTACAGTAAGTGTTGCGAAACACTGCCTATCTCGCGACCCAAATCCAAACAGTAATCAATTAATGATGTGAGAAGAAGAGAGATCGCGGAACGACTCTGTTCTCATAAATCCCTCTCCCAAAGGAAAAGTGGAAAAGGGAGGGAAGACAGGCCTTAAATAACAAGGTGGCAGACCTGCGCACCCCATCCCTTTCCGGTAAAACGATCACAAAAACCAGAACTCGAGCGGCCTCGCTTTGGAAAACCAGCATGACAACAAACACTCCGCTTCCAACATTTGACCGCAACCCCACACACGCAGGTAATTTCAGTTATTTTTCCACAATACAGACAAACATCTTATCAATGGACTAATAGGGAAAGTGGTGGTCCGTTAAAGCCGATCGTCCTTAGATGAGAAGGGATTTCTTTTTAGTTATAAAATCACTATAGTAATTACCAGTAGTTATTATCACAATGTAAAAACTATAGACATGTATGTAGTGGAATCGTCAATGAATTTATGTAATAATCAATGAATACACAGGGTTTAATCATGAGGCCTGGTAATTTGTTTGTTACTTTTTTTTCCACAAACAGTTTTTAAAAGAGAAGTCGTTCAAAATTACGCAACACCAAAACAAGAACAAATAATAACACAATTTACTGAACGAGGAAACAACTTGAATAATTATTATACATATTATATACAAGTTTGTAATTTATAATAGTTTGTTCGTATCAGGTCGATTCAGTTGAGGTTGAATGTTCGTACTGAATAGGTGTGTGTGTGTGTGTGTGTAATAGTTCGTTCGTATCAGGTCGATTCGGTTGAGGCTAATTGTTCGTAAAAGATGTGTGTACAAATTAAAGGAAAAAGATCATTCGTACCTTTAAGTGATTTGAGGCAATATTTCTTTGGTAATAGTTGAACGGGAAGAAGTTAACTTTATATAATATTAGCTCAAGCGTCTTTCGAGGTTATTCAGGTTAGCTGAGTTTCATAGAGACGGATTTGGAGACACATTCGCAGATCGACGAAACGTGTGTTTCTCGATTCGGATCTTCGTGCAAACTGCTAGTTTCTAAGAAACAGCGCGTTCCATTCCGTTTCGAAGTTCGCGCCTTGGCGGGAACATGTATCAACCGACCTGATTGGTCGACTCTGTGTCAACGGACCCGATTTGCCAATCTTGCTACGAACGATTCATTTAGTATTTTGGGGGTGTCCACGGTGTATGAACTATCCCAACATGTATATATAGCGTAAATAAATATATACTTAATATAGATATATAGGGTGACCCCCCAAAACGGGAATTTTTTAAATGCGTATTGCCAGACATGAGCAAGTGGCAACACTGCGAGACAGTGACCTTGAGCAAGTAAACATTTCGCCAATTTAGTAACGAGAATGAAATTCACAGTATCCCAGCTGAGATGTTGCAGCAGTCAATGAGGAATCTCAACAGCAGATTTCAAGAATGCATTCGTACAGGAGGACGCCATCTACAGGACGTAATTAAAAAAAAAATGAAAATTCCATCATTGTTTCTTAAATGGCACGTTTTAAGTTTTCAATTACTATGAATTAAATATTTTTCTTCCATCACTCTTGGTTTTATTGGATTGTTAAAAAGTTCCCGTTTTTTGGTCACGCTATATTAATCAAAATAACAAAAATAATAAATTTTTCACAGCTACTTTCTCACGTACGCGATAATGTATCGTACTTTCCGTCTTTGTTTACAAGTGAAAGGCCCGCGGTCACTTTGAGAACTAATACGACTCCGCTAAGCTCACAAATTTTGAAATACATCGCTGACGATTTGGAAGTTTTTTTCCTGCAGATTTTTTATTTTTATTTTGCCTGCATAATTTGTCCATTGCATCTGAAGTCCGTTGATGGGGGTCCGTAGATGAGAGATTTGTATTTACTTTATTTTAATATTTATTTAATATTCAAAGTAAGTTCATATTCGTGTGTGTATTTTTTTTATATTCATTTATGGTTTTATTTCATAACATTTAAATGTATACCCTTTAAAATTTGCCTAAGTGTACCATAATATTTTCATTTGTTCCTAGGTGTGCCGTTGCTTAAAATGGTTGAGAAATACTGTAAAAACCCATCTATAAGGGACAATGTTTGGGCCCTTCGACGTGCTGTATTGTTAACCAACCTTGTATCGCTAGATCAATTACGATCCTCACAGAGTGCCCCACACTTTCGGCCTTGTGCTTCATCTATTTCTTCATATTATTGTATTCAACATTCTTTGTTTTATTTGAAATTTCTACAAAGTTATATTGAATTAGGAATTAATCGCACATTCGACGAAACATTGAAGCAATCGTGAAAAACACCAGGCACAGATTTCCTGCGAAATAAGTGGCACAAATAGTTGGCTAGAAACATTGAAATAAACTAAGTTCATATTTGTGTGTGTGTATTTAAAAAAACAAAACAAACTATGGTATTATTTCATAACATTTAAATGTATACCCTTTAAAAATGTTGTAACGTCTGGACCGGCCAGCAGGAAATCTTAACCCAGAGATATCTCCTCATTCTCTTTACATTTCACCACGCACGGTACTCTATAGGTGTTTTCTTTTTTTTAGAATTTTAATAATATTTTAATTTGAAGTATTAGGTTGGTGCAAAAATAGTGTCGTTTTATATATATAAGTTGAACGTCAAAAAACGACACTATTTTTGCACCAACCTTATATATGAGGGATAATGACGAGGAGACACACGTGTTATATTTAACGAAATAAGGTAAGGAATTTATTTATAAGTTTACACATTTTAAGTTCTCAGTAGCTTATTTCAGGGAAAAGGAATCAAAAAGTTCGTAGTTTCAATGAATTGTCAAGAAGAGAAAATGCTCATATAAAACCATCGGACACAAAGTAATATTCCAAAATGTTTAAAACAATTTGAGACAGTTCTTTTGTCGCTTAAAAGTTATACAGTTGTATTCAATATGAATAACAAGATATATTTTAAGGCACTTAGCTTTGGAGTTGAATAGAGTTCTTTGAAATTGCCTTGCTCTCATTAGAGGCTGATAAAAGCGTGTAATTTGACAACGGCCTTATTCAGACGCGTGGAACTCTCTCTGTGAGTTGATTCAACTTTTTCGGCCTATTTATATGAAAAAGCGATTTCACATCGGCACGTTACTTTTTAACTCAGTTTATAAACCGCTCCCTTTTTCGTGGGTCAAAATAAATTTTCATATAGGCTCGTTAAACTTTGCCTTTGTCTTTTCTTCAGCCGGGAGCCAATCCATTTTTCTATTGGTCAAAATAAATTTTTGTACAGGCTCGCGAATTTGAAAACAGTGAAGAAAAGAGTTTTTTTTTTTCGTATTCATCACAACTTTGATTGAAAATGTTTTTAGATTAATTTTATAAAATTTCAAATTTTTAATTATTTTTTTTTTAGCTAACTTATTAAATCTAATAATAGAATAATAACCATTTCATTGATTATTTATTTTTTTTTAGTATGTGTATCCGTAAAACTTTTTTTTCATTGAAAGAACTTCATATTAATGTAGTATCGTATGCAAATTAGATAGACAAGCATAAATAGAGAACAACTGACGAACAGAGTGACTATGCCTCGCAAACCCGATTACTATTCAGGACACGGGGGCACCTCGAGGCGGTGTAATGGTTAGCAAGCTTGACTCGCTAGAACAATTACGACTCAGTAGTGAGTTCGATTCTCACTGGGTGCCCCATACTTGTGCCACATCTAAGCTACGCTTGGAAAATGATACTTACCTGGTGTAGGGATCCGGCCCTGTGTGCTTGTGGCATTATGGCTATGACTAGCTTAGACCAGCTCTGACCAGCTTGGACAAGTTATGACCAGCTAAGACCAGCGGCCCGAGTGAAAATACTCGGGTCCCCACGTTAAAAACTGACCTTGTGTCACAACCGGACTCAGTGGTGGTGGGGGGGGGGTTAAGTAAATATCTACTATTCAGGACACGGGGGTAGCTCGAGCCGGTGTAATGGTTAGCAAGCTTGACTCGCTAGAACAATTACGATTCAGTAGTGAGTTCGATTCTCACTGGGTGCCCCCCTACTTTCGGGCTTGTGCCACATCTAAGCTACGCTTGGAAAATCACTACTATTCAGGACACGGAGAACTGTACTACGACTACTACTACGCAGAGAGGTATGCAAAACATAACAATTATGAAAAAAAAATTCGAGAAAAGAGTCAAGCATTTGAAATACCAGGAAAAACGGTCATTAGATTATTTATTTATTTATGTGATAAAGAATTATGAAAGAGAAACTTGGCATAGGTTTTCAAAAGAATCATTATTGCTTTTTTTTTGTTTTAACAATAAATTTCTGGGAACCCTTCACGTTTTGGATTAAGGATATGATGATAAAAAACGGCCGAAGTCTATTTTAATTCAGCCGCATCCCTGGGGGTAAAAAATTGTAGCCTAGCAGCTGTAATATATTGTTTATTATATATTTTATCATGTACAAAAAACAAGAAAAAAAAAAAAGACGTCAAATTAATTCTCTGGCGCCAAACCAACATGAAAAAAAAATGTCAGATTTTAGAAATTTGGCGTCAATCTGACAACCCTGGGACAGACTCTCACTGATTATAAAATGCTTCCGTTGCATGCGTCTCAAATAGCCTCTGACAACAAAGTTCTCCTCCAACCTGGAGAATGGGCAAATGCGGAAAACTGACGCCTCATAACCAGCTGCAACGGGTAAATGGAGCTCGACAGCCCAGGAAGGCAGTCCATCTAGGAGAAGAAAAACTCTGATTTTAAACCTCCGCTGCCTTGTGATCATATCCAAACATGGAAAAGGGTATGGAAGTAAATCCAGACAGAAAACCCAGAGTAAAGCCCCGAAGGCTGTTGGCTGTCACCAGTGACAACTTTCAGGAACTCCTGCAGCCAAGCCGTCCCCAAATGTAATGCCCTGTATTCCTTTGGATTTTGTCGGTACGACTGAGATGAGGAGCATGTAATCTGCGCAGCGCACGGCCTCTATATACCATTGCCTAGGCCTGTGCCCTGTACAGGTTACTCCAGTATTTCGTGAGATAAACGGATACCGACTAATGGTGATATTAGGAAACATGTATGCTATAAGAAAACATTTGATATTTGACCGAGCAGCCAGGTAGGTTTCTCAAGTTCAGTAACTGTTATCGCTCTTTCCAGTAGCGGTGTGTGTGTGTGTTATTATATGCCTAATGTAAATGCACTGCTAATGATCTCGTTAAAGAAAGAGACTTTTTAGCGGGGAAATAAATCAATCAAACGGCTTTTATATATATATATATATAAGAAAACTAATTCTTATTCCATTACTTATTTACAATGGTGAGTCGGAGAATATCTATAGTTCCTAAATGTTGCCAGTAATTTACGGTATAATTATTTCAATGACCCCCAACACATGCCCACCGATAGGTCATGGTAATATTTTCGTGGGGCATGCGTAAGATGTGCACCCTTCGGCCTACTATACCAACGTGAACTCAAATTTCATTTTGCATTATTATTTCATGATTAAAATGATCAAAGTATATTATAGAATAATCTTTCATTCAAATATTTTATATTTCTGCCTTTCAGTTCTTTATTATATGTTTTGAAACTATATACGGGGTTTCCATAAAGTTCGTGTGCACTTTAAAAAATGTATAACTTTATTTGTATTTGCGATAGAAATAATTTGTAAAAAGGATTAGAAAGAAGTAAATCTATATTTTTTAAGGTTTTATTGAAATTTTATTTAAGTTTCCACATGTCCTCCATCATTAGCAATACAAAGGGTAATACGATTTTGCAGTTCACGGAAAACATTTTGCCACTGATTTACAGTAATGCCTGAAATCACATTAGTTATTTTAGCTATACTTAAAACTAGGTACATTAAACTTTATAACATTTTTTACAGATTATTTCTATCGCAAATACAAATAAAGTTATAAATTTTTTAAAGTGCACACGAACGTTATGGACACCCTGTATATTTAACTGTCTTTTTGGTTTTTTAACTTTTCTCTTTCATGGACGCTATGGTCTTTGAAGGCTTGTTTAGAGACCAAGTTAGTGGTCTTTTAAGCTTCCTTCACGTGAATTGCAGTAAAATTTTAAATATGTAAAAATTAAATATTACAATGGGCGGGGGAACCAGAATTTTAGAAATACCATAGTGGTGCATAGCCCAAAATCGGTTGGGAACCACTGAATTATTTGATTAAATACTGACTAAGATATTTCTATAGTTGGCTATTTAATATTTATTTCTTAGAGAAGCCGTTGTCTGTTATTTTTTTAGACCACCATCATTAATGTATTCGTATAAATTTAAAATTTTTAATGTTTGAGTTGATTTTTAGATGCGTGATTCTCATCCCGTTACTGATAGGCTGCTGAGGTTGATTACGCAAATATCAAATAAGGTTACGTTCTAAGTATAGACAGATTAAATTAATCCGCCTGGATTTGGAAATAATCTATCCGGCTTGGCGGTCGCTTTGTCTTTTGATGTCGACTGCATTTTGCTCGAGATCTGATCAATGAAATGAACTCAATTTGTCGATTATAGTCTAATATATAAAGGAAGTTTTTTAATTTTTTTATTACCATCACTGATAATACAGATGAATGGTGAAATATAATTTTTCGATAATTTAGTTAAATTTTTATATATTTTACGGCGATGAATTCATAAATTTAAACCATTTTGCTCTTTCAAGTTACATAATTTTTTTAATCAAACACTTGGGTTTAATTATCGTCTTTTATTCGAATTACCCTATTTCAGTGGTTTCTAAAATTAATTCCCTGATTAAAGCAACACTTATTTCTGTTAATAAGCTAGAATATAGCAGAAAAGACACAACACAGAGATGATTGATACTATAACGAAGAAATGTGTTTAGTAGTTGGGAGTACCTGGTGTTACACTATTAGCTCAAGTAATTTCCGTTTTTGCAGAAAAATTGTGACGACGAATGTATTATTATAACTACTAATTACACATGGCCGAGTGGTTAGAATATTCGCTTTCTGACCATGAGGCCCGAGTTCGAATCTCACCATGGTCAATTTGTCAGCAAGGAGACTTGCTGAGGTAATCGGACTGGAGGGGTTGATCGCAGCGTGCCTGAAAACCATACCACAGGTTGTGAGTGAAATTGTGTAGAAGAAATACTTGGAGACCGTCGATAGCTGTGCTAGCACGAAGTCACAAGTCATCGTGGCCGAGGGCTTCAATGTGCTGGCCTTGTTCAAATCGTTGATCACGCTAGATAACACGCTCTCTCCCAGAAACTGTAACTAGGGTCTGTTCAGCATAGTTGCAGTATAAACTACAAGTGGGCTCTATGGGTATTGAATAAACACAAATGCGCCTGAGCAAACGTCTACAATAGGGGTTGGCTAGTAGACGGGTATCCTCGGATATGATTGGCCAGTTATACACGCGAGTCAGATAAAAATAAATTTGGAGTATACTTACATACGACAATGCTCAGCACAAAAGTCTAATAAATGGATTTTTACAATTTTTCTTGACAGAATCTATTTTACATATTTATAAGCATACCATTCGTTTATGTATAAGACCCAGATCAGGCCGGAAATGGAGTACTGTTGCCATATTTGGACGGGGGCTGCCCAGTCTCCACTTTCCAGTCTCGATAGAGTTCAAAAGCGTCTCCGCATCCTTGTGGGTGATGAATTATTTTCCACCCTCCAACCTCTCCCTGACAGGCGGGAGGTGGGGGAATTTTTCACTGCTCTATCGCTACTTCCACGGAAAATGCTCAGACGAATTACATTTCTTGGTTCCACCAGGTCTAAACTTCACGGCTAGGACCCGCCATGCCACCTACATTGTAGCAAACCACTCGCATTCCATCCGCATTCCATCGGTGAGAAGAGCTTCTTTCCGCGAACCACTGCACTATGGAACAGACTCCCAAGAGGATGCTTCCCCGATCACTAAGATCTTAATCTGTTCAAGTCTAGAGTTAACCGTTATCTTCCCTCCTATCCATATAAACAATCACTTAATGTAACACTCTACATTGAGTGACCCCCGGGCCTTGTATAAGGTGAACCTTACTCTAAAAAGAAATTATTGAATATTGCTGTCACACATAGTCTGGTACTTCTGTTATGTATTTAGAGATTCTTGATAAAATCCAAAGAAGAATCTGCAATATTATTGGTCCTCAAACTCAATGAGGATAATAGCTAAATGCCAGGAGAGTGACTCATTTTACCTTCTTGAATAAACATTTTCAGCTGACATGAAGTGGAAAGAGTATATTGAATCAACTGCTAAGTCTGCAGCTAAGAATGTTGGTTCACTATGTCATGATAGACAATTTTCCTCTCCTGAATCTATTTTACATATTTATAAGTCTACCATTCATCTATGCATTGAATATTGCTGCCACATCTTGTCTGGTGCTCTACTATATATTTAGGATTCTTGATAAAACCCAAAGAAAAATCAGCAATATTATTGTTCCTAACCTGGCATCTCGGCTTCAGTCATTTTCCAACCGCCGTAACGTAGCTTCCCTGTATATTTTCTATAAATACTTTCACGTTAAATGTCCCAATGAACTTTCTTCCATGGTACCTCGACTTTATAAATTTAAGTGCTCTACAAGATTGGAGGAAAGGTCTCATCCTTTTACAGGTGAAATGGCTAGATGTAAACGTAAGTTCTATGCTTGTAGTTTCTTCCATCAACCATTATCATCTGTCTTCTTAATTCTTGTTCTTTTATTGTCCTCTCACCTTAATATTATCTGGTCTGATGCTCCTGCTATATATTTAGAGATTCTTGATAAAACCCAAAGAAAAATCAGCAATGTTATTGTTCCTAACCTGGCATCTCGGCTTCAGTCATTTCCCAACCGCCGTAACGTAGCTTCCCTGTATATTTTCTATAAATACTTTCACGTTAAATGTCCCAATGAACTTTCTTCCATGGTATGGGATAGGGGGACTAGTTAGTATTTTCATAGAGACAGTGAGGTATTATGGTGGTTGTAGTAAGAAAGGTACGTATGAATGTGTTGTTTTGGTGTAAGGAATATTGTTCGTACGATTGGGTCAGTGTTTGCGGCTAGCTAAGTTATATTTAAAACAGAAGAAGACCGTCCTTTCCCCAATCCCCCCTTCGGCCTTGTGCCACATTTCTGTAATTTATACAGAATAAATATCACTTTCTTCCATGGTACCTCGACTTTATAAATTTAAGTGCTGTACAAGATTGGTAGCAAGATCTCATCCTTTTACAGGTGAAATGGATAGATGTAACCGTAAGTTCTATGCTTGTAGTTTCTTCCCTTGCATTTCTCGTTTGTGGAACTTCCGGCTTCTTGCCTCTTAGTCAAGTTTGTTCTTGAAAAATATCAAGCCAATGTCAACGGTTATCATCTGCCTTCTTAATTCTTGTTCTTTTATTGTCCTCTCACCATAATATTATCCGGTCTGGTGCTCCTGCTATATATTTAGAGATTCTTGATAAAATCCAAAGAAGAATCTCTAATGTTATTGATCCCAAACGGTCACTTTACCACCTCCCTAACGTAGCCTCCGTGTGTCTTTTTCTATAAATATTTTCATGGTAATTGTTCTAATGAGATTTCCTCTTTGATACCTTGATTTTAAGAGTTTAAGCGCAGTACTAGATTGGCTGGTAGGTCTCATTACTTTATAGTTGAAATATCTAGATATGACGGTAAATTCTATGCTAACAGTTTCTTCTCTTGAAATTTTTTTCTCCCCTTTTTCTGTCTGAATTTCTGGGATGTGGAGTTATCATTATTTACGCTATTTATATTCGGACTATTGTCACCATCTTTGTTTTCGCTTTTATTTATTTTTACTC
This sequence comes from Acanthosepion esculentum, assembly GCA_964036315.1. NCBI lineage: Eukaryota > Metazoa > Mollusca > Cephalopoda > Sepiida > Sepiidae > Acanthosepion > Acanthosepion esculentum. Next base: position 57,107,173 of record OZ038515.1, read on the forward strand.
AGATGAAAGTTGATTCCAACTGCACGTGGCCGACGATAAATTTGTTGCTGGAATTGCGTGTATGAGTGTGTAAATATTTAGTCACCATTAAATGTAAATTTCTCGCGGAAGAACGCCTTTCCTTTTTGGGAAACGCATGAATAATACATACACACACGTACATACGCACATTCACATACTTTGGACCAAAAAGTTTCCACATTCATTTGTTACACACACGTGACTATCTTTGTCACTTGTAACCCTTTTGTTTTTAATACATTTATCATTTGTTTATATATATATATATATATATATATATATATATATATATATATATATATAAATCGTTTCTTTGAATTTTTTTTTTATTGGACTCATACTCCGAGTCTGCCATGTTTGTTGTAAGCATTTCAGGAGACTCGTGTTTATCTCACAACGCATACACACTGGCCCGTAACACAGGTACAGAGCATAAGATCATTTAATTTACACAAAGATGTACTTCAGCATCCGATGAATAAGCTCTAATGAAAACATGAAATTATCATCATTCAGGTTTTGTAAAATTCATGCTACAATGATTTGATTTGCATTTGATGACTTAATTTCAGTAAGGCTGCATTTTAAGATTGCAAATTTTTATGAACTCTGATCAGGGTCCATATGTTAAAGTTCCACCTTGTAAAAGATGTTTCCGGGATAGTCTATAGTAGTCTGATTTGCTCACTGGTAAAGCTTGCTGGTGGGTTCGTGCAGTGTTACAATTTTCGTACGCTTCCTTGGAGTAACGTCCATCGCAGACTATGGTCGTAGGACAACTAATCGACAGTCGAGACAATAGTGTTTGGGCAGGATAAAAATTTGATGCAATCACGGATGACGCAATATTTTTCAAGGCTAAACAAATTTCATCATACATCCCGAAAATAGTTTCATATTACTGCACATCACTGCAAAAGACCTAATTTGAGGAAAAAAGAGAAATCGATTACACCCTGTTACACCAGTGGGTCTAAAACTGACCATATGGTGAAAGAAAGGAAACTAAAGCGGTTGTTTTAATTTGCACGTCGTTGTACTTCAACATCTGATGAATAAGCTATAATGAAAACATGAAATTATCCTCATTCAGGTATTGAAAAATTCTTGTTGCAATGGTTTGATTTGCATTTGATGACTGAATTTCAGTAAGGCAGCATTTTAAGATTGTAAATTTTTATGAAACCTGATCAGGGTTCCACCTTTTAAAAGATGGACATGGAATACTAACGTCCATATGCTTGTTGAGAATGGATACACACTGTGTTGATTTTGTCGGGTTATTTCCTCCTGATTTTAGAAACTGCTCCTAGGGGACGCTCTCCAGCATTACAAATAATCTGCGATCATTTTCTTATCTCTCTCTTCTTACTTTTCCGCTAATACGATAATATGCAAAGTTTTAGGGAAAGAACGCGACTATGACGCGTTCCCTTTTTTGGGGAAACGCATGAACAATACATACACACACACACGTACGTACATTCACTCACTTCACACATTCATTTGTTACACACACACACACACACATTGTCTTTGTCACTTGTAACCTTTTGTTGTTAACACATTATCATTTATTTCTATATATATATATCGGTTCTTGTTATTTTTCTTTACATTTCTGTTAGGTGGACTCTTACTCTGAGTCCGCCATGTTTGTTGTGGGCATTTCAGGAGACACACGGGTTTATCTCACAACGCGTACACACTGGCCTGTAACAGAATTTAGCTAGTTCAACAGTAAAACGGTGAGACCTAGTTGCCAATCTAGTAGCATGCTTAATTGTTTTAAATTCATGTATTTGAGGTACTAAAGGAACAAATCTCATCAGAACAGTTACTATGAAAATATTTGCAGAAACGACAGAGGGAAGACTTCTTATGTCGGTGAGAAAGTGATTGAAGTCGAGATGTAAGATGAGTGTTTTATAGCCATTCTAAAACTCTTCAGAGTTTATCTGGGGACCCTGAACAATTTATCCCATTCGATGAGAGTGTAGCGGACCGTGGGTTTAATACACGTTGTGAGATGAACACTTGTATCTCCTGAAGTAGGGGCCATTGCAAATTTGGTGGGCCCAAGACGAGTCTGTCGGAGTTAACTGTTCCTTAATTTCCTAATTGTCACTAGGGCACGCTCTCCCTACACTATTAATACTGGGCGATTTCTTGCCTTGTTCTCTTTTTACTTTGCATTTCAGCGGACACATTTAAAAATGTGATCTCTCGTAGAAATCCACGATTTCGCCCACTTGTGGGAAAACGCCATGAAACACACATACACGTACATACAACATTCGCCAATATACAAACTCTTTACGTTCACACACAAACACAAATATTAATGTCTTTGTCACTTGTAAATTTGTTGTTTAATACATATATATATATATATATGTATTGTTTGTTTTCTTTGCATCTTCGGTTGGACTCAACTTTAGTCCGCCATTTGCAGGAAATAAACGCACGTGTTCCTAATTTAACAACACTTAAACCCAAGGTCCTCTACATGTCCACCCAAAAGAAATGTAAAAGAAAACAACAAAGACCGATATATATATATATATATATATATATATATACAAACAATTATATGTGTATTAACAAAAACACGGACACAAATGACAAAAACAATAATGTGTATGTGTAACAAATAATTGTGTAAAGTTTGTATTCAAAGAAATGCATAAATGAATGTTTGTATGTATGTGCATGTGTGTGTATGTTTCATGACGTTTTTCCATGGAAACGTATATAGCTTCCCAACAAAAGGAAAAACGCAATCTTCTACGTGAGCCTACATTGTCGTAGTGTAGTGTCCGCTGAAAATGAAAAGTGAAAGAGAGGAAGAGACAGGGTCTTGTCAAGTATATATAGCGTCGGGAGAGCGTCCCCTAGGAACAATTTGGACAATTAGGAAATTAAGGAGGAGTTAACTCCGACACCCATATCTTTCGTAGAAGTATGTTTTCTCCGACTTTCAGTGCTCTCCCATGCTAAAGAGTTCCATCAACCCGAATGGATAAAATTATTAGAATATTCATGTGAAACATAGAGCGATAGATAGATATTTTTGCGATTTATTCACTCAAACAAAGCCTATTTTTATTTATATTGCGACCTATTCACTCAAACAAATATATATATATATATATATATATATATATATATATATATATATATATATATATATATATATATATATATATATAATACAAACAATTATATGTGTATTAACAAACAAACTGATACAAATTACTATAAAAAACTATAATCTGTGTGTAACAAATACTTGTATACATTTTGTGTTTCAAGAAATGCGTGAGTGAATGTTCGTACGTACGTACGTACGTGTGTTTCATGTTTTCCCAAGGAAACGTATAGCTTCCCACAAATGGAAAAACGCAATTTTCTACGAGAGCTTACATTGTCGTAGTGTCCGCTGGAAATGAAAAGTGAAAGAGAGGGCGACAGGAAAAATCGCCAAGTTATAATGTTGAGAAGGCGCCCCCTAGGAACAATTTGGATAATTAGGAACTGAAAGAGAAGGTAATTCCGACAAGAGTAACGATGATTTATTTTCATGCAAAACAGCGATTATAGTCTGGGCATCTTTTCTGTTTATGTGCCGTGTCACTTCAGGACGTAGGCGACCATGGCTCTCCACTTCCCCCTATCTCTTGTAGCTCTCAATATGTCCTGTTCCTTTGGTACTTCCCCCAGGCTAAGTTATGTTATCGACTTGCTTAAGCCCGCGAAACATGCCATGCGTTGCTTTCTCTTGTCTCTCTTTCCCTCAAATCGCCCTGGGAGTATCAGATTCTCCAAACCCTCGTTTCTCATTACATGTCCCAGAAATTTCAGTTGCTTCTTACTGATGTTAAGTATAGGGTGACCCAAAAAAAACGGGAATTTTTGAAGTGCGTATTGCCAGACATGAACAAGTGGCAACACTGCGAGACAGTGACCTTGAGCAAGTAAACATTTTGCCATTTTAGTAACGAGAATGAAATTCACAGTATCCCAGCTGAGATATTGCAGCAGTCAATGAGGAATCTCAACAGCAGATTTCAAGAATGCATTCGTACAGGAGGACGCCATCTACAGGACGTAATTAAAAAAAAATGAAAATTCCATCATTGTTTCTTAAATGGCATGTTTTAAGGTTTCAATTACTATGAATTAAATATTTTTCTTCCATCACTCTTGGTTTTATTGGATTGTTAAAAAGTTCCCGCTTTTTTTTTTGGTCACCCTGTATAAGCTTCCTCTTTGTTTGCATCCTAAAACCTCATCGTTACTCGGACACACGGTCCATGATATCCTTAGCATCCTTCTGTAGAACCATAGCTACGTTGCTTCGAGTCTCATCTTCATCTTTGAGGAGACCGTCCAACATTCGCAGGACAGATATCACGTAGCAGCTCAGTACTTATTCTTTGTAACCAACGAAATCCTCCTGTCATGTAATACTCTACCTAACCTTTGGAACGCACCTGTCAAAGCTAGCTCCTCCTTGATTTCCTAATTTTCACTAGGGGCGCTCTCCCTACACTATAAATTCTGGGCGACTTCTTGCCTCGTTCTCTTTTTCGCTTTGCATTTCTGCGGACGCATTTAAAAATGTGATCTCTCGCAGAGATCCGCGTTTTGCCCACTTGTGGGAAAACGCCATGAAACACATACACGTACATACAACATTCACCAATATACAAACTCTTTACGTTCACACATAAACACAAATATTAATGTCTTTGTCACTTGTAAATTTTTTGTTTTGTGGAATCTTTCACGTCTGCCAATCACTCCTACGCGAGGAAATGTACTCTACCCGGTTGTGATTATCGTGACAATCAAACACACATACGAAGAAATCGTATGACAAGCAGTCATTAGTCAATCTACTCAAAACTAGTTCGCTGATTGGTCAGTTCCGACCAATCAGATTGCCTGCACGCGACAAATCTGTTTTTTCCGCTTACTAAGGTTGAGCCAGTCACGTGTTACAGCAGCTTATATAAATAAAACACGAGTGATTCTCTCTCTCTCTCTCTCTTTTCAGTCTCTCTTTACCCGCTCTCGCGTCTCATGTCTTGCTGCCAAAATGTAACATTCAAGCACCCCCGTCTTGACTAATGCAGTCAGACGTAAAAGAACTTTACAACAATCACGCAAGTACAATTCTGAACCATCTCTAACATGCAGCATACTGAATCTTCTAAACTACAGTTTAATAGTTAATCTGATCTTTATGAGCTCAGGTACAAATATCTCCAAATCTAAGAGACATAACTCTGTAGCGATTACTACTATGGTTGACACGCCTACATTTTTCTCAACTGTGATTGGTCAAATAATAAATACTATCACAGGACAATTTACTGATCGCATTCACCACACTGAATTTTTCCTACTGTTAATTCACAAACATGCTTTTGTTACAAAATCACCGATTGGGTCATTTTTCATCCAATCATATATTTTTTGTTCGCTCTCGAAATTTCTCCCGCCATTGTCCTGGGAGCCTACCCATGGTTATATAAACCGGAATTCGTTCCAAAAATAGACAGTAGAAGCAGAACGCAGTAGAACTCAGCAACTCACACGCGTCTACACAGACTATTCATTCTACTCACTGCACGCACGCACACACACAGAACTTAAATATCATTCACCATCAGTTCTATGTAACAAGCCAAGTTGCAACAGCTCTGTTATATCTAATCCACAAACTGATTTATTACATGTTCTTCTGAAAACATCATTCTATGTAATACAGAACTTTGAACATTCTTTCAGAAAACTTATTTCCATTTAATCTTTCAGCTAACAGTTAAAGGGAAACAACTTCTCCTATCTTATTGTTTCACACATTACAAAAAATGTTTTGTATTTGTTGATTTTAATATATATTTTATCGTTGAAACAAAAATCGGTTTTCCATTGTTTTTCCTTGATACAAAAAATGTATAATTGTTAAATGCTATTCAACACGCAGCCACATCAACCTTTTTAACACAACCAGCATTTACAACTCTATCACACCTTTCAGCTTAATTGCATCTACATCAAATACTTAATAAATTCAATTGTCATGTTTTGAATCATTACGTTCTGTCTTGTATTTTATACCATGTGCGATTTTACGTCAAATATAAATTACATTGTGACAACCACATTGGATAGCGACCTCCAGCATAATGGCATGATCCTTTTCACACATTTCCTAGACAAAATAAAATCATTGTGGCGGGACCCGCAACATGCACGTCTACAATATATTTGGAAACCCCGTCGTTTAGGGGCCCGCTACAGTTTAACACACACACAGATATATATATATATATATATATATATATATATATATATATATATATATATCGGTCTTGTTTGCTTTCTTTACCTCTTCGGTTGGACTCAACTTGAGTCCGCCATGTTCTTGTAGTTGGACCTTCTTCTAGCAGGAATAAACAGCACGTGTTCCTAATACAACAACACTCAGACCCACACGGTCCTCTACACGTCTTTGGCCATCCCAATACGTCTTCGGATCTCAGCGTCGCACTTACCGTCCTCCGTCAAAACACTTCACAGATATTCAAATTTCTGAACCTGCTTGATTTTAGTGTCCCCGACTTGTAAATCGTATTTCGGTCTCATCCTTTTACTGGTGACCATGAATTCTCTGTTCTTGTAGTTTTTTAATGCTTCTTAGTCCGTGTTCTTCTCGCTCTACTTCGCTACCTTCTGTAGGAAGTTTTGTAATTTATTTTCCGTGTTTGCTATCGTTACTGTGCCATCTGCGTATCTTATATTGCTAATATTATGGTCGCCAATGGTGAAACTCGGTAGGATTTCCATTGTCTTACTTAAATTTAATTTATTTTCAGTAACTACCTCCCAAGAAACAAGTTTCAGGGACGACAACCCAGATTCTTTCGTAGAAAAGTTACCTGCCCTTAGACCGTTTTTTTTCTTTATTTCTCTCTCTCTTTTTAATTGACGCTTTATACCCCCCCCCCAACCAAAAAAAGATCAATGTGTACTATAGTGACAAATCCTAAGTTGACTATAGTCAATCTTTTTTAGGGATGCGTTTTCCAGTTTTAATACAAACTGAATAATATTCTCTTATTTGATTTATTCCTAAATTAAAAAGCAACCCGTCAAGTCAGTCCTAATTGTTTCTTTTGTCGCCTCCGGAAATCTTATCCACTTTCTTGCTTCCATGCTGCACATAACCTCCAAACCACACAAAAAAAAATTAATGCAACATCAATCACTATCTTCTGTTTTTTTTTGAGTATCTGTTCTCTTATTGTCTGTTCTCTTCACTAATGTAGTGTCATTTTCTTCCACTCCCAGGAACCCATTACGTCTTAATGGCATTATCGCCTTGCTTGGGGTGACATAATAAAACCAAAAAAAAAAAAGCACAAGATACATTATTGATTATTGCAACTGTTACGGCAGCAGTCAAAGATGAGCGAGAAATGTGGATTGGATGATTGTATTACGCCATTATTCCACGTTGAGAAGGTCTGTTTATCTGCAGTCTAAGCATATATCTCTATCTAAATCTGATCATTGTCTATCTATCTATCTATCTAATTAAATCTGATCATTACCTATCTAAATTTGATCATTATCTATCTATCTAAATCTGATCATTATCTATCTAAATCTGATCACTATCTAAATCTGATCATTATCTATCTATCTAAATCTGATCATTATCTATCTAAATCTGATCACTATCTAAATCTGATCATTATCTATCTATCTAAATCTGATCATTTTCTATCTATCTATCTAAATCTGATCATTTTCTATTATATCTATCTATCTAAATCTGATCACTATCTATCTAAATCTGATTACTATCTATCTAAATCTGATCATTATCTATTTTTTAATTTTCACACCACAAACCACTAAGACGCTAAGGCCATTGAGTGTAAACGAATATGAGACAAACAAAAAAAATTATGAGAGAGAGAGAGAGAGAGAGAGAGAGAGAGAGAGAGAGAGAGAGAGAGAGAGAGAGAGAGAGAGAGAGAGAGAGAGAGAGAACAATAAAAGGACAGGAATGTAGAAGACACTAGATAATAATTAATGTAGGAATATTATAAAGAATATTTTTTATGAGTCTTTAAATATATTTCTTTCTAATCTATATAATAAATGCGAATGTGTCACACTTTTTTCAGCTTTACTCCTCGAGGCCATAGCCCAACATATCTTACCATTTTGGAATCAAACCGAACCCGTGAGTAAATTCAAAAAACATTCCAGACCCTCAATCAAAATACAATCAAAAGAGCCAAGGTTGCAGCGAGGAAAAGAAAGTCCCCTGCAAATGAAAACCTAGATCAAATGAATGAGTCTTTAAATATATTTCTTTCTAATCTATATCATAAAAGCGAATGTGTCACACTTTTTTCAGCTTTACTCCTCGATGCCATAGCCCAACATATCTTACCATTTTGGAATCAGACCGAACCCGTGAGAAAATTCAAAATATTCCGGGTCGGATCTAGACCCGCAATCCTCAATTTTTTAATTCCCAAGTTTTCATGACTGCGATTGTTTTCGACGATTTTTATATTTTGCGGCGAATTTTTTGTACGATAACAATTTTTATAACTTCGAAATAAATTTGGGAATAATCGAACTTAATTGCGAAATCCAACTAAAGTCACCCATAAAATAAAAATAATTGTTTGTACGGAAAGTAATGACCTACGTAGATCAAATTGTCTTTAAATTAAGTGGCAACAGAAGAATTATGATTCGACTTTTAAATGTTAAGCTTAAATATTAATGAAATACTTAAATGCAGCGATCAATTCTGAGTTCTTCTGTAGTTTGTTGTTGCCTATCGAATACAGCAGCAATATGATTTGCAAAAAGAAATCTCCGCCAACAGAGGACCAGATTGCAATGAGAAAAGCCAAAGCTGCAGCGAGGAAAAGACAATCCCCTGCAAATGAAAACGCAGATCAAACGACAGTCAGGAGAGCTTTCAATGCTGAGAATATGAAAAAAACCTAGGGACTCTCAAACTCCTGAACAAGCTGAAGGGCCAGTCAAGATCCCTCCGCAGCAGCTAGCTTAAATGCCGCCCTATCTGGTGGCTTTTAAACCAATTGTACTAATTAATGAGGTGTCAGTTTATTTATTGTGCTAATTAATGAGGGGTCAGTTTATTACTTAATAACAATAAAAAACACAACCACATTATGGCCAGCAGAATCTTATATATACTAGTGTTGGGATAAAATCAAACAGGTCGTTAATGAAAATTAAAAAAAAAAGGAAGTAGAGCCCTGGGAGACACCGGGATTAGTACAAAAACGGTGCGGGAGATTGGCCGTTCAGGACAACTTTCATTTCACAACAGTGTCTACACGTGAACGCAATCTTCATGGACTGAAGATTGCGTTCAAGCAGGAAACAGATTATTGCACTCGTTGTTCATATTAGTATCCACACTTCTTATACAGAGGTAAAAAATTAACCAATCATATTGGCTTTCTGTAATTTTGATTTTGCAGGCGTGTTGTACTTAAGAAGCAATATTATTTCCGATTTCAAATGTTCCTTAAGGAACTGTGTCCCTGATCAAATCAAACTCATAAATAATTATATTGGTTATACAACTACATGCCTCTCTCGACGGCTCACGTTATACCTACCCGACCATAGCTCAATTAGGACTCATTTAAACACACACGGAAACTTAAACTCTATCCGCAACATACTCGTAGAAAATACAAGTATAGTAGCCTCATTCATATGTAAACAAGATTAAAAATAATGGAAGCACTAATAATAAAAAGGAATAGCCAACACTCGATAACATTAATTATGAACACGGCCACAATGTGCTGAGAGTGTTTGGAAAATAAAACATTACTATAAATTCTGATACAACATAAAAACCCCAAACATTCAGTTAAATAATAGAAATCGTTCTTGATAACGACTAGAAGAATAGCCGAAAGCGCTCGGATATGTAGAACTTTTAGACAGTTTTTACACACTTTATGTTGAGAAAAGAAAATACTTGGATGAACACAAGAAAAATTAAATAAAAAGCTTAATCGAATTACATTGTCAGTCGTCTTTAATGAAACGAAACAGACGTCCAGTGCTTTCTGCATTCTGTTGAGGTTTCAGACTCGATGAATTACTTAATTATAATTATCAAATCCTCCTAATAATTTCTATCACACACACACATATATATATATATATATATATATATATATATATATATATATATATATATATATATATATATAAGACATTTTTATGTTTATACATACTGTTTTATAGATACAAATATTTAAATGCTCTGTTTATAATAAACAGTATTAACAACATTTACCGGCCTGAATGTCCGAGAATTTTTCATAGAAAATATGCGTCCTCCGACAGGAATCGAACCTGTATCCTATACGGAACCGTCATATAACCTGCCGTGCTTTTACCGATTTGTTCGGTTAGAAGGTCGAGTTTACTGTTTTTAAAATACAATCTTCCATGATTCTCTCACGTACATTCATATCTGCTCGATGCGTATCGAAATGTAAACAAATGGCGTCACACATTATGAAATGGACAAAGCCCGACAATTATTTTAAGACATTTTTATGCTTATACCTTCTTTTTTATAGAATTATAAAATTTATATTATTATTATAAACAGAGCATTTACTTAAATATTTGTATCTATAAAAAAGAATGTACAAAAATATGTCTTAAAATAATTGTCGGACTTTGTCCATTTCATAATGTGTGACGTCATTTGTTTACATTTGGATACGCCATGAGCAGATATGAATGTACGTGAGAGATTCATGGAAGATTGAAGCTTAAAGACAGTAAAATCGACCTTGATAACCGAAACGCTCCTCTGTGGCGAAATGGGTAAAATCACGTCAGGCTATATGACGGTTCCGTATAGGATACAGGTTCGATTCCAGTCGGAGGACGCATATTTTCCATGACAATTTCTCGGACATTCAGTCCAGTAAATGTTGTTTAATACTGTTTATTATAAACAGAGCATTTACTTAAATATTTCTATCTATAAAAAGAATGTAAACATAAAAATGTCTTAAAAGAGTTGTCGGACTTTGTCCATTTCATAATATATATATATATATATATATATATATATATATATATATATATATATATAAACAATGTATATATATAAACAATATATATATATAATAAATATATATATAATATATATATATAAACAATATATATATATAATATATATATAAACAATATATATATATAATATATATATAAACAATATATGTATATACATACATATAAACAATATATATATATATATATATAAACAATATATATATATATATATATATAAACAATATATATATATATATAAACAATATATATATATATAAACAATATATATATATATAAACAATATATATATATATAAACAATATATATATATATATATATATAAACAATATATATATATATATATATATAAACAATATATATATATATATAAACAATATATATATATATATATATAAACAATATATATATATAAACAATATATATATATATATATAAACAATATATATATATATATATATAAACAATATATATATATATATATAAACAATATATATATATATATAAACAATATATATATATATAAACAATATATATATATATATAAACAATATATATATATATATATATATATATATAAACAATATATATATATATATATAAACTATATATATATATATATATATAAACTATATATATATATATAAACAATATATATATATATATAAACAATATATATATATATATATATATATATAAACAATATATATATATATATATAAACAATATATATATATATATAAACAATATATATATATATATATATATATAAACAATATATATATATATATATATATAAACAATATATATATATATATATATATATATATATAAACAATATATATATATATATATATATATATAAACAATATATATATATATATATATATAAACAATATATATATATATATATATATATATATATATATATATATATATATTATATATATATAAACAATAATGTCTGTTAGACAATTTCTGAGACCACATCACCCCTTACATCTGCCCGCCAAAATCTACTCTTTCATGTGCTTTCGTCTTTCGCTACTAAATTTTGTCAGCTATCTCTTTTTCCTTTATCTCTCCCCCTCTAATCAAGACTGCAGTATATTTGATGCAATATCTTTGTCTTCGGTAATTTTAATGCTCACCACGATACGTGGCTGAAACATCCTAAAGGTAGTGATGTTTCCGGGATACAGACATTAAATTTTTCCATTGCCCAATCCCTCACCCAAATTGTGGACTTCCCTACTCGTTCTCCTCGCCAAACTGAGCACCATGCTTCTCTATTGGATCTATTTCTTACCTCCTCTCCCTGCTCTTGTCAAGCTCCGCAATACTGCCCTCTTGGTAACTCGGACCACTCAGTGGCAGCTACTGGCATATCCTTCCAAGCATCCGTTAAACAGAAACCTCATATCCATTAGACCTCTTTCCGTTACCAGCACGCTGATTGGGACTCATTCCGGGATTTTCTTCGTAACGCCCCTTGGACTGACATCTTCAACCCCCCAATTGAAAATTTCACCACCGAGGTTTCTTCATTTAACCCTTCTCGCAAATACCAGGTGAAACCGTAACCCTATCCATGGTTCACACCAGAATGCTGGGTCGCCATAACACACAAGAATCATTATTTCCGGCCATACAAGCGTGGCACCTCTCGTCACTACAGGTGCCTATTTGCTACTGCTCGCAATTCAAAAATACGCTTGTAAGTAGGCGCTCGATGGGGTCGTCAGTGATATTTTGACTTGGTTCATCAGGGAGTTTCGGGTATTTCAACATCATACTCCCCATCACCAAATTGACCCAATCAGGTGAAATCAATCCCTGATTCCCCCTCACAGGGAAACGCTAACAACTACTCTGGCCTTTTTAAAGAATTAGACGAAGAAAGACCACGTATTCCGCACATCCGATTGGATGTTTATACAACCAATCCGCTGCGCGAACTATCTTTTAAATGACCAGCGGTGGAGACTTGCTTCTTTTCTTTTGGTGGATAGCAGTTTCAATGGATAACCGAGGACGTAATCTTAATATTCCTAAATTTAATCCCTTTCCTAAGTATTGTATCGTTTAAATATTTGCCGTTTGTATTTTATTTGTGCTTTTTTTGGGGGGGGACTTAAAATCAACCCTACTATCACATTTTATCGTTTAGTCCGATTCTTAAAATTTATTACAGGTTAACTTTAAATGGATATATTCACTAGATTTAAATAAATCCATGAACATAGAGTATATTTCTTTTCCTGTACACACAAAAATACAATTAAAAATAAAATAAAATAAAGTAAAATAAGCACGATAATATTTCTTAACATTGATTTAAAACTATTTACAAATTTAAAGTCGTTAAATACAATAGATTACGAAATACTCCTGGAATATATTAAGTATTGAACTTCACATATATATATATATATATATATATATATATATATATATATATACATACATACATACATACATACATACATACATACATATATATATATATATATATATATATATATAATTATTTATTTGAATATTACAACATAAATATGTTATAAAATCACGACAAAAGTAGCCATTTTGTTTCAACACTTCTAGTCTCTTATCATATATATATATATGAATCGCTTCAAACCGATAACAATCTACGATAAAGTAAAAATAATATACAAATAATAAGAAAATAATAATATACAAACGATTTATAGCAAAAATTGTGAGAAAAAACTCTATAAATACACTATGTACGTGTTATGATTCCGATTAAAATATACAAAATGCGAAAAGTTCGTACAAATATAAAGTTAAAAAGAAAAAGAGATTAATAGAAAAAAAAAGTCTGACGATGTGGATCGCGCCGAGACCGCTAAAGGTAAATAGTAACTGAAAACTACCGCGTATAAAATGGGTTTAACATAAAAACAATATATTTAGAAATAACACAATTTACCAATTGACATATGTTCGTTGACTGTACCTGTACAAATGAAGTCATGTATTTAAATGTGAGTCAGTCTTCGAAATCATCCAACTATCGACGTATTAGCATTCTACCTCTGTTTGGGAATCTCCTATAGGCCCTAATCAATGCTGAATTGGTCCGTCATCTCCCATCACAGGACCATTTCTCAGACAAGCAATATAGCTTTCGTTTCTCCAGATCAACTGCTGATGTACTAACCATAATTGTGGAAAGTGTCTATCGTGCTTTATATAAAAACGGTGAAGCCTGAGCTGTAGCATTGGACATCTCGAAAGCCTTTGACAGGGTCTAGCATTCAGGTCTTTTCCTCGAGCTGAAAAGCTACGGTATCTCCGGGCACGTTGTTGAGCTGATGCAGTCGTCCTGTCAAATCGTCAAGTTTTCCTGAACGGCCACTCGTCTACATACCTCAGGGCTCCATCCTTGGTCCTACGATGTTTTAAATCTTGATTAACGACCTTCTTGATGACATCAGATCTCAACTCGACATCTACGCTGACGACACAACCATTTACTCCTGCCTCGAAAGTAAGGCTGGTCAGTATGACAAGATCAAAATGGCAGCCGATGTTCAAAACGACCTCAAAACCGTCGTTAGCTGGGGCAAAAGATAGCTTGTTAATTGTAATCGCCTCCAAAACTAAACTTCTCTCCATCAGTATCTGTCTATGTTTCTGAGATGAGACATTATGTACATTATTTACATTGTTCGGACTATCATCCTCATCTTTGTTGCCATATTTATCACAACGTTTTGGTCGTTGTACGCTCCGGCCTTTTTCAGGTGGTAGGAACAAAGGACATATGTCACAGTGGAAAATGGCGTTTGTTAGATCCAGTGACAGGACCCAAAGAGTGTGAGTTCAATACCTGGTTAAAAGGCGGTGGAGAAATTAGAGAGGGGAATTAACAGGAGATAACTGGTAACTGACACCCATTGGACATGGCACGTGGAACTAGAAAAGTATACCCCAGCGAGCGAAATAAAGGGTTCAGTTCGACATTCCAACCACCTGAAGAAGGCCGGAGCGTTCAACGGCCGAAACTTTGTGATATATATATATATATATATATATATATGGCAACAAAGGTGAGGCTGATAGTCCGAACACTGTAAATAGTGTTCTCTCCATTAATCATCTGAGAGATCCCTCTCTGCCTTCTACCAGCATGGTTGGTGCTATCTTCCAAGAATCTGAATCATTCCGTCTTCTCGAGAAGAACGTTCTAACGTTCTCAGCTGACATGAAGTGGAAGGACTACATTGAATCCATGGCTAGGTCAGCAGTTAAGAAAGTCGGCTCACTGTGTCGAGGGAGACAATTTTTCCTCCGGAATCTATCTTGCATATCTTTTAGTCCACCATTCGCCCATCTTTGGAATATCGCTACCATATAGGTCCGGTGCCCCTGCTATTTTCCTGGGGCTCTTCGATGAGGTCCAAAGAAGAATCAGCTTCAGTCATTTGCACGCCGCCGTGGGGTTGCCCCTCTCTGTGTCATTTTAATAAATACTTTTAGGGTAATTGTTCGGGTGAGTTCTCCGCTAGGGTACCTAAAATTTAATTGCAATACTAGACTGGCGGTGAGATCTCATCGAATTTCAGTTAAGCTAGCTAGATACAGTCGCAAGTACTAGGCTAACAATTTCTTATATCGCACTTCTCGCTTGTGGAACTCCCTTCCGGCTCATGTTTTCCATCCAGCTTTAATCTGCGAAAATTTAAATGTGATGTCAATCGCTATCTTGAGTCCTCTTTCTTCTCATTACTAATGTTTCTGTTCCTAATATCTCCACCCCCTGCTAGCCCTGGCGTGCCAGTGGCTGTACTGCCTTCCTTGGGGTGATACCGGTTAAAAACATAAAAATACACACACACACACACACACACATATATATATATACACACACATACATATATATATACACACACATACGCACACACACATACATATATATATACACACACATACGCACACACACATACATATATATATACACACACATACGCACACACACATACATATATATATACACACACATACGCACACACACATACATATATATATACACACACATACGCACACACACATACATATATATATACACACACATACGCACACACACATACATATATATATACACACACATACGCACACACACATACATATATATATATATATATATATATATGCACACACGTATACACAGACACACACACACACATATATATATATATACACACACACATATATATATTCACACACACGTACGCACACATATATATACACACACACATATATATATACATACATGTATATACACACACATATATAAACACACACGTATACATATATATATATATATGTATATATACACACACGTAAACACATATATCCCCCTATATATATATATATATATATATATATATATATATATATATATATATGCAAGGTGGAGTGGTGTGTAGTCGCTCGGACTGGGGGCTCGGAGAACCGAGTTCTAATTCTAGTCGAATCCGTTACTAACGTGCTAATACCGTTTGGAAAGGTATGAATCCTCCCTCCAGCTATGGGTAATTAGCAGGACAGACCGGGTTCTATAGCCTTGGATGGCAACTAGTCTAGGAGAAGGACAACTCCGAATTCAAAACCTTTTGGGGACCTTGTGGCACACAGTGCACCAAGTCTCTGTGTTCGACCCTTGAAAAATTTTGGTAGTTTCTGCACAAAGCCTTTACCACTATAATCAAATCATATGTGCTGGTGTCTGGCTGAGTTGCTGACCTTGCGTCGAATGCGACGGGAGAGTCCACTATATATATATATATATATATATATATATATGCACATTTCATTGAATACAACAGACAAGGTGCTTTTATTTAGTTTTTTTATGCAATTTCTCATGCGATCTGATAATGTTTTTCTTTTTCGGATGATAAATTACATAAAAACTGTCCGAATATTCTTTTTTAAAGCAGAATTAATAACATTATAAAAAAATACATACCACCAGTTGACAATAGCAAAAAGTTAGATTAATTATTTATAACAAAAAATTTAAAACCTCTAAGCTGATAGTTAAAAATATTAATTAACCTCCTAGAACAAAATTAAATAGGGCAAATATTATTTATGAATTTAAATGCCCATTAAGGAATTGTATTTCTGATCAATCAAAATTCGTAAATAATTATATAGGTCACACTACAACATGTTTGACACGCAGACTCACTCTACGCCTTTCTGACCATAGCTCAATTAGATCTCATGGAGACCTACCGGACACTGTTCGTAACATACTTGTTGGCAACACTAATACATGCAAAAAAAAAGGCTAAAAAAATGGAAGCCTTATTAATAAAACAAAAATAACAACACTTAATAATATTAACCTTGAACATGGACATAATATCTTGACCGTGTTTTGAAAAATGAAAACATTTTATAAAACATACATACAACAAACTATTTCTTATTTAACAGTTAAAATATTGAATCCTTTAAAATGGCTAAATGTATAGCCGAAAGCGCTCGGATAAAAAGAACATTCGGACAGTTTTTATATAATTTATCATCGGAAAAGAAAAAAAAATATTAGATCGCATGAGAAATTGTATAAAAATCTAAATAAAAGCACCTTGTCTGTCGTATTTAATGAAATGTGAATGAAAGAAGGATTGCTGCCTAAACACACACACACACACACACACACATATATATATATTCATCATATTTCATTAAATAATATAGATAAGTGTTGTCTATATATTTTATATAAGTTCTTTTCATATCGTAAGCTTAATAACATTAAATGAAAGAAAATCACAATATTGATACATATTTTTTAATCCAATCTAAATATATAGACAACACTTATCTATATTATTTAGTGAAACATGTATGAACGAAAAAATGCTGCCTAAATACACACTATATATATATATATATATATATATATATATATATATATATATATCCGATGCGATGAGAAAGAAAGTAATATATAAATTCCAACGTTCGCAGCGTTAATTCAAAAAAGAGCTCGATACAGGTAGTAGAGCGATAATTATTTATTTACTATAATTTTATTATATAGACAAAACGATTTTACTCACAACAAAGATATTTCCGACCATCACCCGTTGATGTGCATCTTTGTTGTGCGTAAAATGTGTAAGAAATTCTACAAATTAAGCGCCTATTGGCTAATTTTGTAACGACCAATCTCATTGGTCGAACTTTGACTGGGTTTGTTTTCGCGGGCCTTTGACAACGCCCGCCACTTTTGAATCAGTCGCGAGAAAGGATTGGAAGTGTCCAGACTCATTGAATCTATGACGGGGCCTTGAGCGCCCACGCCTAAATTAATTAGACATTGAATGTCCAGCAGCATCCAAAATGGAAATGCTTCAGACGCTGTCGCGAAAATCCTCGGAAGAGACCGGACTCACTGGAAACAGCTTAATAGGGCCTGGAGTGCCCAAGCCTAATAATTAGGCTTAGGAGTTTCTACTAGCGCAACCACATGGTAATGCGCCTTCACAACAGCAAGACTGCCTTTCTCGGTTGAGATACAGAAGAAGAAGAGACTTTCCTTTCTTTTTCATTAAACTACCCTACCCTGTTCCCAGGGGCAAAAAGGGCAAAATCTTTTTTGCAAGGCTGCAATAAAATTAGTCTCGTGCTTTGAGGTAAGCCTTGTTGATTTGTTGACTTTCTTGTCCCTGCCAAATGGTTAATCTGTGTGAGAAGAAATTCTCACATAGTTTTAATTGCAAAAAAGATTGATAGTTTAAAAAAAAAAAATATAATTTTTGCACGATTTAATTGTAAAAAAGTTTTAATTGAATAGTGAGTGAAAATAATATTTCTCTCAATATTGTATTGTGTTATAGTTAATTTAACTATATATAATATGCTGGTTTCTCTGTCTGCTGTTTAAATGTTTTACAATTTATAAAAAAAAAAAAATGTTAGTAATTTAAATTTAACTTCTCGTCGAAGGGGGTTCGTTAAAATTAATTCCCCTTGACCATTAATTTTGCTGTCGTTCTAAAAAAGAAACTCGCTTCTTGTTTTTTTTACTATCTATCCTGTTCTCCCCCTTCCTTTTTTTCCTTAATGGGAAGTTGGCGCCTATTTGACTGACCAACTTAGACTGAAATTTCTCTCGTTCAGTGCACCACTTTCTAGTAGGATTTAGTGTCGACCGCAAGCTTGGCTTAAACAATTTCGTTTTATTGTTTTTCTGCCTGCGGGCTAATAATAATTATGGCTTCGAAGGATTTGTTCGCTAAGATTGAAGCCAAAAAGTTTCGTATTAGCAGCACTGTGGAATGGATGAAGGAAAATGGTGCTAGCTTGACTACCATCGATTCAAACATCTCTGTCATCAACAAATGGTTGACAGAGTTAGATGATTTGATGGATTTGTTGATTTTGAAGTCTCCCCCCGAGGAGAGGTTGAAGTTGTGTAACGATGCGACACAATTTTCTTCCAACATTAGAGAAGAGTTACCCAAGTTAAAGAGTGGAAGCGAGAGCTACGAGACGGTCCAATCAGCTCATATTAGACCCTTAGGGCTAAATCTTGAATGCCCCATTTTTTCAGGGTCAGATTCTTCTGATATTTTCGAATTCAGGTCCTTCCTCGGACGGTTTGAATTTTGCACATCTAACTTGGGAAAGGCTGACAAAATGCTTCTGCTGAAATCCAAGTTGGGAGGGCAGGCATTTGACCTCGTTTCCAGCTTGGATATAACTCCAGAAAATTACGACCTAGCTCTGGCTAGTTTAAAGGATAAATACTCAAATCCGTCGTTGATCAAAAACAGAATATTTGAGGAAATTATTCCTCCTTCTGAACGGATAACTCGTTGTAAGGAATTAAAAGTTTTTCTTGAACGAGCCAAACTCGATTTATCCGAGTTAGACAAGTCCTTCGGGACAGATTTTTTCGTAGATAATTCTACATCTGGGGCCATTATGGCCCACATCTTATTCAATAAATTCCCTAACAGTGTGAGAAGGGAAGTAATGAATAAATCAAATGAGAGATTTCCCTCTCTAAGTTCCATTATGTCCTTTACTTTCGACATAATTGATATTTTAATGGCGTCTCCTTTGGATGAAAAAAGGCGGGAATACTGCTCATCCAATATGGCGGCTCCTCCTTCTTCGGGAAACAAAGCCAACATGGCGGCAGGGTCTTACTCCAAGTCCGCTAATGTAAAGAAGGGCATGAATACCTTCAAATCTCCCGCTAATAATGGCGAGGCCTTTAAAGGCTGTAAATTATGCAAGGCTATGGATCATTCAGTTAAGGAGTGTAACAAATATCAGGCCTTCGAAGATAAATCTCAGAGGGCCAAGGAACTTAATTTGTGTACCAAGTGCCTAGGTGGACACTTGGATTCACATTGCAAAGGGATTAAGGGATTCCCTTACCCTTGCATTTTTTGTGGGCTTAAGAATCATTATTCTATTATGTGCCCTAAAAGTCCAAAATCCTGTGTTGGAAGGACTACCTTAACGGGGCAGGGAAATTGCATTTTCCCTGTTCTCAAAATTTCTATGAGGGTAAATAAACACCCCGTTTACTTCTACTGCCTTTTAGATACTGGCAGCCAAAGATCTTTCTTTTCACAGGCCATTTTAACCCAGTTAAATTCTGGTGTAAAATATAAACCCAGATCGGTTGACATGTCTGTAAACACAATGATTGGGAGTAGTTCCTTAAATCTGCAGGAATTACATGTATCCCTTAAATTAGGGTTTCAAAAACCTTTTTCATTTCCAGCCTTATTTGCTGGGGATCTGAATCTGAGATTCAATGTGGACGGGTTTGACGAGATAACCTCTAACTTAATTAAGGAAGGTTTTCGTCTCTGTCCAGGTTATAGGGACCTAAATGGGTCTACTATTAATGGCATCATTGGATTAGACTTGATTCAACGGATTAATAATCTCCGTGTGATCCGATGCATGGGGGGTAGCGCTTGGAAAATCTTCAAGTATGTTATTCCCTTTGGGGAAGTAAGAACATTTTTATCACATGATCCTGTTAAGGAAGAGTTGCCACCCTTTGATCAGATGGTGAAAAAATACTCCCTCCTTGTCATTCTTATTTGATTGACAGCGTTTTGGATCCGGTTCATTCGTACGAGGATGCACTTCAGCCTTTCTTCTGTGAATCGTCGGTCGAGCGTGGGATAGAGAAATTTCTTTCTCTCGATTCCATAGGGGTCGATGAAAACAGAAAGTTGTCTTCCCTTGATGAAGAGAAGATAAAGAAATTTGAGGAGTCTATCGTTCTTAAGGACGGTAAATACTATATTGATCTACCTTGGGACTACGAGAAGCTTTCTCGTGTTGAGTCCAATTATGTGCCTTCTCTGAGAATAATGCAGAGAGTGGCGGAGTCCTTAAACAGGAAGGGACTGTACGATGATTATTTAAAAGTCTTCAATGAGTACGAAGACTGTGGCATAATTGAACCATTCTCGGTCCTGCCGGGGACTTACGAGAATTGTATTTGGGTTCCCCATAGACCTGTCTTCAAGGAAGGCCAGGGGGTAACTACAAAAATCCGCCCCGTGTTCAACTGTTCGCTGAAGAGACGGGGGGGGGGGTACCTCAATCAATGACGCCGCTTATTCTGGCGTTAATCTCACTGCTCAATTATTGGATTTATTGTTAACGTTACGAAAGAATAATTATGTTCTTTTGGGCGATTTGCGTAAAGCATTTCTACAAATTCACCTGAAATCTGTTGAAGACAAAAATAGATTTTGCTTTTTTCTTAAGGTGAATGACAAATTATGCACTTACAGATATAAGACTATTATCTTCGGGTTCAATGCCAGCCCTTTCATCTTGAGTTTTATACTTAAATTTCATGCAAAAAAATACAAGGATGATTTGGCTTCTCATACCATTTACAACAACTTTTATGTTGACAATTTGGTCACATCTAGCTGTGACCGTGAATCTCTACTTCACGTTTATAATACTGTACGTGGTAGGTTAAGGGAAGCAGGATTCGAACTTCAGTCCTGCAATTCCAATTGCTCGAACCTACAAAGTAAAATGTCGGAGGACGGTTCAATTACGTCCCCGCTTCCAAACTATGAAAAGGTGTTGGGGTATTTTTATTCCCCGACCCAAGATTCAATTAAACTTATTCCCACAGCTATAGACTCCAATGTCAATACTAAACGTGGGGTTCTTTCCCAGATTTCCTCTGTATATGATCCATTATCTTTACTTCTTCCAGTAACTGTACAGGGGAAGATATTCATTAGTCAATTATGGAAGAATAACTTATCATGGGATCAGCAGATTCCCGAGAATTTGCTAAACTTGTGGCGAGTGCATGCTAAAGAATTAAATAATTTAAGGGAATTCGAGTTTCCCAGATGCGTACTCTCGGAGAACTCCCCAGTTGAGTTCATATACTTCTGCGATGCGTCTAAGCAGGCCTTTGGATTTACTATGTACGCTAAACAAGGAACTCAATGTTCCTTATTATTCGCCAAAGCCAAAGTAGCTCCCATCAAGGGGAAATCACTCCCTACCCTGGAACTTATGGCCATATATCTGGCCCTTAAAGTTGTACCGCAGCTTTTAGCTGCCTTAAAGCCTATAAATATCCTTGCCCTTTACCTTGTGTCAGACGCTCAAGTAGCCCTTTCGTGGGTTTTAAACGGCAAAGGATCCAAAAAAAATATATTCGTTGAAAACCGAATATCTGATATTAAAAGGTCTTTGGAGGAGATTACCCTTAAAATTGGCATATCACCTAAATTTAAATATGTTCCTTCGACGGAAAATCCGGCAGATCTGCTAACCAGAGGTCTCACCACCTCCAAGTTCGCTCAACTGTTCGAATTCTGGGTATGCGGCCCTGAGTGGCTTAATCAAGATAGCATCTGCTGGCCCGTATCACCCTTACCCTGTCTTAACGACAACAACAGGAAAATTGTATCCTGCATGATATCTGTAGATACGTGCCCGGTTGAAGGCAGTTTACCTTTGGAAATCTCGAAATTTTCCACATTATCTAAGGCGATTAATGTCTTAGAGAAGGTGCTGAGTTTTGTCGACAAATTACGTCACCGAAGCACCGATACCTTTAATAGAGCCAAGATGTTGCTCTTTACCAATATGCAAGGCGAAGTTTTTTCCTTTGAGTTGGATTATTTGAAACAACCTTCAAATAAGGTTATACCTCCTAGGGTATCAGCCCTAGGCCTATTCTTAGATAAAGATGGTCTGATGCGGACCAGGGGTCGTATTCAGAATTCAGATATTTTTCCTTTTGAAGTAAAATTTCCTATTCTGTTAGGAAAAAATCATCACCTGACTGAGTTGGCTATTAGTGAGGCTCACTTAAATTGTTGCCATATGGGAACCAATTCAACGCTCAGTAAGTTGAGGTTAGCAGGATTTTGGGTACCCCAGGGGAGACAAGCGGTAAAACGGATTCTCCGTAATTGCATTACATGCAAGAGGATCAATTCGTTGCCTTGTAAGGCACCCTCCGGGTCCCAACTGCCCTCTCATCGGGTAAATTTTGTCCTCCCCTTTAAACAAGTGGGTGTGGATTTTACAGGTCACTTTTTTGTGAAACACAATGGTGAAGATGTGAAAAGGTATGTTTTACTATTCACGTGTATGAGTTTGCGTGCTGTACATCTGGAACTGTTACCAGACATGAGCACACGTTCCTTCATACTAGCCTTTATCAGATTCGCCAACTTATTTGGTGTTCCTTCTCATGTTTACTCTGATAATGCTAAGTCCTTTTTAGCGTCTGGCATTATATTATCAGATGTATTCGTCTCTGACGAATTTAAAGAATATTTTAAGTCCACTTCTATCAATCACCGAACCATTCCCCTCTATTCTGCTTGGCAAGGAGGGGCTTGGGAGAGGCTAATTAAAACTGTTAAACAGTGCCTCAGAAAATTAATGGGAAGGAGGAAGATCGACCACTTCGAATTCCTGACTACCCTCTCAGACGTACAGAAGGCCATAAATGATAGGCCACTCACTTATATATCTTCTTCAGATAGAAGTCTTGACTTTCTGACACCTAACCACTTTCTGCAAACGGGTTATCACCCCCGCTTACTAATTAATAATTACGAATCGGAGGAGTTGTGCCCCGATCCGCCCCATAGAATTAAACTAATACGTTCCCTTGAATTGAGGGACAAATTTATTGACAAATTCAAACGTATTTGGTACAATGACTATCTTTTGTCGTTAAGAGAAGTGGATGCCAATATAGGGGGCCACTGTCCCCCGAAGGTGTCTGTTGGTGAGATTGTACTTATTAAATCTCCAATCAAATCTCGCCCCTTCTGGAGTCTAGGTAAAATACTTAGATTGATTGTTGGTAATGATAATCAAGTTCGCTCTGCGGCAGTGTTAAAGGATGGGTGTGAACAAATCCACTCGTTGAAACATTTATTCCCCTTAGAACTTAAGGGTAACCCTGAAACTGCATCTACAGAATTTAGGGAAGAGGGTGGGCCCTTCTTCTGCCCTACTTGTTCCGTTGCTAATGACGGATTAGCTCCCATGGTGTGCTGTGACTCATGTGATAACTGGTTTCACTTTAGCTGTGTAGGAATCAATCAGCAAGACATTGTGGGGGAGTGGTTTTGTCCGAACTGTACGGACAAAATTTCACAATAGCAATTTAATTAACAGCAGACAAGGCCAGCATTATCAAAATTAATAATATTAATAATTAACTGAATATTCTACAGTTAAGTTCCTAGGGACAACTTTGTTACCTGTCACCTATTGACAGTCTTTAATTACATTATTTTATTAAAAAAAAAAAAAGTAATGATTAACCATTACTTTTTCCTTTCTTCCTTGGCAGTGTGTAAGAAATTCTACAAATTAAGCGCCTATTGGCTAATTTTGTAACGACCAATCTCATTGGTCGAACTTTGACTGGGTTTGTTTTCGCGGGCCTTTGACAACGCCCGCCACTTTTGAATCAGTCGCGAGAAAGGATTGGAAGTGTCCAGACTCATTGAATCTATGACGGGGCCTTGAGCGCCCACGCCTAAATTAATTAGACATTGAATGTCCAGCAGCATCCAAAATGGAAATGCTTCAGACGCTGTCGCGAAAATCCTCGGAAGAGACCGGACTCACTGGAAACAGCTTAATAGGGCCTGGAGTGCCCAAGCCTAATAATTAGGCTTAGGAGTTTCTACTAGCGCAACCACATGGTAATGCGCCTTCACAACAGCAAGACTGCCTTTCTCGGTTGAGATACAGAAGAAGAAGAGACTTTCCTTTCTTTTTCATTAAACTACCCTACCCTGTTCCCAGGGGCAAAAAGGGCAAAATCTTTTTTGCAAGGCTGCAATAAAATTAGTCTCGTGCTTTGAGGTAAGCCTTGTTGATTTGTTGACTTTCTTGTCCCTGCCAAATGGTTAATCTGTGTGAGAAGAAATTCTCACAAATGGTTTTGTCTATATGATAAAATTATAATAAATAAATATATATATATATATATATATGTACAGTATTTACCTATTGCCCTCATCTTTGTCGCCATATTTGTCACAACGTTTCGGCCGTTGTACGCTCCGGCCTTCTTCAGGTGGTTGAATTTCGAACTGAACCCTTTATTTCGATCACTGGGGTATACTGTTCTAGTTCCACGAGCCATGTTTGATGGATGTCAGTTATGTTATCAGTTATCTCCTGCTAATTTACCCTCTGTAAGTTCTCCACTGCCTTAACCGGGTATTGAACTCACACTCTTTGGGTCTGTCACTGGATCTAACCAACGCCTTTATCCACTGTGCCATGTGTCTACCCCAGTGATCGAAATAAAGGGTTCAGTTCGAAATTCCAACCACCTGAAGAAGGCCGGAGCGTACAACGGCCGAAACGTTGTGACAAATATGGCGACAAAGATGAGGACAATAGTCCGACTAATGTAAATACTATAACATGTGCGTTCTCTTTCAGTCCATGAGAAAGTAAGGCTAGCGAATAATGTCAAAGTCTGTCTTTACTCACAATTCCAACACACGTCATTTGGTAAAAGTCTTTGCCTTTCCCCACGTATCAGCAGGCAATGATGTCACCCTTGGTGTCATTTACGTCCAAACATCCATGTACAGACTGGTGCGTCTTTCATTGCCTGTTAAGTGCAGGGCAAGTGCGTACTACCCCTAAACCTACGACCGGGTGTGATGTGGTTGTAAACGTGCTTGGGGGGCCCGGGGCACTGATTTGTGACCCTCGTCAATTTATCAACATTTGTTTTTTTTTTTCTACCTACATTTATATACGTTACAAATTAAACTAAACCCAACTATGAAAGGATAAAAGTTTTTTGAGGATTTTGACGTCATTCAGATGTCTTTTTTTTTTTTTAAATTGAAATCCGTAATTTTCTTTCACCCATGCTATGTCTGGAAAAAACAAAGGAAAATCTCAAGCTAATAATGTTAAGAATTGTCGCGAACCATTGTTGATTTATTTAAGATGGAATGATCTATTATGACATGTCTCTAATTTGTATTTTATATACATTGTATTTATTTTCAATTCTTCTATTTGAATTGCATATGATCAATTATTGTACATCATTAGGGTACAATGAAATTTGTATTTTATATGAATAGTACCTTATTGAAATTGATGGAAGTGGATACGAGACCTTGCACCGGCCCTGGTTAAGCGTCACATGACAAAACAGGGAGAAGGAAGTTAATCAAACATTGATTAATAGTTTGTTTTGTTTTACGGCATATCAACCTCAATGGCTTATTTAATGCCGACAAGATTTTTATTGCTGTTAATATCTTTTATCTATCTCAGTATATATTGGTTTGTTTTGTTTTGTTTTGTTTTACGGCATATCAACCTCAATGGGTTATTTTCTGCCGACAAGATTTATATTGCTGCTAATATCTTTGTACAGAAATGCACTGCTGGTAATATTTTTTCTTCAAAAATGTATTGCTGGTAATATTTGTTCCTTCAAATATATATTATTGGTAATAAATATATATTTTCAAAAATGTATTGCTGGTAATAAATATATATTTTCAAAAATGTATTGCTGGTAATAAATATATATTTTCAAAAATGTATTGCTGGTAATAATATTTTTTCTTCAAAAATGTATTACTGGTAATAATTTTTTTCTTTAAAAATGTATTGCTGGTTGTAAATATATATTTTCAAAAATGTATTGTTGGTAATACTTTTTTCCTCAAAAATGTATAGCTGGTAATAACGTTTTCTTCAAAAATGTATTGCTGGTAATACTTTTTTCCTTCAAAAATGTATTGCTGGTAATACTTTTTTCCTTCAAAAATGTATTGCTGGTAATAAATAAATATTTTAAAAAATGTATTGCTGGTAATAAATAAATATTTTAAAAAATGTATTGCTGGTAATACTTTTTTCCTCAAAAATGTATTGCTGGTAATATTTTTTTTCTTCAAAAATGTATTGCTGGTAGTATTGTTTCCTTCAAAAATGTATTGCTGGTAATAACGTTTTCTTCAAAAATGTATTGCTGGTAATAAATATATATTTTCAAAAATGTATTGCTGGTAATACTTTTTTCCTCAAATATGTATTGCTGGTAATAGTTTTTTACAAAAATGTATTGCTGGAACTAAAAAGTTTATCATTTTACCCAGGACGCGATTAATAGTTTGTAAAAATTGTTTGTCCCCCGACAATTTCGTTAAGTCAGTCATTATGTCTAAGTTTCCCATTAAATAATTTTCTCTATTCTAAAATCTCATTTAATATTAAGAAACACTTGTTTACTATTTGTTTAATGAAATTACAGAAGCATGTCTCAATTCCCTACCTTGTATAAATGATAGATATTTGCGTGAGGCATTTTTCGCTAGTTAATTAAGGATTTATATTTCATTTCCTGTCGACGGAGAAACGAAGGAGTTACTTCCTTTGCCTCGTCAGAAATGTACGGATTTAAAACGTTGAAATATCTTTAATAAATTAAAATAATGATAACAATAATAAAGTTTCGTTAGACCATATTTCTTGGAAAAATGAAACTAAATATTATTATTATATATAATATAACTGTTGTAGCATACCTACGGAGGATAATGGGTAAGTCCCCATTCGTATAAATACAGTAGTAAATACTGTATGTTGGTCTGCAGTTGGACATTCGTCTCCAGCAGTGCTGGTCAAACTCTCTGTCCGGAGGCAGAGAGGATCCTTAGACGAGACTATGTTGAAGGGTAAAATCTCGTCTCGGGAAACAGCTAACAGACACCAATTTATACGGGGTCTACGGGGAATTTTTGGCCGAGCCTCCTGGCTCGGATACTCCACATTAAATTCGGCCTAGTGCCACAGCTGACCGCAAAGGGGCGGTTGGTAGATATCCTGCAGTTGGTGATTCATTGTGGAATTCACTTGACTCACTTCTAGTAGTTGACTACTTCTACGCGCAGCTGGCGTATCTTATATGTGTTGTTCTTGTCCTAAGTATTATCGTTCATTACCAACCTTCGTTTGATTATTCTATTTAGTAACCTTCCCTAGGTTATAACAATCATATTATTGGTCTTGAGCTGGCTGATCGGCTTCAGTTACGTTCCCACCGCCGTAAGGTTGCTTCTCTCTGCCTTTTCTATAAATACTTTCGTGGTAATTGTACGGATGAGCTCTTCGCTATGGTATCGAAAGTTTTTGAATTTAAGCGCAGTACTAGACTGTCATCAAGATTTCAACAATTTACAGTAGAGCTGGATAGATGTAGCGTAAGTTGTATACTAACAGTTGCTTTTCTTGCACTTGTGGAATTCCTTTACGGCTCCATGCTTTCCATTCAACTTTAATCGGCAAAAATATAAATACAATATCAATCGCTATCTAATGTCCACCTGATTACTCTCTTCTCTTTCTGTTCATCATTAATGTTTCTGTTCCTAATTCTTCCACACCCTGTAACCCCTTGTGTTGTTGTGGTATTACTGCCTTGCTTGAGATGATAGTGATTAAAAAAGAAAGAAGTTACCCCGTTATTATATGTATTTGTAGTTGATAAAGGATTCCTTTTCTCTTTTTTATACTGAAAATGTAATGAATAAAACATACAATAATAACAATGAGACCTTGAGGCACGTGTTTAAATTAATGACAATAATGTGATTTTTTTTGTAATGTCAGTTACAATATTGGTATTGTGTGTGTTAAAATGTTCTCAGTATTATTATCTTTTTTTTTCTTTAAAGTTTGTGCTTGCTTTGCTTGTTCCGAGAATTTCGTTGTTAAGGATAGTCTTTGAGACCGTTAACTGTGGATTTTTACGGAGCGAAGGAGATGCATCTGTGTTGTTATTTTTTACTACAGCTCTTGCCACTGCTACTCTCCTCGGTTCTATTCGACGTTGGTTTTAGATTTAAGGTGGGACAGTTATATTTAGAATCAGAAAGAGACAGACAAAATTTCTAGGACACAATGAGAAAAGAGGGTAGATGTGAAGAGCACTGATAATTTAAACCTTCTATGCTAAGGATAACATTTGCCGAACACGTGAATAGCTACGAGGTTTTGGAGAGAATGGAAACAAAGAGGAAACTTATACTTAACATCAGGAAGAGGCAGTTGAGTGTTCGGGGACACGTAATGAGTAAAGAGAGCTTAGAAAGTCTGATACTCACAGGACGGCTAGAGCGAAAGAGAGACAGGGGAAAGAGAAAAGAGCTTGAGCAAGTAGATGCCGGAACGGGGTTTGGGAGAAAAAACGAAACATATTAAGAGGAACAGGAAGATTGTGCGGGCCATGATCACCTACGTACTGTAGAGACACAGAACACAAAAAAAGAAAAAATAACATATCAAAAACGAATCTACCAATAGAAGACAACGGTTCTGCTTTCTCTTCAGATATCAATGGCATAGGTACTCATAGATGGAATACGAATGATCATGAACAGAAAATAACAACCTATAAAGAGTTTCAAGAAATAAGACTCAAGATAAAACTTTCCAAATCAGAAACTAAAATCTGGAATTGGACTGAAAGCAGTGATGGCACCTACCCTGAATCCATCATCAAAATGAAAACATCCTCTATCAAGTGTTCTAAGAAATAGGACTCAAGATAAACCTTTCCAAAAGAGAAACTATGATCTGGAATTGGAATGAAAGCAATGATGGCACCTACCCTGAATCCATCATCAAAATGAAAACATCCTCTATCAAGTGTTCTAAGAAATAGGACTCAAGATAAACCTTTCCAAAAGAGAAACAATGATCTGGAATTGGAATGAAAGCAATGATGGCACCTACCCTGAATCCATCATCAAAATGAAAACATCCTCTATCAAGTGTTCTAAGAAATAGGACTCAAGATAAACCTTTCCAAAAGAGAAACTATGATCTGGAATTGGAATGAAAGCAGTGATGGCACCTCCCCTGAATCCATCATCAAAATGAAAACATCCTCTATCATGTGTTCTAAGAAATAGGACTCAAGATAAACCTTTCCAAAAGAGAAACTATGATCTGGAATTGGAATGAAAGCAGTGATGACACCTAACCTGAATCCATCATCAAAATGAAAACATACTCTATCAAGTGTTCTAAGAAATAGGACTCAAGATAAACCTTTCCAAAAGAGAAACTATGATCTGGAATTGGAATGAAAGCAGTGATGGCACCTCCCCTGAATCCATCATCAAAATGAAAACATCCTCTATCAAGTGTTCTAAGAAATAGGACTCAAGATAAACCTTTCCAAAAGAGAAACTATGATCTGGAATTGGAATGAAAGCAGTGATGACACCTAACCTGAATCCATCATCAAAATGAAAACATCATCTATCAAGTGTTCTAAGAAATAGGACTCAAGATAAACCTTTCCAAAATAGAAACTATAATCTGGAATTGCAATGAAAGCAGTGATGGCACCTACCCTGAATCCATCATCAAAATGAAAACATCCTCTATCAAGTGTTCTAAGAAATAGGACTCAAGATAAACCTTTCCAAAATAGAAACTATAATCTGGAATTGCAATGAAAGCAGTGATGGCACCTGCCCTGAATCCATCATCAAAATGAAAACATCATCTATCAAGTGTTCTAAGAAATAGGACTCAAGATAAACCTTTCCAAAATAGAAACTATAATCTGGAATTGGAATGAAAGCAGTGATGGCACCAATCCTGAATCCATCATCAAAATGAAAACATCCTCTATCAAGGGTTCTAAGAAATAGGACTCAAGATAAACCTTTCCAAAATAGAAACTATAATCTGGAATTGGAATGAAAGCAATGATGGCACCTACCCTGAATCCATCATCAAAATGAAAACATCCTCTATCAAGTGTTCTAAGAAATAGGACTCAAGATAAACCTTTCCAAAATATAAATTATATCTGGAATTGCAATGAAAGCAGTGAAGGCACTTACCCTGAATCACTCATCAAAATGAAAACATCCTCTATCATGTGTTCTAAGAAATAGGACTCAAGATAAACCTTTCCAAAACAGAAACTATGATCTGGAATTGGAATGAAAGCAGTGATGGCACCTACCCTGAATCCATTATCAAAATGAAAACATCCTCTATCAAGTGTTCTAAGAAATAGGACTCAAGATAAACCTTTCCAAAAGAGAAACTATAATCTGGAATTGCAATGAAAGCAGTGATGGCACCTACCCTGAATCCATCATCAAAATGAAAACATCCTCTATCAAGGGTTCTAAGAAATAGGACTCAAGATAAACCTTTCCAAAATAGAAACTATAATCTGGAATTGCAATGAAAGCAGTGATGGCACCTGCCCTGAATCCATCATCAAAATGAAAACATCATCTATCAAGTGTTCTAAGAAATAGGACTGAAGATAAACCTTTCCAAAATAGAAACTATAATCTGGAATTGCAATGAAAGCAGTGATGGCACCTACCCTGAATCCATCATCAAAATGAAAACATCCTCTATCAAGGGTTCTAAGAAATAGGACTCAAGATAAACCTTTCCAAAATAGAAACTATAATCTGGAATTGGAATGAAAGCAGTGATGACACCTAACCTGAATCCATCATCAAAATGAAAACATCCTCTATCAAGTGTTCTAAGAAATAGGACTCAAGATAAACCTTTCCAAAATAGAAACTATGATCTGGAATTGCAATGAAAGCAGTGATGACACCTACCCTGAATCCATCATCAAAATGAAAACATACTCTATCAAGTGTTCTAAGAAATAGGACTCAAGATAAACCTTTCCAAAATAGAAACTATAATCTGGAATTGCAATGAAATCAGTGATGGCACCTACCCTGAATCCATCATCAAAATGAAAACATACTCTATCAAGTGTTCTAAGAAATAGGACTCAAGATAAACCTTTCCAAAATAGAAACTATAATCTGGAATTGCAATGAAAGCAGTGATGGCACCTACCCTGAATCCATCATCAAAATGAAAACATCCTCTATCAAGTGTTCTAAGAAATAGGACTAAAGATAAACCTTTCCAAAATAGAAACTATGATCTGGAATTGCAATGAAAGCAGTGATGGCACCTCCCCTGAATCCATCATCAAAATGAAAACATCCTCTATCAAGGGTTCTAAGAAATAGGACTCAAGATAAACCTTTCCAAAACAGAAACTATGATCTGCAATTGGAATGAAAGCAGTGATGGCACCTACCCTGAATCCATCATCAAAATGAAAACATCCTCTATCAAGTGTTCTAAGAAATAGGACACAAGATAAACCTTTCCAAAATCGAAACTATAATCTGGAATTGGAATGAAAGCAATGATGGAACCTACCCTGAATCCATCAACAAAATGAAAACATCCTCTGTCAAGTGTTTTAAGAAATAGGACTCAAGATAAACGTTTCCAAAATAGAAACTATGATCTGGAATTGGAATGAAAGCAGTGTTGGCACCTACTCTGAATCCATCATCAAAATGAAAACATCCTCTATCAAGTGTTCTAAGAAATAGGACTCAAGATAAACCTTAACAAAAGAGAAACTATGATCTGGAATTGGAATGAAAGCAGTGATGGCACCTACCCTGAATCCATCATCAAAATGAAAACATCCTCTATCAAGTGTTCTAAGAAATAGGACTCAAGATAACCCTTTCCAAAAGAGAAACTATGATCTGGAATTGCAATGAAAGCAGTGATGGCACCTCCCCTGAATCCATCATCAAAATGAAAACATCCTCTATCAAGGGTTCTAAGAAATAGGACTCAAGATAAACCTTTCCAAAACAGAAACTCTGATCTGGAATTGGAATGAAAGCAGTGATGACACCTACCCTGAATCCATCATCAAAATGAAAACATCCTCTATCAAGTGTTCTAAGAAATAGGACACAAGATAAACCTTTCCAAAATAGAAACTATAATCTGTAATTGGAATGAAAGCAATGATGGAACCTACCCTGAATCCATCAACAAAATGAAAACATCCGCTGTCAAGTGTTTTAAGAAATAGGACTCAAGATAAACCTTTCCAAAATGGAAACTATGATCTGGAATTGGAATGAAAGCAGTGATGACACCTACCCTGAATCCATCATCAAAATGAAAACATCCTCTGTCAAGTGTTCTAAGAAATACGACTCAAGATAAACCTTTCCAAAAGAGAAACTATGATCTGGAATTGGAATGAGAGCTGTGATGGCACCTACCCTGAATCCATCATCAAAATGAAAACATCCTCTATCAAGTTTTCTAAGAATTAGGACTCAAGATAAACCTTTCCTAAAGAGTAACTATGATCTGGAATTGGAATGAAAGCAGTGATGGCACCTCCCCTGAATCCATCATCAAAATGAAAACATCCTCTGTCAAGTGTTCGAAGAAATAGGACTCAAGATAAACCCTTCCAAAACAGAAACTATGATCTGGAATTGGAATGAAAGCAGTATTGGCACTAACTCTGAATCCATCATCAAAATGAAAACATCCTCTATCAAGTGTTCTAAGAAATAGGACTCAAGATAAACCTTAACAAAAGAGAAACTATGATCTGGAATTGGAATGAAAGCAGTGTTGGCACCTACCCTGAATCCATCATCAAAAGGAAAACATCCTCTATCAAGTGTTCTAAGAAATAGGACTCAAGAGAGACCCTTCCAAAAGAGAAACAATGATCTGGAATTGGAATGAAAGCAATGATGGGACATACCCTGAATCCATCATCAAAATGAAAACATCCTCTATCAAGTGTTCTAAGAAATAGGACTCAAGATAAACCCTTCCAAAACAGAAACTATGATCTGGAATTGGAATGAAAGCAATGATGGCACCTACCCTGAATCCATCATCAAAATGAAAACATCCTCTATCAAGTGTTCTAAGAAATAGGACTCAAGATTAACCCTTCCAATAGAGAAACTATGATGTGGAATTGGAATGAAAGCAGTGATGGCACCTACCCTGAATCCATCATCAAAATGAAAGCATCCTCTATCAAGTGTTCTAAGAAATAGGACTCAAGATAAACCTTTCCAAAACTGAAACAATGATCTGGAATTGGAATGAAAGCAATGATGGCACCTACTTTGAATCCATCATCAAAATGAAAACATCCTCTATCAAGTGTTCTAAGAAATAGGACTCAAGATAAACCTTTCCAAAACTGAAACAATGATCTGGAATTGGAATGAAAGCAATGATGGCACCTACCCTGAATCCATCATCAAAATGAAAACATCCTCTATCAAGTGTTCTAAGAAATAGGACTCAAGATAAACCTTTCCAAAACTGAAACAATGATCTGGAATTGGAATGAAAGCAGTGATGGCACCTCCCCTGAATCCATCATCAAAATGAAAACATCCTCTATCAAGTGTTCTAAGAAATAGGACTCAAGATAAACCTTTCCAAAACTGAAACAATGATCTGCAATTGGAATGAAAGCAATGATGGCACCTACCCTGAATCCATCATCAAAATGAAAACATCCTCTGTCAAGTGTTCTAAGAAATAGGACTCAAGATAAACCTTTCCAAAACTGAAACAATGATCTGGAATTGGAATGAAAGCAGTGATGGCACCTCCCCTGAATCCATCATCAAAATGAAAACATCCTCTATCAAGTGTTCTAAGAAATAGGACTCAAGATAAACCTTTCCAAAACTGAAACTATGATGTGGAATTGGAATGAAAGCAATGATGTCCCCTACCTCGAATACATCGTCAAAATTCAGGATGTGGAATTAGTAAATATTTAAACACTTCAACTAATCGGTGTATGGATCAGTTATAATAAATTTAGTATAAGAGAAAAGGAAATTGAACCTAGAAGTGGCTGTGCTAGAGATAGTTTCACACAATACTGCAAATTGCTACAGAACCAAAACATTAACCTGCAAACTTGATAAATGTTCTTAAATAGCCTCGTTAGACGGAGACTCTCATATGGACGCCATGCATGACGTCAGGCCTGTTCAGAAATATTTAAACTGTCAGCTGTATACAGCCGCTTTCTCCGATCACTGGTTAAAAATAACTTCGAGCAAGCAAAGTTTGTGGGCCTTGGCGAAGACCATCTTTCTTTGATTATTGTGGACTGGCGCTACACAATCACGAAGAACCGTACCAAATAACAGAAACGACATCAGCTGAGAATATTCAACAGCAACAGCAACTAAAATGGATATCACATATAACTTGAAGAGAAAATAATGACATAAGCAACATGTTGACCTTCCACACTACTTCTAACAAAAGGTTAGGAAGGAAACCATCATCAGTAATGGAAAGAGCGATAACAGCTATTGAACTTATGAAACGTATTTTCCTGAAAATTGTTGTAAGAGAAAGATTTTATAAATTTCAATCGATAGCAACACTGGCTGCTCGGTCGATGAATTTCAAATGTTACTTTATAAGGAAAAGGCTGGTATTATCATTATCATAGGATATATTGAAAGCAAGAGGGACAGAGAAATGCAGCCAGTAACCTACATAACGTGTTTTTGCAAATGGATGACAGAGCAGGGTGTGGGAGCGATTGTGAAAAGGTAAACTTTGCTAAGAGGTACAAAGGACAAGAAGTTGTGGAGAGCCAGAATTTCCTACATTCATAAGAGATACGGCATAGAGATCATGATTAAAATGAGAGAATTAAAAATGGCAGTCGGTAATAAAAAGATGCTACCGTCCTGATAATGACGATAAACTACATCCGGCAGCAAAGCCTCTGATCGGGGGGTTCTGAGGAGGAGAGAACCACCTCTTAATTGATGTTGTTCCCAGGTCAAAACATGAATATATAATATAAAAGTTATCAGCAATACATTATTGGTAAACAATTTATCGGCAATACAGTTTTTGAAAAATTAACAAAGCTCACAAGAAAATAAAATTTCGGCATTAAATGACCCATAAGGAGTTGATGTGCCATTAAACAAACAAACCAAACTAAACGAAAGAGGTGTTAGTTAGGACACTTCAAATATTCCTACAGAAGGTGGTGAATGAAAGCGGGAAGAAAAGAGTAAACATCCATTGCAAGAAGACTGAATGCATGGTTGTTAGCAAAAGGGAACAGCCCAACATGCAAATTACAAATTGGGGATACCAAAATCAAACAAGTACAACAGATTAAATATCTGGAAAGTGTTTTAACAGAGGAAGGAAAGCGCAACACTGAAATCCGAAGGTGCATTGGGATAGCGAAAGAAGCCTGCCAAAAGCTAAGCACAGTATTAAGAAACAGAAAAATTTCGACACTGAAATCCGAAGGTGCATTGGGATAGCGAAAGCAGCCTTCCAAAAGCTAAGCACAGTATTAAGAAACAGAAAAATTTCGACACTGAAATCCGAAGGCGCATTGGGATAGCGAAAGAAGCCTTCCAAAAGCTAAGCACAGTATTAAGAAACAGAATAATTTCGACACTGAAATCCGAAGGTGCATTGGGATAGCGAAAGAAGCCTCCCAAAAGCTAAGCACAGTATTAAGAAACAGAAAAATTTCGACACTGAAATCCGAAGGTGCATTGGGATAGCGAAAGCAGCCTTCCAAAAGCTAAGCACAGTATTAAGAAACAGAAAAATTTCGACACTGAAATCCGAAGGCGCATTGAGATAGTGAAAGATGCCTTCCAAAAGCTAAGTACAGTATTAAGAAACAGAAGAATTTCGACACTGAAATCCGAAGGTGCATTGGGATAGCGAAAGAAGCCTTCCAAAAGCTAAGCACAGTATTAATAAACAGAAAAATTTCGACACTGAAATCCGAAGGCGCATTGGGATAGCGAAAGAAGCCTTCCAAAAGCTAAGCACAGTATTAAGAAACAGAAAAGGTTCGACACTGAAATCCGAAGGTGCATTGGGATAGCGAAAGAAGCCTTCCAAAAGCTAAGCAGAATGTTAAGAAACAGAAGGTGGTGAATGAAAGCGGGAAGAAAAGAGTAAACATCCATTGCAAGAAGACTGAATGCATGGTTGTTAGCAAAAGGGAACAGCCCAACATGCAAATTACAAATTGGGGATACCAAAATCAAACAAGTACAACAGATTAAATATCTGGACAGTGTTTTAACAGAGGAAGGAAAGCGCAACACTGAAATCCGAAGGCGCATTGCGATAGCGAAAGATGCCTTCCAAAAGCTAAGCACAATATTAAGAAACAGAACAAAAATCGTTAGAAACTATGAAAAGAGTACCAAGCTGTTGATATCAGCCTCCTATTTGGCAGGGAATGCTGGACAATCCCCTTCAGATGAAGAAACTTCAAACAGCTGAAATGTGGTTCTACAGAAGGATGCTGAGAATACCATGAACTGAAGATGTGAGCAAATTATTAGAGAAAATGCAAACAAAAGGACACTTATGCTTAAAACCAGAAAGATACAGATTTTTAGGTCACATAATGAGGAGAGAGGGCTTGGAAAATTTGATACTCACAGGACAGACTGAAGGCAAGAGGGACAGAGGAAAGCAGCGTATATTACGAGCTTGTTATTAAGAGCTACAAAGGATAGGAAATTGTGGCGAGCCATGATCGCCTACGTCCCGAAGGGACACGACACATAGAAGAAAAAAGATGAAATCACAGACAAAGGAGACATTAGAGTATGTCTTTCAGTTATGTGCCATTGTGGAAGCCATGGTTGCACGCAGATGTTGCAACAATATTCGATGCGTCGACTAATGTTGGACATTAAGTGGCTGTAAGATTCTCGCGAGAAAAGGTTATGTAGCATGGCACAGAATTCTCAGCATTCGTCACGGTATCTTCATCTGTTGAATTGTCTCGCGTTCACTACCATATAGAAAGTTAGATATTACATAGCAATTCAGCACTCTATTCTTTTTTTATCTTTTTTTTTATTATAATTTTACTCCAAGCAAGGCAATAAAGCCACTAAGACGCTAGCGGTTACTGAATGTTAGGGGATATGAACAAGAATAATAATAAGAAGAAGAACAGAAAATAGTAAAAGAACAAGAATTAAAAGAAACGGAAGATTTTAAATTTTGGAAGTTGAAAGTTGACTGGGAAGCGAGACACTGGAAGAGATTTCAACAAGTGAGAAACGCGAGAGAAGAAACTGTTAGCATAGAACTTACGGTTGCACGTAGCCATTTTAACTGTAAAATGATGAGTCCTTGCCGCCAATGTAGTCAGTTATGTGCCACCCGTGATACACGCTTAGGCGATCATATATATTTCGATACATGACTGACGAGGCAGATTTTTCCCGCAGTAGGTTGCCATTTCTTTCTGTGGTAGACCAGTTGCCATCCAAGGCCACAGAACCCGGTCGGTCCGGCTATTTATCCATAGCTGGGGGCGGAGAAGAGGATTCAGACCTTTCCCAAGGGTAACAGTACCTAAGAGAACGTAATGTATTCGACTGAAATTCGAACTCGGCACTCCGATTTCTCCACCGTGCCTCCAAAGCCAGTTGTGTGCCATGCGTGATACACGCTTAGGCGATCGTGTATCTTTCGATACATGACTGACGAGGCAGATTTTTTCCCCGCAGTAGGTTGCCATTTCTCTCTGCGGTAGACCAGTTGCCATCAAAGGCTATAGAACCCGGTCTGTCCTGCTACTTATCCTAACCCTGGCGCGGGGGAGAAGAAGTGGATTCATACTTTTCCCCAGGGTATTAGCACGTAAGAGTAGGCCTTTACTAAGGGGTAATAATTGTTAACAAGGGACCCGGACACGAAATCTAAGTCCAATCCGCAATAGGGTGTCAGCAGTGAAAAGGAGAGGTTGCAGTTTTCATGATTATTACACTCGTGTGAACATCATATGATTTAGTCAAAAAAAGACCATATCATACTCTTGGCCATCGACTATGTCCCCGCTTCTGATATGTTATTGCCTCTTTGATCTCAGTGAAGAAGACCTGAGATATTTATACGCATAAAGCATCAGAGTACATATTTTCGTATTTACCTTATTTTATGACTGAAATAAAAAACAAAGTAGCAACAACAACAAAAAAACATGACCAAAGTTTTTAAATACTGTTGTACTTCAGGGCGGAGGCAATCATGACTCTTCGCATATTGCATTTCGTGAATTGCCATGATATCTTGGGAAAGATAGTGGAGTAGTTTCACGACTATCCACACTTTCCTGTTCTTTATTATCTGTGAATTGCTATGACTTTACTGATTAAACCAAATTTATCAATAATTTTATTGGGCACACCACTACATCCCTATCAAGAAGACTCACATTACATCTCTCTGACCATAGCTCAATTAGGACTCATTTAAACACACACGGAAACGTAGCAAACTCCGTCTGCAACATACTCGTAGAAAATACAACTATAATAGCCTACACTACATGTAAAAAAGACTAAAAATAATGGAATCATTAATAAGAAAGAAGAAAAAGCCAACACCCAATAACATCAACTATGAACACGGCCACAATGTGCTGACCATGTTTAGAAAATAAAACATTCCTATAACTCTCGATACACACATGAGAAATCCATGTATTCAGTTAAAAATGAAATAAACATCATCCTTGATCGTGTCTAAAGGAATAGCCGAAAGCGCTCGGACATCCAGAACAATCGGACAATTGATACATGCTCTATGCCCCCAAAGAGAAAAAATATACGAACACATGAAAAATTAAATAAAAACATAATCGCAGTACCTTGTCGGTCGTTTTTAATGAAAATTGTATAAAAGAGGAATTGCTGCTCAAATACACGATCATATATATACAGTGCTGTTCGATAAAAGTGATTCACCTGATTTTTTTCCCTTCAAATTTTTTTGCCTATTGTTTTTGGGGTCAAACTAATTTTTAATTTTACTAATATTAAGACCCCTTCCCGATCACCTAGTAAAAAAGTTTACTCAAACTAAGGTATTCTATTGATAATTATAATTTTGGATATAAATGAGATTTAGGGAAAAACTCTGTGCAAGAAAAGTGACTCACTTATTACCTGCAACTAGAAAGCAAGAGAAACATAACCAAACAGCTTTAAATAAAGAATAATAGAGGTATAATTTATTTAT
This sequence comes from Acanthosepion esculentum, assembly GCA_964036315.1. Classification (NCBI taxonomy): domain Eukaryota; kingdom Metazoa; phylum Mollusca; class Cephalopoda; order Sepiida; family Sepiidae; genus Acanthosepion; species Acanthosepion esculentum. The sequence continues at coordinate 57,147,910 of OZ038515.1, forward strand.
AATAGGTAATATAGTTCGAAATATTTAATAATCTATGGGTCCTCCTTTATTTTGAATAACCTTTTCAACCCTTTTTGGCATTGACTTGATTAGGTTCTGGCAAATCTCATCTCCAAGCACTGAATTCAATTCGGATATGAAATTCACAGTCAAATTCGCTTTATTGCTCAACTGCTTTCTCGAGAGCCTGTACTTTATAATGCTCCATAAGTTTTCTATGGGGTTGAGGTCAGGAGATTAGGGCGGCCATGTCATAACACTCACCTGCTTCTCATTAAAGTATTCCTTCATCAATTTTGATTTGTGACAGGGAGCATTATACTACATAAAAATGAGCTTGATGGGGTCGATTTGCACCCTTTCAGCAGAAGGGAGCAGACAAGAGTCTAAAATTCTCTTGTACTGTTCGCTCCTGAGGGTCTTTTCAATAGGTTTTAAGAAACCAGTTCCATGAAAAGGAAAGCATCCCCAGAACATTCTACTGAACGGATGCTTGACAGTACTTACTGCTAAATTCAAAGAGCTTTCAAAGCTTCTTCTTCGGATTTTAGATCACTTATTCTTTGAATTTAGCTCAACTTTCGTTTCATCGGAGAAGAGAACATTTAGTAAAAAAACCAGGTGAGTCACTTTTATCGAACAGCACTGTATATATATATATATATATATATATATATATATATATATATTACGCAAATCATCCATACGAAAAGCAGATAATTATCTGCTTTTCGTATGAATGATATGCGTAATATAAATTGAACCCGCACCACATAATTGATATATATATATATTATATAAGCACAGACAGAAAAATAAAAATTTGGTGGGGGGGATAAAAAGGGGAGGGGAGGGAGAGAAGAAGAGAGAGAGGGAGGGATAGAAAAGAAAGGAAAGAAGTAAGAATTAAACATGAGTCGATAGGGTACCAAGAAATGATTTTTTTCTTTACGGACTGAAGAAGTTAAAATACAGGGTAAGAGAGTGGAGACCAGACTTAAAATAGATACAGTAATGTGTCTAATATGTATGTCATATTCGACAGCTTCATCGCATTATAACAATCACAATTTCAAATTAATAATAATAATATTTGACATCAATAAAATAAAGTTAAATAATTTAATATATACAAAAGAAGTTAAATTAATAAATAAATTAAGAAATAAATAAAGAACAAAATTAAAGAACGAAAATAAGTACATATACATATATATATGTATATATACACATATTCACCCACGCACAGATATATATATTTCTTTCTTCCCCCCCAATTTTTTAAAACCTTATATCGGAATTTTTATTTCTTCCTCTTTAAATATAATTTTTTTTCTTTTCCTTTTTCATTTTTCCCCCTCTTTCTTTGAACAAATTGACTCCATTTAATAAAAAAAACTTCGGTCTGAAGAGATGAATATTTGTATATATCATAACCGAATGGATTTTTAAGGATCGTCTGTAATTATATATATATATATATATATATATATATATATATATATATATATATATGGGATTGTCTTTACTTATTATTATTATTATTATTATATTGCTCTGTTTCTTACATTGAGCTCTCTTTGGAATCATGTCTCCCTTGGAATTATACCTACCATTTATCTACGTGTATATATATATATATATATATATATATATATATATATATATATATATATATATATATATATAATTCCATCGCTACACAGGAATTACCATGTTTCAAAAACAGAAGCTAAAAACTTCCAATTCAATTATAGAAATTAGTGTAGCAATGGAATCATATTTTTAACAAAAATAATTATAATTTAGGCTCTACTTGTGTATCGAGCACTGTTTTTTTAAAATAAAAACAAAAATACTAAAGAAGTTCGGGTCATCAATCTGAAAGCTTATGGCCATGTCACAGAGAAACATCTGTTCTCTTTCGATCACTGAAGTTAAGCAACGTCAACACTGGTCGGTATCTAGATGGGTGATCGCTTGGAAATAGCAAGTGCTGTAAGCTTGTATGTGCGACTGGTATAAAGGGTTTACGGCCACATCTCGTTGAAACATCGGTTCCCGTACGATCACCGAAGTTAAGCAACGTCGAGCCTGGTTAGTACCTAGATGGGTGACCGTTTGGGAATAACAGGTGTTGTAACTTCGAATGTGCGGATGGTGTGATGGATAACGGCTTAGAATTGGAAATAGGAGAGCCGAGTTCGAATTCCAGACACGTTCGTTATATACTGTTACGCGCAAATCCCCTAAAGAAATGTATTAATCTACTTTTTTTCTCCCCCCCAGACATGGGATCAAATAGAAGGACTTGTATCAGTAAATCATTATTACAACCCCCCCGCCCCAAATTCTTACAATCTAAAAATATGTTCTGGCTCGGTCAAAAGCCGTAGAAAATAAATCAATCGTCAGAGAACAATATTTCTTGCTTAGTCAGTTACATAATTGGATTTTTTTCATCTCAGAATCGCACTAGCCTTTATCTCTTACATTATTAAATGATGAGTGATTGTAAGAAAAAGACATTAGCCACAATCATCTCGTCTCATCGCAACATGGCGTTTTCCTTTTAGACATACGATATATGATATATGATTGACGATAAAGAAGAAATAATATATAAAGGCAGTATATCTCTATCTATAAAAGGGAAGATGTGTGTGTGTGTGTGTGTTTGTAACGAATGCACGGCCGCAATTTCCGACGGATTTGCACCAAAATTTACATGCACATGCTCCAAGTTAGTGCGAAGGCCAAGATCGACTTTGCATTTCCCAACTCCCATCGATAGTAGAAATAATTGATTTTCCATGCTTCTACGGCAGTTTTCATGTAGTTTGCGGCCATTTTCTACTGGCCAGAGTGAGAGCCTATAGCTGGCTGCCACGAATAGGCAGGAAGATTCTATTGGCCAGAGTGAGAGCCAACAGCTGACCGACACGAATGTTAATTAGCATGCTAGCAGGCAAAAAAAATCGCTAGCTGCATTCGTCACAAGTGGGAAAAATTTAAATCTGCATGGCACTTTACTCCAATTGGCTCATTCGCTTGCTTAAACTCAACGTTGATTCTGATTCCGCAGGACTGGGTTGGGTGTGAAAAAGTATTTGTTGTTAACATTCGTTTTTCATTCGGTTTTTCCAGTTACGAGTCCTTTTTAAAGCTGATCGTTTTGTGTTCATTTTGTTTAGTTCTTTTTTCGTAACAGATTTAATGTTTAGTATAGAGCTTAGAAAAAAATTCGCAGTGTGAGATAGGCAAGAAGTAAGGCATATAGCAACATCAGCACGGCAAAGGGCACTTCTTTAAAGGCAAGGAAGGGCAAAAATATTTTAAGTCAAGTGATAGCGATCGCTGTATGAGTCGTACGATTTTTGAATCAAGCACGGGCAACGCCGGGCCATGCTGATAGTAGAATATATAAAAGTCATATATCTAGAATGACATGAAATGTTTCAAGTGGAATTTGAATTAAATTTCTCGAACATTCAGACCGGGAAACGTAATTAATACTATTTATTTAAAAAAAAAAAAACAGAGCATTTACTTAAATAAATTGTATCTATAAAATAACGTATAAACAGAAAATATATTAAATAATTGTCGGATTTAATCCATTTCATAATATGTTGTCGATGTTTACGTTAAGGTACGTTTCGTGAGCAGATATGATTGTTCAGGAAAGATCGCCGAAGATTTGAGTACATATATATATATATATATATATATATATATATATATATATATATATGATGAAATGGATTAAGTCTGACAATTATTTAATATATTTTCTGTTTATACGTTATTTTAATAGATACAACTTATTTAAGTAAATGCTCTGTTTTTTGTTTTTTTTAAATAAATAGTATTAATTACGTTTACCGGTCTGAATGTTCGTGAAATTTCATAGAAAATATGTTCTTCTCCGACAGAAATCGTACGTGTGTCCTATATATAAGCGTCAATTGATCTGACGTGCTATACTACTCAGCTACAGAGAAAGCGTCTGGCTAGCAAAGTTTAAATTAATGTTTTTAAACAAATCTTCGACGACTTTCTCAAACTATCATATCTGCTCACAAAATGTACCTTAACGTAAACATTAAATAGTATCTATTAAAATAACGTATAAACAGAAAATATATTAAATAATTGTCGGATTTAATCCATTTCATAATATGTTGTCAATGTTTACGTTAAGGTACGTTTCACGAGTAGATATGATCGTTCGGGAAACATCGCTGAAGATTTGTTGTGCGGCTTTTCAGCTGGTTAATTATTATGTTAAAAGTGTATTTTCTGGGTATCTCTTTCATTTGCTCTCACCTCATAAATTCACTAAAATAATTTGCAAGCATCTGAATTTATCCTTGTTTTCCTAGAGAATGACAACAAAAATGTTAGACACTATTTATTTATATGGCTGTTTAAATAAATAAAAAATAATTTTGTTTTCAATTCCCAAGAAAAAAAAGTGAATGCATAAATTCAGTTTCATTTGTTTGGGTTTTATTAAAATTCTCAAAATAGCTTTTCAAAACAAGAAAAAATTGCCGAGTATGCAGTAATAATGGCTTCCAGAAATAAATCGTCCATTTAACAGGCCATTCTTTCCTGGCGCGGGTGTAAAACTTTGCGAATATTTAACACATCTTTTCGAAGAATGTTGATCATTTTTTTCTGTCATTGAATACATTTTATGACTCTAGGGACTTAAATGGTGTAAAATTTAACTTAAGTATAAGCTTGTTCTCGTTAGAAAGCCATGTTTTGTTCGCAGTTAATTAGATCAGTGCGTCATCTGAATTTCTGTCACATTCGAACGAATATTTTGATCTCACATTTTTGTTTCGTGACGATGTTGGATGGAAAGAAAGTAGGCGACAAACAGCCAGTTCCGGTTAGGTTAGATTGGTAAATTTAACGACATAACAGCACTTCTTCTGCTTATGTCGATCACAAGTTTTATGTGCCGTGCCCTCTCAGGACGTAGGCGATCATGGCTCTCCCCTTCCCCCAATCCCTTGTAGCTCTCAATAACTTTCGTCTCTCTGCCACCTCCCCTAGACCACGTTCTGTCATCCACTTGCTTAAACCCGCCAGATATGTCATGCGCTGCTTTCCCTTGTCTCTCGTTCCTTCTATTCGACCAGTGAGTATCTTATTCTCCAAGCCCTCCTTTCTCATTACGTGTCCCAGAAAATTCAGCTGCCTCTTCCTGATGTTAAGTATAAACGTACACCTTGCTTCCAAAACCTCATCGTTGCTCACACGATCGGTCCATAATATCTTTAGCATCCTGGTATTTACTTGACCCCCCACTGAGTCAGGTTGTGACACAAAGTCGGTTTTTAACGTGGGGACCCGAGTGTTTTCACCCGGGCCGCTGGTCTTAGCTTGTCCAGGCCGGAGCCGGTCCAAGGTAGTCGTAGTCATGATACTACCAGCGCAGGGACGAATCTCTACACCAGGTAAGTATCAAGTGACGCTATCAGCCGACAAAGCGAGCGACCTGCGAACAGATACTACACGGGATTTACTTGACCTCCCACATGGCCAGGTTGTGACACAAGGTCGGAGTTTAACGTGGGAAGGGAGGGGGAATGGACCCGAGTTTTCACCCGGGTCGCAGTGCTTTGGCTTTAGCTAGTCATAGCTGGTCTTGGCTGGTCTTAGCTTGTCCAAGCTGGCCATAGCTAGTCAGACGTAGCCACGATACTACCAGCGCAGGGACGAATCCCTGCCGCCGGCCTGTATCGGAGAACGAATCCCGGCCCCATAGGCGATCATTCAGTGAGTAATCTGCGAACAGATACTACACTTTGATCCTAGACCCCCGGGCCGAGCAGCCTTCTGTAGACCCATACCTCCGCTTCCTCGAGTCTCTTTTCATCTTTGACTAGTGAGTCCAACATTCGCTGGGACAGATGTCACGTAGCAGCTCAGTACTCTTTTCTTTGCTACCAAAGAAACCCTTCCGTCTCGTAATACTCTTTCCTAGCTTTTGCAATGCGTCCTTGACGATCCCAATACGTCTTCGGATCCCCTTTGTTACACTTACCGTCCTCCGTCAAAACACTCCTGCCGTGTCTGCTTGTTTCTAGTGTCCCCACCCTAAAAATCACATTTCGGGCTCATCATTTTACTGATGACCGTGCATTCTGTTTTCTTGTAGTTTATGCTTAGTCCCTTCTTCTCACTCTCCTTTGCTACCTTCTGTAGGAGGTTTTGTAATTTTTTTTCCGTGTCTGCTATCAGTACTGCGTCATCTGCGTATCTTATGTTGTTAAGATTGTGGCCGCCAATAAGAGGAAAATAACAATGAATTATCAAAAAAGTAGATGTACCTCTGGGTTACAGTAAAGTAAAAAAGTAGACATTGGTCCTGTCTACAACAGTGTCAAAAAGGGAGACAGGTCCTGTTGGCATTCGAGACAAAAACGTTGAAGGAGACATTAATATGTCATGCAACTCTGGCTTTGATCTTTCATACAACTTTAGTGTGTTGGCTAGTTCGATAAGTCTGGTCAACAACAAAAGCTTTTTGAAATAATGTCGAGATACTAAACATTTTCTTTAGCTAATTTGAGGGCGCTGAATCTGAAAATGACCCTACTTTTTCTTGGTTAGCTACCGTTTTTGCTGTTCAGAAATGCCACATTTTGGGAAAAAAAGCATTTTTTTCAGTTGTTTTCTTTATATATGATATTGACCGATGGCAATATTTCTCAAAATAAAATCGTAGAAACCTCTCAATTAGTATTTCAACCAACAAATATTGGTTTGATTATTGAGAAATACTATTTTTGCAATAACAATTAGACCCTAAGTCTTTAAAAATAACATTATTGAATATACCAAGACCAACAAGTATTTTTATCAAATCATTTAATAAATTAACAACAGAAATAAAACCTTCGTGAAAATAAGAACTATGGTAACAAATTTCTCTTTCTTGTTTGTCTATCATGTTCAATGTTATTTAAGTCCCTTTTGATACTCCAGCAGTATCATGTACAATGGAATAGGTGCATTCAATTGGGATGTCTTTAGTTGGAGTTTCTTTTCAACTGTGAAAACAAAATGCTTTCAATGTGCTTGGTTTCCTTCCGTAGTGAAGGGATAAAAGTGATGGGATAAGTTTATGAATATCAAGCAGAAGATTTTAGGGTTTCGTTTTTTTTATGTCACCTTAATTATCAGGTTTACTTAAATGTATTACTGATAAAGTTACTTTGAATTTTGGCGATAAATTGGAAAAATTCGGTATTTCTATTTTAAAAGTTTTGACTCAAAAACACTTTAAAAATAGTTTATTTCAGGTGGCTGACAAACTGCTCAGCCCACCTGAAAATTGATAGTGCTTCTACGACCTTTATTAACTAAATTTTGCGATCAGCCAAGATCGTAAATTAATCTTTTTTTTTCAAAAATGAACATTTTCAGTACAGCAAAAACGGTAGCTAATCATGAAAAACTAAGGTCATTTTCAGAATCGGGGACATCAAATTAGCTAAAAAAACGTGTTTTGTTTCTTGGCACCAAAATCGTCTTGACCAGTGTAATTAATGTGTAAAGTTCTTAAGAGAATATTTTACGATACATACATTAATGTTGGTGAAAGGGTACATGCACTAAATAACAGACCAACTGATTTGCAATGAAAGATAACATTCAGAAAGTCCGTAGCGAATCGTCATGAAGAGGAAATGTTCATACAACAGATTAAATGATCCGACACAAAATAATATTCGAAATATTTGAAACAAGGTAAAGTTTGGTTTGCTTTGTTTTGTTTTACGGCATATCAACCTCAATGGATTATTTAATGTCGACAAAAATTTTATTGCTGGTAATATTTTTTCTTCAAAAATCTATTGCTGGTAATATTTTTTTCCAAAAAATGTATAGCTGGTAATTTTTTAAAAAGTATTGCTGGTAATAATATTTCCCTTCAAAAATCTATTGCTGGTAATATATTTTTTTTTTTTTTTTTTTTTTTACAAAGTATTAAAATCTATTTTACACTTTCATAGCAATTTGACCCCAATTCGGGCGGTTAACTATTTGCCCATAGCTGGGACCATAACAGATGCTACCAACCCGGGTCATGGTGGGCCTGGGAACACCAGTAATCAAGAGGTGGCTCCACGCTCCTCAAAAATCTTTTGATCAGAGGCTTTGCTGTTGGACGTAGTTTATCGTTTTACCCAGGACGCGGATGTAGTTTTCATCATACCCTGAACAAAGGTAAGAGAGTACGTTGCTCATAGAAGGGATATACGGTTGGATACGTTCAAAAGTGTACGAAGAGAGTTTGAAATAATTAGGTTTACACTAGACTAAAAAATGTAGACATAGGTCATGTTCTGACTAGTTGACAGCACAACGTTCTTAAACGTCTTTTATTCTTAATTTGTTTCTGTGACATTTTAATCTGGGCGTATTAATTATCATCAATAACATATAGTGACAAAAATTAATGTAAAATTACCCAAATTTAAGATAGATCTATATTCTACAAGCTTTCGCCCGAAGATGATGCTTGCTGTCGGTATAATTGGATTTTAAGCCAAAAGAAAGATCAATAATGTCACAATTAATTTCAAATGTTAATTCATATTTGGAATCAGGAAGAATCTGCTGAGGCCATATTTCATCAAATTACATGTATTTGTTTTTTTTCTTTTTAGAACTAAACTTATACGAGAGAGAGAGAGAGAGAGAGAGAGAGAGAAAATGGAAAACGCAAGAAAGAAAAAATAGAGAGAAATCATATCGCAATATACGCAAAAAGAAACTAAGTAAAAAAAACTAGAGAACAAAACAAAGAAAAACAAAGTGAGAGATCAAGGGAAGTTTCACTTGATCTCTCACTCTCTGTTCTTTCCCTTTGAACTATCGCTCTCTGTTCTTTCCCCTTGATCTGTCACTCTGTTTTTTTACACTTGATCTATTACTCTCTGTTTCTTCCCCTTGATCTGTCACTCTGTTTTTTTTACCCTTGATCTATCGCTCTCTGTTCTTTCCCCTTGATCTATCACTCTTTGCTTAAAGCGGACACGTTATTTTGTAACTCTCTTAATTTTCATCGCCATTTTGTTCTCTGTTGTCATCTGCCAGTTCAGTTCATCTATGCATTCGTTTGGTTTAATCATTTTCATAGAAACATGGCGGAGTTGCTCAGTAATTTTGCGATTTAAATTTTCTTAATCTATCACAAAAATCACTTTTGCAATTAAATTTACATGCATAAAATTAAATTGTAAAACTTAAGCCTGTAATTTCGAAATGCCTTTTTCTCCCTACAATTCAATATCTACGAGTTCCAACTGGGAAAACATTTTAATGTCAGGAAGTATGGACGAAGAAGTTGAAGACCTCATTAACACGCTGTGGTAGTTGTTCAGAAAAGAAAATGCTAACAAGTTTCGATTTTTTTCATTGAATTTATTCAACGTATATAGCGAGAGAAACAAAAAAAAAATGAGAGTAAGACAAGGAGGTATCTTCTCGTCGGATTTATGCAACACCTACAGCAGTGGTTCAAACTTTCTTTTTTACCCATGCACCAATTTTACTGTTATTTATTTTGGTGGACCCCCATAACAGTTCGCTGAAAAAGAAGCTGATCATTTTTATGTTTTACTACAGTTAAATTTAGAAATTGTATAGAAATAATAAATGTATATATTTTATTTTGAAGTAAAACTAATTTACTGAAAATAAACTTGTATTTAACAACTAAATTCTATGAAACCTTTATATAAACTAGTAACATAACTCATAATAAACTACTTAAAAATATGTAAGTAATTAATAAATTTAAAAAAGTGCAGATTTAGTCAATGAGATCTCTGTGGTTGACGCTGCTCTGCGATTATTTTTTATATTCGGCTCCATTGATGTCAATGATATTCGAAGAATATTTTATTAATATTTAAAATTAATAATATTGATATATTAAATTTATATAATAAATTATAATCTTTTGTATATATATATATATATATACGACTCTTCGACAGAAATTGAGTCACTGTCAGTCACTGTGTTTATCTAAATCTAAAAATAGACACGCTAAAATTCACCTTCATCCCTGCCGTGCGCCGACGGCTTAGTGGGAGAAGTTCCGACTGACGCAAATTCAGTCGGGTTTCGATCCTAGCTAGAGGCAACCGGACGTCTAGCCACACTGATGAGCTGTGAAACAGCGAAACAGTCTGTCTGTGGATGACAAAAATATATATATATATATATATATAATATATTTATTTTGAACGATAAAAATTATTAAAAAAATTAATTAAAATCTTCAGACATACTGGGTTGTAGATTAATATTCTTATGTTTTTATTATTATTATTACATTTAGATTCCTCGACTAGTTTCGGCCAACATGGCCATCATCGGGAGAGAAAAAATGTTTCTGCTTGCTGGTGGCAGTAAACTACAGAAATATATATATATATATATATATATATATATATATATATATATATATATATAATCCTTCCTTTACATATCCTTCCCAGTTTTTATTAAGTTTTACAATCAAAACATCCGGTAGAGTAAAAGGTTCGCAAACTTGAAACACTTGATCTCGTTTTCTGCTAGTTTTAGATTTTTTTCTATTATTAGTATTTTAATATGGCGTAGATTACTGTAGAAATACCAATCTTCAGTTATAACAAACAAAGTGAAACTGCTCTATGGACAAGTAAAATATTACTGCTGTTTTTTGTGTGGACTCCAAGTAATGTGACATGGACCTCCAGATAGCATATGGACCCCGGTTGAGAACCACTGCTCTACAGCGAGGTTATCCTAAGGGAATTAGAGACCTTACTAGAATTTATAATCGGTTGGTGCAATCTTAACATATGACATGCAGGTTACACTGCATTGATGGCAAGTACAGAATGAAAACAACAGGAACTCTCCTAGGTGAGGTAATAAGGGAAAGCGAGAAGAAAGGACTATCAACTGTAAGAAGAGAGAATGTATGTTTGTTAGCAAGAGAAAAAGGCTTCAGATGAGAACTACGGATTGGGGATGGTAATATCAAATAAGTACAGGAGTTTAAATATCTGGGAAGTCTTTTCACAGCGAAATATATAATGTAACACCGAAATATGAAGGAACATTGGAATAGCAAAATCGAAACAAAGTAGTTAGAAACAAAGAAAAGGTTGCTGAGCTGTTATGCAAATATCAATTATCCCGTGTGACAGTGAATTGTTGATCATTTCCTCACGGATGCAAAGACGACGAGGTAACAGAGGTGTGGTTCAACAGAAGGATGTTGAGAAGATCATTGTGTCGAACGCACGTCGGTATAGGCGCAAAAGAGGACCCATATCGTGTGCCGACATGTTTGCCAACACCAGTTACATCCGGGTTTTCCCCGTTAGCAGCGGGACAGCTTGGCATGTCTAGATACAGGCTTCTCTGTAACTGGTCAAAATCCGGGTCTGTATAAGATGCGTCGTGTGTGTGTGTCAGAGAGAGAGAGAGAGAAACAAAACAAAACAAACAAATCCACCCCCCAAAAAACAGCAGTCAGCAGCTGGGAAGACACGGTGTCTTGTGAATTCGGTCCCGTGAGTATTTTGTCCCTAAAGTTGCTGTGATTTCTGAGGCAGTGTTATTTTTATTACTTCCGTTCTCCCCCCCCTCTCTCTACCTATTATCCCCTGGTAAAGCAATCGGTTCGGTGCCCCCCCCCCCAACCTCAACACACTCTTGCCGTACATTACAACAATCATGAACAGATATTATACTCAGAATCAGAAAAAGACAGCAGACATTTCTTGGACACATTATGAGAAAAGAGGGTATGGTGAATTTGACACTCACAGGACATATCGCAGGAAAAAGGCACCTGACAAGTTAACGGGCTATCTAACTGACGATGGTGTGTTTGAATGGCGGAACAGGGTTGGGAGGAATGGCAAAGGGACAAACGTTGCTAAGGTCTACAGAGTATAGGAGGTTGTAGAGAGACATGATCACCATACGTCCTTAAAGGGCACAACATATAAAAGAAGAAAATATAGCGAGGCAATTCTAAGAGAATGAGAAAACCTACCAGGATTTATTACTCCTGAACATAATCTATAATACTCAAAATATATAGAGGGCCCTACTCGGTCCTTCGTATTCGCAGTATCCTTCGTGTAGAACCACAGTGTCTTCTTCATCTTTGAAAAGATTGTCCAGCTTTCACGTCCATATAATTGTGTTTGTAATCTTCTTTGAACCGTGTCCATTCATAAAGTTGGTGATCGTGTCTCTCCACAATTTCCTGTCTTTTGTATCTCTTAATACATGTTATCTTGTTATTTCTGCTAAACCTTGGTCCGCCATCCATTTGCCAAAGCTTCAAATATCTTCTTTATCATTGAGGAGATTTTCCAGCAGTCACTGCCATGTATGCGAACCGGGACCTCCTTGACGTGGTGAAATTGTTGGCAGGTTCATCTCGCTAGAACAATTATGACTGAATAATGACTTCGATCCTCACTGAGTGCACCATACTTTTGGCTTTGTGCCACATCTAAGTTTTGTGATGTCAACGAACCCTTGTTGCCACTTTCGTGATGTCAACGAACCCTCGTTGCCACTTTCGTGATGCTCGTTGTAATAAATTTTGTAATTGTTGATACAAATTTAGTACGCCGTTGAACAATACTGATGTCAGACGCCTTCGAATAACACTCGCACTAATAGTACTTGTTCGATAATAATCGCTAGAAAAGTAGCCACCGAGTAGTAATACGTATAGAGAATAGAGTAAAGAATAGCGATCCGTATAGTATAGAGGATAGACTAGAAATAGCGATCCGTATAGTAATGGAGGATAGACTTGAAATAGCGATCCGTATAGTAATAGAGGATAGACTTGAAATAGCGATCCGTATAGTAATAGAGGATAGACTTGAAATAGCGATCCGTATAGTAATAGAGGATAGACTAGAAATAGCGATCCGTATAGTATAGAGGATAGACTAGAAATAGCGATCCGTATAGTATAGAGGATAGACTAGGAATGCGATCAATTAGACACACGCTACTTCCCATATATGCGTTTCATCTATGGTCACGTGGTCTACTTAATTCAATAATGGGATCGCCTGTATTTGTTCACTGGCGATATATGTTCAAACTCAAGTGTCGGCAGCGACACTTTATTCCTATATAACACTAAGCTAGTCTTGGGAAATCACCATAGAGGAAGACCGATATTTTGTAACAGTTCATTACTCTTTCCTTCCTTTCCAATGACATTTTCCTGTTTCTTAATACTTTGCTTACCTTTTGGAAGCGAAAGATCGCTATCTCAATGCGTCCTTTTTGTAGGTGTGTAATTTTGGTACCTTCAATGTGTAATTCGCATGTTTTCGCTATTTCTTCTGCTGACAACCATACATTCTTACAACTTAATTGGGAAGGATATTAGAATAATACAGGATATATACTGCCTGAGGACAGAAAATGAATTCAGTAAATAGACAAAAATAGAAAGGGGTGTAAGACAAGGGTGTGTCTTCTCACCAGAATTACTCAAAACTTACAGTGAATTAATCGTGACAGAATTTGAATTACCAGGATTCGTTATTGACGTCTACAATCTTTAAAAACAGTAGATATGCAGGTGATTCAGTCCTGACAACAGGCTCAGAACGGAAACAACATGCTCTCCTACGGGAGTTTGTAAAGAAAAGCAGGAAGAAATAAAAGTAAATATCAATTGAAAGAAGACCGAATGTATGGTTGCCAGCAAGATGAGCTCAACATGCAAATTACAAATTTGAGATACCAAAATCAAGCACGTTCAAAATTTAATTATATGGGAAATGTTTTAACAGTACACGAAAAATGGTACCGAAATCCGAAAACACATTGGGATAGCGAAAGATGCCTTCTAACAATTAAGTAAAGTATTAAGAAACAGAATTTTTTTTTAATAAGAACGGAAAAGAAAAGGGTATTGAATTGTTATGTAATATTGGTCCTCCTGTATGGCAATGAATGCTGGGTAACCTCCTCATAGATTGTTGTACCCTAGGGAAGGTTACTGAATAGAATAATCAAACGAAGTTTGGTAATGAACGATAATACTTCGGATAAGAACAACACATATAAGATTCTCCAGCGGCGCGTAGAAGTAGTATTTAAATGTTAGAAGTGAGTCAAGTGAATTCCACAAATCTGCAACTGCAGACCAACATACAGTATTTACTACTATATTTATGTGAATGGGGACATACCCATTATCGTTCGTAGATAGGCTGCAACATAGATGAAGAAGATTGCTGGTTTGTTTAGCGGCATATCAAAACTTTATGGGTCATTTAATGCCGAAATTTGGGAGCATTAATAATTTCTTTTACAAAGTGTATTGTTTGTACTTTTACTATAAAAAATGTTTTTTTTATACTTTCTTAGTGTTTTGTTTTTGCTTGGGGTTTCACTATTTGCCCATACCTGGGACCCTAACAGGTGGTACCACCCTGGGTCAGGATGGACCTTGGAACAAGAACAATTAAGAGGTGGTTACACGCTCCTCAAAACCTCCGGATGTGAGGCTTTGCTGCCGGATGTAGTTTATCGTCATACGCAGGACGACAGAATGAAGAAGAGACTTGAAGCAACAGAAATGTGGTTCTATAGAAGTATGCTGAGGATATTCTGATTATCCCATTGGAATTTGAGAACACAAGCGGTCTCCGCTGAAATTCGAACTCCTTTCGTTAATTTAATTTCTCGAGTGGCTAAACGTGATCTCAGCTGTAAACCAATAACAATGTCTTAAAAAAACCCAAAAAACAGATTCGCCCGTATATCTTTAATGGTAGGAGATGAAGCATTTAATTAAGAATTGCATATTCCTGGTTCCTGCAAGCGGACGGGGTTTTTCTAAATAATGAAGACTGTTCATGTGCGTAGGAAAGGTTCTTTTGAAACGATTTGGTAATTGAAATCTATGATGACAGTTAATTAAGGTGATTTTGAAGAAGTCTTTGGTTGTATCTTCGCTGCATTTTTTGACTCTGTTGACATTATTTTATCAATTAGAGTCTTCTATACTTTGTTATAAACCTCTTTTTATTTTAATGCTTTTGCCGCACCAAGTAACCGGATTGGGTCACTTGGTTCAGTGAAGAGATGTCAAATTTAGGTCAGTTTGGTACAAGGCCATAAATATGGAGCACCAAAACCAAACCTCGAAAACCACAGTAGTTATATTCCATCATCATCGATCAGACCTAGTACAAGTTACAATGAATGGATGTCTCTTCGGTGAGGCTCCGTGCCTTGGGAGGTTTTTTTTGGTTGACCACAGCTGCAACATGAGCACTGGTAAAAAAATGATGGTGAGACATTAGGTTTATAAGTCCCAAAATTCATACACAAGGACACATGACCCAGTGGATAAAGACGCTGGTTAGATCCAGTGACTAGACCGAAAGAGTTGTGAGTTCAATACCAGGCCACAGCAGTGGTGAATAAAAAAAATCCCCTCCAAAACAAACAAATTTGGAGAGTTGAGTTAAAGTGAAATAACCGAGACATCTAGAAGAGCCATGGCACATGGAACTAGAACAATCTACCCTGGTTGACGAAACAAATGGTTCGGTTCGTTTCTAAAGTCCCATCACCTGAAGAAGGCTGGATAGTACAACGGCCGACACGTTGTGAATATGGCAATGAAGATTCTATCAGCTGAAGAAGGCTGGATCGTATAAGGGGTGAAACGTTGTGAATATGGCAATGAAGATTCCATCAGCTGAAGAAGGCTGGATCGTAAAAGGGCCGAAACGTTGTGAATATGGCAATGAAGATCAGGATAACACCCCGAATAATGGAAATAATGCAAGTAATCATAATACCTCATCTCAGAGATATAGACAGATATTGTTCACTTTATTATTATAAAAACATAGATATCCAAAAATAGATATACTTAGGACATAAAAATAATAACATTAAAGGAAGACCACAGAAATAAAGTAACATACGACAGGATGAAAAGCACTTACAGAGATAAGTGATACCATCGAAGTGATGAAATGGCAAAAATAGATATGGGATGGACACGTAGCAAGAAGAAGGATAACAGATGGAGTAAAAGGTTGCTTGATTGGTGACAAATTGACTGCAAATGCAGTAAAAGATAGAAGATGAAATCGGTTTGCTGGTAAGACATGGCAGAGAAAAGGAATCCTAGTAGACATGGAAGGATTTAGGAAAGGCTTTTATTCTACAGTGGATAAGCAATGGCAGATTATTAGTATATACAACCTTTTCAGTATACAGATGTGCAAGAATTCTCCTATTATTTAACAACGACCTGTGATCTTGACTCATTAGCTATCTGCAATGTCGAAATATTTTCTCTTCTACTCAAAAAGTTAATTTACATTTCATTTCGTTCTTTGCAAAGACCAATTTAACGGTTTGTGATCAGAAAGAGATCTAATGAAACACTTCAACGTTTGTCAATTAATTTCATGTCATTTTATCTCCCCCCTATCATTTTTACCAATGCCCGTTTTTGTTTTTTTTTAAATTTAATATCTTTCTATCTCTCATTTGTATTTTGCATATTTTTCTCTTTTGTCTCTACGGAGAGACGATGAAAACTTCTCTGTCCGACCAAGAAGCACTTCGAAAATATAATTTGACATCTGATCACAGCTCTTACAGAATGGTGTGCACTCAGAACTATTCAGCATCCAAAGTGATTTCAGTCTCAATTAAATAACTTGGTCCTTAACGCAGGAAATCCTTGGTATCAAATCTCCGTTTGGGATGAACTCGTGTGGTGAACGAAGCGAGCATTTTAATAATGTTCTATAGATTATGCAAATGAATAAAGTATGTCCCCAAACCGTTGGAAGAGCTTGGCAACTATTAACATTACAGAGACTATTGTCCTCATCTTTGTCGCAATATTTATCACAACGTTTCCACCGTTGTACGCTCCGGCCTTCTTCAGGTGGTTGGAATGTCGAACTGAACCTTTTATTTCGCTCACTGGGGTAGACTGTTCTAGTTCCACGTGCCATGTTGAATGGATGGCAGTTATCAGTTATCTCCTGTTAATTCCTCTCTCCAAGTTCTCCACTGCCTTAACCGGGTATTGAACTCACACTCTTTGGATCCTGTCACTGGATCTAACCAACGTCTTTATCCACTGTGCAAGGACATCCATTAAACATGGCACGTGGAAGTAGAACAGTCTACTCCAGTGAGCGAAATAAAGGGCTCAGTTCGACATTCCAATCACCTGAAGAAGGCCGGAGCGTACAACAGCCGAAAAGTTATGGTAAATATTGCGACAAAGATGAGGACAGTAGTGCGAATAATGTAAATAGTGTACATAATACATCATCTCAGAAATATAGACAGATACTAGCTTGGCAACGTTGACCTGTTTAGGAAGGATATTAGAATAGTCCCGGCTATGTCGACAGCAGAGAGAGACAGAAACCATAGTCCCGGCTATGTCGACAGCAGAGAGAGGCAGAAACCATAGTCCCGGCTATGTCGACAGCAGAGAGAGGCAGAAACGATAGTCCCGGCTATGTCGACAGCAGAGAGAGGCAGAAACGATAGTCCCGGCTATGTCGACAGCAGAGAGAGGCAGAAATCATAGTCCCGGCTATGTCGACAGCAGAGAGAGACAGAAACCATAGTCCCGGCTATGTCGACAGCAGAGAGAGGCAGAAACGATAGTCCCGGCTATGTTGACAGCAGAGAGAGACAGAAACCATAGTCCCGGCTATGTCGACAGCAGAGAGAGACAGAAACAATAGTCCCGGCTATGTCGACAGCAGAGAGAGACAGAAACAATAGTCCCGGCTATGTCGACAGCAGAGAGAGAGACAGAAACAATAGTCCCGGCTATGTCGACAGCAGAGAGAGACAGAAACAATAGTCCCGGCTATGTCGACAGCAGAGAGAGACAGAAACGATAGTCCCGGCTATGTTGAAAGCAGAGAGTGACAGAAACCATAGTCCCGGCTATGTTGACAGCAGACACAGAAACCAATTTTCAGGGATAGAATGTAGTAAAGGAAAGCGAGAAGAATGGACTAAACATCAGTTGTAAAAAGACCGAGTGTCCGGTTGTCAGCCCACACATGCGAATTACAAATTGAAGATAGAAAAATCAAGCACAAAATTTAAATATCTAAGATGTGTTTTAACAGAGGACCGGAAATGCGACACCGGATAGCGAAAGGAGTCTTCCAGTATTTAAGCAATATCAGGTTCACACTTCTTTCCTGCCCTTTGAACAAGAGTAGAAGTTTATCTATTGTTTCTTGTTTAGGACTGAGTTTACCGTACCTTCTAAATTTTTCTTAAGTTCTGTATTGGAGCAAACCGCCTGTATACGGACTGAAAATCAATCGACTAGTTACGCAAAAATAATCGAACTGAGAAATTATCTTAAGCAGATTTGACACGCTGACAGATTATTTTAAGAAAGAAGTCTACGACAAGATGGGATATTATTTCAATCCAGGTAGGAACGATGACAAAATAATTTAAAAAGGTAAGGAACAGTTGTAATGGGTAATTATTTCAAGCGAGTTTTTTTTCGGCATTGGCAAGTTTACAGACATAATAAATTAAATATAA
>OZ038515.1:57179784-57189784 GCA_964036315.1 Acanthosepion esculentum
TTAATATGTCGGGACCTAGAGAGAGGCAACTGGTGTAATTGGGTTCTAGGACAGTTGTGCACTGGATATTTGTGTCCCAGACAATTGTGTGTCTGGACATTTGCGTCCCGAGACAAATGCGTCCCTGGATAATTGCGTACCTATAATAATTTTTTGAGGCTTTTAAAGGCAATTACCACAATTTTTGAAAAAAGCTTAGGTAGTAATCATAATAAAAAAAATAGAATAAAAGGAATAAAAAAATACTTTATTTTTGTTAAACACCAAAGACAGAAAATGCAATGACAGATTAACAGTGTTACATTATCTCTCTACACATCACCAGTATGTTTTTGTTTCATCAGAGTTTTTCTTATGATAATGGTAGCTGTAATTTTCCTCGTTCACAAATATTTTTCTACCACTATTTTTTTTTTCTCTTTTTTATTTATAGTAAATACATTTCTGATTTATCTTCTTTATGTGCCGTGTCCTCTCAGGGTGAAGGCGATCATGGCTCTTCACGATTTCCAAGCTCATCAAGTGTATGCGCTATTTTCCTCTGTCCCTCTTGCCTTCAGTTTGTCTTGTGAGTATCAGATTTTCCAAACCCTCCCTCCTCATTATGTGCCCTAGAAATTTTAACTGCCTTTTCCTGATTTTAAGTATAAGTTTTTTTTCCATTTTCTCTAAAACCTCGACGTTGGTCACATGTTCGAACCACGATATCCTCAGCATGGTTGTAGAACACTTGCGTACTGGACAATTGTGTACCAGACATTTGCGTCCCTAGACAAATGCGTTCCTGGGTAATTTTTTAATTTTTTAATTCCTCTGATAATTTTCTGACGCTTTTAAAGGCTATTACCATAAATTTTGAAAAAAGTATAGGTAGTAATCATATTTTTAAAAAAAAGGAATAACATTTTTAAAAAAATTAAAAGTTTATTTTTGTTTAAAATGCAATGACAGATTAACAGTGTTACATTATCTCTCAACACATCACCAGTATATTTTTGTTTCATCAGCGTTTTTCTTATGATAATGGTAGCTGTAATTTTCCTCGTTCACAAATATTTTTCCACAACTGTTTGATTATCGGAACATAGCCATGGGTTCCAAATAAAAATATAATCTATAAAATCCAGAATCTGTTAGATGTTTATGGTACGAACTGCTGGAGTGAACTGAAACTGCTAGCTTATTTTTTTTCTTGCTTTAAAAAAATAAAATTGTCTCCCTCTTTTATTTATGGTAACTACCTTAAAAATGCTAACTTCAAAAAATTATCGGAGTTACGCAAATGTCCGGTACGCAATTGTCCGGCCACCGTATAAATGGTCATCAACCTTGTCTCGCTAGAACAATTAAAACCGTGTAGTGAGTTCGATTCTCACTAGGTGCTACAAACTTTTGGCCTTGTGCCTTCATTTAAGCATAGAGAGAGGAACGAGAAAAATCTACGGGAGTAGATTAAATAAAGGTTTCAGTTTAAAATTTACTGACGGTTACTGTTGTGATGTGGGGTCTGGAAAGACGCAACACTTCACTCAACTGATCTAGTTGTGATAGTAGTATTAATTACTCAGCTAGACAAGTCACTACAATAATATTATTTTCTTTTCCTCCGGGACAATTACTCAGGACTACTTAACATGAATAGATCAGTCCATTCATGATATTAGGGAGGGTAACTGGCTCTCACCACAACAGTTATTCTGTTTGATAAGCACCTGATGTAGAACGGAGAGCTCAACTGCCAAAAGATTTTGATAATAACAACATAGATGGCAGTGGTTCTCAACCATTTTTTTTACCCATAGCCCACTTTTAAACTTATTTTTTTGTGAACCCCCATAACCATTCGATGAAAAAAATCGCTTATTTTATTTTTTTTCCTAATAGATAAGTTTACGAATTATATTATAGAAAAAATAAATGTGTGGGCTTTATTTTGAAGCAAAACTAATTTAATGAAAATAAACTTGTATTTAACAACTAAATTCTATGGAATATTAATGTACATTAGTAAAATAACTCATAATAAACTATTTTAAAACATGTGAGTAATTAATACATTTAAAAAAGTGAAGATTTATTCAATGAGATCCCTGTGGGTGATGCAGTTTTTATTTTTTTTAGATTCGGCTCCATCGACGTTAGCGAGAACCAAATTTCCTTGCAGTAGATGAAGTTACTGATTCAATGTATTTATTCCACCTCATGTCAGTAATATGCTGTCTAAGTAGTGCACCACTAGCAGTGGTTTACCTACTTCATGCCGCTGGCGAGTATTGTATTTTGATGATGTTTAGATTACCATTATATTTCCAACCTTCGTTTTGGTTATCCTCATTCAGTAACCATTTCTCGGCTACTACATATATATACCGTTGAGTTTAAGAGGGTAATTGTATATATGACGCTGGTTTGAATATGGTCACTATATATATATATATATATATATATATATATATATATGACGCTGGTTTGAATATGATCAATATATATATATATATGACGCTGGTTTGAATATGATCAATATATATATATATATATATATATGACGCTGGTTTGAATATGATCAATATATATATATATATATATATATATATGACGCTGGTTTGAATATGATCAATATATATATATATATATATATATGACGCTGGTTTGAATATGATCAATATATATATATATATATATATATATATATATACACACACACATACATACATACATGACGCTGGTTTGAATATGATATATATTTCTATATATACACATACACGACGCTGGTTTGAATATGATCTCTATATATATATTCAAACCAGCGTCATATATATATATATATATATATATATATATATATATATATATATATATATATGTATGTATGTATGTATGTGTATATATATATATATATATATATATATATAAAATACAGAAATGGGTTAATGGTCAGAGTTGAATCATACCAGTAAACAGTGGTATTATAAAGTACTCAATACACGTGTGAATAAAAAAATCAAATTAAAGTAAAAATACTATGTAGAGCTTTTAACTTGAAAAATCAGGCGATCAGTTGAATCCGCTGGTTTATTTCAATCTTACGGTATCCTTAGACAATTTTTATCAAATGACCTCCAAACGCTTTATCATTTATAAAATAAAGTGTTGGGAGGTCAATTGAGTATACCGTAAGGTTGAAACCAAGGTAGTGGATTCAACTTATTTCATGATTTTTAATGTTAATATATATATATATATATATATATATATATATATAGCTCCGAGGCATTAGCACGATCTGTTTGACTCTTACCCGGTGATTAACTGCTGTGGCCTTATACCAGTATTAGCACATCGTTCCTGTTGATTTCAGTCCCCCGTCTTATCTGAAGTAGGCTGTTGTTTGCTATTTGAATTCAACGCAAAGATCAGCAGATTTGTTTCTCATAAAAAGTGCCCCTCCTTCCCAGAATAGACACCGTTCCGCCTTCTTAGAAACCCACTCTTAAATTGCAGACAGAAAGCCAATTTAAATATCACTGGTGTCTTCGAGAAATGGCAAATTGAAAAAATTGTACAATGATATATCCTCACAACGTCAGACTAATAAAAAACACTTAAGATCAAATCTCTCACTATTTACATTATTCGGACTATTGTCCTCATCTTTGTCGCCATATTTATTACAACGTTTCGGCCGTTGTATGCCCCGGTCTTCTTCAGGTGGTTGGAATGTCGAACTGAACCCTTTATTTCGCTCACTGGGGTAGACTGTTCTAGTTCCACGTGCCATGTCTAATGGATGCCAGTTATCAGTTAATGTTAGGTATGTTAATTCTCCTCTACAAGTTCTCCACTGCCTTAACCAGGTATTGAACTCACACTCTTTGGATCCTGTCAATGGATCTAACTGACGCCTTTATCCACTGTGCCATGTGTCTCTCATATGTAGGACAACTTTGTTATTTATTTCACTTACTTCATCAATTACTGTGTGCATGTGAGAGACCCCGCGGACCCTTATCTGAAACGTGCGTCTAACAATCATCTCGTGTGTTGTCAGTGAGCGAATCTGCGCTCTCATGGATGGGTGTTTACATAACTATCCTTCCTACGTAGCAGGGGCGGTCAAGTGATTCTGCATTCGGAGAATTAGGAGGTCACCTCAGGTCCAGGTGCAGCTGGGTCGGTCACGTGATTGTACATTCGGAAGGATTATTAGGTCACCTCAGAAACAGGTGCAGCTGGGTCGGTCACGTGAATGTGCATTCGGGGGGATTATTAGGTCACCTCAGAAGTAGGTGCAGTTGGGTCGGTCACGTGAATGTACATTCGAAAGATTTAGTAGGTCACCTCAGAAGTAGGTGCAGCTGGGTCGGTCACGTAAATGTGCATTCGGGGGGATTATTAGGTCACCTCAGAAACAGGTGCAGCTGGGGTCGGTCACGTGTATGTACATTCGAAGGATTTAGTAGGTCATCTTAGATCCAGGTGCAACTGGATTTGCTCACGTGAATGTACATTAGAATGATTAGAAGGTCACCAAATGGTCAGGTGCAGCTGACTCGCTCATATAAATTTGCATTCGGAGGATGAGGATGTCACCTCAGGTCCAGGTGCAGCGCATAGAGTCTTCCAGCATGATGAAGGGAGAGATACTTATTATATTTCTGACTAGAAGTGACTCCATTAACATAGCGTTTTGAAAAACCCTATTTGATAATAAAAGAACTGCTGCTTATCTCAAATCAACGTTTTATTAATGTTATTTTCAAAAATCCTTGAAGGCCAATGGTTAGCGGCTCGGGAATGGGAGAACCGAGGTTCGAATTCCAATCGAGTATATTACATTTACTTACGTTCTAATACCCTTGGGAGAAGTATGAATCCATTTCTTCTCTCCCCAGCTATGAGTAAAATAGCAGGGCTGGCCGGTTCCTATAGTCTTGGGTGCTAACCAGTCTAGGAGAGAACAAAATCCCAGCGAGTTATCAATGCGAATTAACTGAAGCTGAGATATCCAAAGACATGGTATGTGTGGAATTAGAACAATCTACAACCCCACCAGGCTCTAAATAAATGATTCGGTTCGAATTTCTAACCAATATCACCTGAAGAAGGTCGGAACGTATAACGGCCGAAACGTTGTGAATGTGACAGTAAAAATTAGAACAACATTTCGAACAATGTAAATAGTGTAAATAATAACATTTTTTAAGCAATTCACCCCAAGTAAAGCAGGAGTGCCACTAGCACGCAGTGGGTTACAGAGGATTGAGAGCAAGAGTAAAGAGGCGTGTTTGAGGAAAGGATACAGAGAAAGACGGGGAACAAGCTCAGGGCGTGAGATGTCGATTGACATTACACTTGAATATTTGAAGATTACAGTCATAGGGGAAGCTAACAAGGGGAAGGGTGTTCCACAGACGGGAAGTGCGAGAAAAGAAGCTGTTTGAGTAGAAGAGACGGTTAGATTTAACCGTTTTGACAGTGAAAGGGTGGGACCGAGATGCCAGCCTGGAAGCTCGCTTAGATTCATGCAGTCTGGGAACTAGAGAAAGTAGTTCGTCGGAACAGATGCCGTGAAAATACTTGTAGAAGAGACAGAGGGAAGTGTCTGTGGGATAGAGATTGTAGACTAGATGCCAGATCAGAACCTATCATATTGCATATTCGTCTTTGGGTTTTGAGGAATACCTCGAGACGTACAGCGGGGGCACCAGTCCATATACAACAGTAATATTCCATATTTATTTAATTCTCAGTCGGCTAATATATGTGTGGCTCTGGAACATTCTCGGCTGTATATAAGAGACTTCCTCTGGGATGTATGATTATATATTCTCATACGTGTATATTCTACACGCAGCAGGGTCGATCGCGTGTTGACATTTTGGGACAACATTTTTTTTAATCATTTCACCCCAAGCAAGGCAACACAGCCACTAACACGCAGTGAGGTGCAGTTACTGAGCGTGAAAGATTATACGAGAAATATTATTGAGGAGAGAGAACAATAAAAGAACAGAAATTAAGAACAAAAAAAAAAGATAACGATTAACATTGCAAGATGCCGGAAGAGAGTTCCACAAGCGAGAAGTGCGAGAGAAGAAACTGTTAGCATAGAACTTACGGCTACACCTAACCATTTCGACTGTGAAATGATGACAAACATCGGGTGAATCGCGGATTTCCACTCCCGGCTAGAAGGTCATCAAATATGAACCCTGTAAATGGCTTCTCGGAAGGTCATTGAGTGCAAAGTCTATTCTGGGTTCATCTGAGGTGATCCCAGTACATACGACATACCCACTGAAGATTAGAGAGCGCCGTTAGCTTGCCGTGTAACCCATAGTTGGGTTTGGGGAGAAAAAAAAACGATTCATGCCTTTTCTAAGTGAAGTGAACACAACGGACGAGACCGGGACTTGAAGCCACCTCGCCGATTTCGCTTTCTGTTCATATAAACGATAAGATATCTGCACTTCCCAGTGATAGGCTCTATATTAATCCGTGTTTGTGTTTATCATTTTTTTAAAAATAAAGGGCGAAAAGTGCATTGGGAGAGGGAAACATGCCTTCCAAAAGCTAAGCAAAGTATTAAGAAACAGAAAAGGGATTGGAAAATCTGATACCCACATGACATACTTAATAATCTTAAGTAAATGGAAGGCGGAACAGGGTTTAAGAGAAACGGCAAAAAGATAAACTTTATTAAGAGCTACAACGGAAAGGAAGTTATGGAGAGTCTTGACCGTCTATATGCTGGGAGGACATGGCATATAAAGAACGAGGATTGGTGGGAGAATTCTTCAGGATCCCCTGATGAATACCTATTCGTGATGACATTATTGATTACTTGGCGCCTAGAGATGTTGCATTTTATGAGGAGGATGCTGAAGATTCACGACTTGACCGTGAAGTGATCCCCGGACTTACAAATTTCAAAATCATTTTAGTAGACTTGCTCGGCTTGAGAACATTTCTGCATTCCTTCGTAGATTTTCTCGATTGTTGATGTTACTAAAGCTTCTCTTAATGAATCCCACTTCGAATTCCCATTTTATTATTTTTATCTGCTTTTCACACTGTCCATATATTTCTCCTTCAGACTCGGGTCGTCCAAGAGTCTGTCGTATTTTAATTTGGGTGCTGCCTTAATCCTCTTCAATTTCCGTAGTTTCACTCTAAGTTTACATATCACTGAAAGGTGATCACTTCAACAGTCGGCACTTGGATATGTTTTGCGCTGTACAACTGCATTCCTGAATCTCGTGTTGATCATTATGTAGTCGATCTGTTTTTAATTAGTTTCACCTCCTGGGCTTCTCCATGTTTTTGGGTCTTCTTGAAACCAGGTGTTGGCTACTACTTGGTCATTCCTCGTACATCTTTGGATCCATTTTTCTCCTCGTTCATAACGGGATCCTAGTCCGGATTTGCCAACTATTTCATCATCCCACTTGTTGCCTACTTTGGCATTCAGGTCTCCCATGACAATTATAATTTCTTGCGCTTTGCATTGAGCCTTGGCATTATCTAGCCTAGAGTAAAACTTTTCAATTTCTTCTTCCGTAATTTGTGCTGTCGGTGCATATACAACTATAATGGATATTAATTGTCTATATTTTTGGGATGAGGGGTTTTCACTATGGATTTCGTTAATCGGACTGACTTCCTCAGGGTGGTAGCACCTATCAGGGTTCCTGCTATGGGCAAATAGTTAACCCCCATATTGGGGCCAAAAAATACTATGAAAGTGTTAAAATACGTTTTAATACCAGAAATACTTTGTAAATATTATTACCAGCTATAAATTTTTGAAGGAAAAATATTACCAGCAATACATTTTTTGAAAAAAATATTACTAGCAATAAAAATTTTATCGACATTAAATAACTCATTGAGGTTGATATATGCCGAATATAAAACCAAACCAAACTTCCCCGAGTTTGCTTTTCAGTCAAACAGATAAAGGGCTCAGGTTGCCCAGCTGTTAATCTTGTCGGGTTACCTTCTCCTAATTTTCGAAACCGCTACTAGGGGACGCTTTCTGGACTATAAATACTCGGCGATATTTTTCTCATTCTCTTACCTCATCCGCTTATTCGTCAACATGTTTTCGAAGAGAATGCGTACCTTTTGGGAAACGCATGAAAAATGCACACACACACACACACACACACACACACTTACTACACATACTTTGGACCAAACGGTTTTCACTCCATTTGTTACACACATTATTTTCATTATCGCTTGTATACCTTTGTTGTTAATACATTATCATTTGTTTGTACATCTATATTGCTTCTTGTCGTTTCTTTATATTTTTTCCCGTGGTCTCACACCCCGAGTCCGCCATGTTTGTTCTGGGTATTTCAGGAGACAGTCTGTTATTCCCAATTTCAAACACCGACATTACTAACGCCCGTAAAAGTTGGGAACCGCATATACCGGCCTGCAAAAATCTCTAGTTGGAGGTTGGGAAGATCGATTCATGCCTTTCCAAGAGATTTTGTGCGAAAGCGAACGCAACGGGTTCTGCTGGGAATTGAACCCGAGATGGCAATTGAAATTTGCGGTCGATAACCATAATGCTATGCACGCAACCTATATCTTAGCGTCTCTGTCATATCAGCTATTGCAATCTAATTGCTTTCATGTACCCACCTCGCCCTCTGTTACTCTTTAGCTCTACCTTCCCCTCTCTGTTTCATGCAATGTATCTCATCTTATTCTTCTCTCCCCCTCTTTTCGTCTTAAGATCTACCTCCCCCTCTCTCTGTTTCATGCACTTTAATTGCCATTTAATTCCTCTCTCCCCCTCTGCTCACCTCTAGCTCTACCATCCCCTCTCTCTATTTCATGCAGTTGCACACCCCTCTCTGTTCGTCACTGGATCTACTTTCCCCTCTCTCTGTTTCATGCAATCTAAGTGCCATGTTATTGCTCACCCCTCTCTGTTCGTCTCTAGTTCTACCTTCCCCTCTCTCTCTGTTTCATACTATCTAATTGTCATTTTATTCCCCCTCTCTCTCTGTTCGCCTCAAAATTTACCGTCCCCTCTCTCTGTTTCATTCAATCTAATCGCCATCTTATTTCTCTCTCCCTCTCTGCTTGCCTCAAGCTTTACCGTCCCCTCTCTCTGTTTCATTCACTCTAATTGTCATCTTATTCCTCTCTGTTCGACTCCAGCTTTGCCATACCCTCTCTATGTATCATGCAATCTATCTCACTGCCATCTTATCACTCTCTCTCTGTTCATCGAAATCTCGATCTTGCCCTCTCTCTTTGTTTCATACCAGCTGCTGCTGTCAATCTATCACGCTAATGACAAAGCTTCAGGTGAAAATTTCTTAATCACCTTGTTCTTCCTATCCCCAGGAATTAAACTGCACACTGAGGAACCTAATTTACTCCCCATCAATACATTTCCCCTCGTCAGTGAATTTTCAACATCTACATATCTATTAATATACTCGTGGTAGCGCTTCAGGCGAAAATGTTGATTTTTCATAACCTTGTTTTCCCTACAACAGCCATCGAATTATTCTCTATCAATTGGCAATGCGTTTTCGTCACACACCGGCAGATATCTTCAAGTCCATATAAGATACGCTAAAAAATATGTATATATGAATATCATTTTATGTTCATAGATATAAATATATATATATACATATATATGTATGTATATATATATTATATATATATGTATATATAATTGTATATATTATATATATGTATATATATTTGTATATATTATATATATGTATATATATTTGTATATATTATATATGTAAGTATACATTTGTATATATTTGTATATATATATGTATATATATTAGTATATATTATATAAGTATATATTTGTATATATTATATATATATTATATATATGTATATATTTGTATATATTATATATATATATATATGTTTGTATATATTATATATGTAAGTATATATATATATTATATATATGTATATATATTTGTATATATTATATATATAT
>OZ038515.1:57197284-57202284 GCA_964036315.1 Acanthosepion esculentum
GATATACAGTATATATATATACATGTATATATATATACATGTATATATAGTGATATACAGTATATATATATACATGTATATATATATACATGTATATATAGTGATATACAGTATATATATATATACATGTATATATAGTGATATACAGTATATATATACATGTATATATATATACATGTATATATATATATACATGTATATATAGTGATATACAGTATATATATACATGTATATATATATACATGTATATATAGTGATATACAGTATATATATACATGTATATATATATACATGTATATATAGTGATATACAGTATATATATACATGTATATATAGTGATATACAGTATATATATATACATGTATATATAGTGATATACAGTATATATATATACATGTATATATAGTGATATACAGTATATATATATATACATGTATATATAGTGATATACAGTATATATATATATACATGTATATATAGTGATATACAGTATATATATATACATGTATATATAGTGATATACAGTATATATATATACATGTATATATAGTGATATACAGTATATATATATACATGTATATATAGTGATATACAGTATATATATATACATGTATATATAGTGATATACAGTATATATATATATACATGTATATATAGTGATACACAGTATATATATATGGTGATATACAGTATATATATATATATAGATATGTATATATAGTGATATACAGTATATATATATATATATATGTATATATAGTGATATACAGTATATATATATAGTCATATACAGTATATATATATATGTATATATAGTGATATACAGTATATATATATATATATATATATGTATATATAGTGATATACAGTATATATATATATATGTATATATAGTGATATACAGTATATATATATATGTATATATAGTGATATACAGTATATATATATATATGTATATATAGTGATATACAGTATATATATATATATATATATATATATAGTGATATACAGTATATATATATATATAGTGATATACAGTATATATATATATATATATAGTGATATACAGTATATATATATATATAGTGATATACAGTCTATATATATATATGTATATATAGTGATATACATTATATATATATATATATATATATAGTGATATACAGTATATATATATATATAGTGATATACAGTATATATATATATATAGTGATATACAGTCTATATATATATATAGTGATATACAGTCTATATATATATATAGTGATATACCGTCTATATATATATATATAGTGATATACAGTCTATATATATATATATATATAGTGATATACAGTATATATATATATAGTGATATACAGTATATATATATATATATATATATATATATACTGTATATCACTATATATATATATATACTGTATATCACTATATATATATTATATACTGTATATCACTATATATATATATATACTGTATATCACTATATATATATATATATTATATACAGTATATATATAGTGATATACATATATATATATATATAGTGATATACAGTCTATATATATATATTTATATATAGTTATATATAGTGAATACAGTATATATGTATATATAGTGATATACAGTATATATGTATATATAGTGATATACAGTATATATGTATATATAGTGATATACAGTATATATGTATATATAGTGATATACAGTATATATGTATATATAGTGATATACAGTATATATGTATATATAGTGATATACAGTATATATGTATATATAGTGATATACAGTTTATATGTATATATAATGATATACAGTATATATATATATGTATATATAGTGATATACAGTATATATATATATATATGTATATATAGTGATATACAGTATATATATATATATATAGTGATATACAGTATATATATATGTATATATAGTGATATACAGTATATATATACATATGTATATATAGTGATATACAGTATATATATATATGTATATATAGTGATATACAGTATATATATATATGTATATAAAGTGATATACAGTATATATATATATGTATATAAAGTGATATACTGTATATATATATATATATATATGTATATATAGTGATATACAGTATATATATATATATATGTAGTGATATACAGTATATATATATATATATGTATATATAATGATATACAGTATATATATATATATATATGTATATATAGTGATATACAGTATATATATATATATATGTATATATAATGATATACAGTATATATATATATATGTATATATAATGATATACAGTATATATATATATATGTATATATAGTGATATACAATATATATATATTTATGTATATATAGTGATATACAGTATATATATATTTATGTATATATAGTGATATACAGTATATATATATATATATGTATATATAGTGATATACAGTATATATATATATATGTATATATAGTGATATACAGTATATATATATATATATATATATGTATATATAATGATATACAGTATATATATATATATATGTATATATAATGATATACAGTATATATATATATGTATATATAATGATATACAATATATATATATATATATGTATATATAATGATATACAGTATATATATATATATGTATATATAGTGATATACAGTATATATATATATATGTATATATAGTGATATACAGTATATATATATATATATGTATATATAGTGATATGCAGTATATATATAGATATGTATATATAGTGATATACAGTATATATATATATGTATATATAGTGATATACAGTATATATAGATATGTATATATAGTGATATACAGTATATATATATATATATATATAGTGATATACACTCTCTCTATATATATATATATATATATATATATGGTGATATACAGTATATATATATATATATATATATATATAGTGATATACAGTGTGTATATATATATAGTGATATACAGTATATATATATATATCGTGATATACAGTGTATATATATATATATATATATAGTGATATACAGTATATATATATAGTGATATACAGTGTATATATATATAGTGATATACAGTATATATATAGTGATATACAGCATATATATAGTGATGTACAGTGTATATATATATATAGTGATGTACAGTGTGTGTATATATATATATAGTGATATACAGTATATATATATATATAGTGATATACAGTATATATATATATATATGTATATATAGTGATATACAGTATATATATATATATATGTATATATAGTGATATACAGTATATATATATATATATGTATATATAGTGATATACAGTATATATATATATGTATATAAAGTGATATACGGTATATATATATATATGTATATATAGTGATATACAGTACATATATATATATGTATATATAGTGATATACAGTATATATATATATGTATATATAATGATATACAGTACATATATATATATGTATATATAGTGATATACAGTATATATATATATGTATATATAATGATATACAGTATATATATATATATATATAATGATATACAGTATATATATATATATATATAATGATATACAGTATATATATATATATATATAATGATATACAGTATATATATATATATATATGTATATATAGTGATATACAGTATATATATATAATGATATA
The DNA here is from genome assembly GCA_964036315.1 of Acanthosepion esculentum. Taxonomy (NCBI): domain Eukaryota; kingdom Metazoa; phylum Mollusca; class Cephalopoda; order Sepiida; family Sepiidae; genus Acanthosepion; species Acanthosepion esculentum. The sequence goes on from OZ038515.1 coordinate 57,200,969, forward strand.
CAGTATATATATATATATATGTATATATAGTGATATACAGTATATATATATATATATGTATATATAATGATATACAGTATATATATATATGTATATATAGTGATATACAGTATATATGTATATGTATATATAGTGATATACAGTATATATATATATATATGTATATATAGTGATATACAGTATATATATATATATATATATGTACATATAGTGATATACAGCATATATATATATATGTACATAGTGATATACAGTATATATATACATAGTGATATACAGTGTATATATATATATATATATACATAGTGATATACAGTATATATATATATATACATAGTGATATACAGTATATATATATATATACATAGTGATATACAGTATATATATATATATTGATATACAGTATATATATATATAGTGATATACAGTATATATATATAGTGATATACAGTATATATATATAGTGATATACAGTATATATATATAGTGATATACAGTATATATATATAGTGATATACAGTATATATATATAGTGATATACAGTATATATATATATATATATATATAGTGATATACAGTATATATATAGTGATATACAGTATATATATATATATATATAGTGATATACAATATATATATATATATAGTGATATACAACATATATATATATATATAGTGATATACAATATATATATATATATAGTGATATACAACATATATATATATATAGTGATATACAATATATATATATATATAGTGATATACAATATATATATAGTGATATACAGTATATATATATATATATATAGTGATATACAGTATATATATATATAGTGATATACAGTATATATATATATATATATATATATATATAGTGATATACAGTATATATATATATATATATATATATATATAGTGATATACAGTATATATATATATATATATATATATATATATATATAGTGATATACAGTATATATATATATATATAGTGATATACAGTATATATATATATATAGAGTGACATACAGTATATATATATATATAGAGTGATATACAGTATATATATATATAGAGTGATATACAGTATATATATAGTGATATACAGTATATATATAGTGATATACAGTATATATATATATATATATAGTGATATACAGTATATATATAGTGATATACAGTATATATATATAGTGATATACAGTATATATATTTATATAGTGATATACAGTATATATATATATAGTGATATACAGTATATATATATATATAGTGATATACAGTGTATATATATATATAGTGATATACAGTGTATA
>OZ038515.1:57204784-57279784 GCA_964036315.1 Acanthosepion esculentum
TGTATGTATATATATATATAAATAAATATAGTGATATACAGTATACTCATATATATAGTGATATACAATATATATTTATATATATATGTATGTATATATATATATAAATAAATATAGTGATATACAGTATACTCATATATATAGTGATATACAATATATATTTATATATATATGTATGTATATATATATATAAATAAATATAGTGATATACAGTATACTCATATATATAGTGATATACAATATATATTTATATATATATGTATGTATATATATATATAAATATAATAATATACAGTATATGTTAGTGATATGTAACAAAATCTTTTACATGTTTACTAGGAATGTTTTAAAATGTACTTGAACATTTAATGCCATTTGTATTTTTACCATCTCTGGTTATCTCCCTTGTACTGTGGACGCTTGTTTGAAAAAAGAAACACCATAGCTACAACGGTTAATTTTAAAATAGTTATATCTGAGCGTGTTTGCAAAATCAACATCGCAACGATCACATTTATATTAAGTTTATATTGGCAATTCCCTGAGAATAGTCTCAGAAGAGATCGAAAGTACATGGGTTAACAAAAAACTACGGATCCTTCCTTGATGAATTTCAACTGAACATCAAGAAGCTAATTAGAGTATTAGAAAGGATTCTTATGAAAATAGACATAAGATATTATTTAACGAAACATGTTTGAATGAAGGTATACTGCCTAAATACAGATACACACAGACACGCACGTTCGTGTGCGTGTGTACGCATGCGCGTGCACGTTTTTAATATCTCTATCTATAAAAGGCAGGATTTTTGTGTGTGCGTGTGTGTGTGTGTGTGTAACGAATGTACGGTCGCAATTTTCGACGGATTTGCACCAACATTTACATGCACATGTTCCAAGTTAGTAAGAAGGCCAAGGCCAAGACCGACTTTGCATTTCCTAACTCCCATCGATAGTGGAAATAATCGATTTTTTCATGCTTCTACGGCAGTTTTCATGTTATCAGTGATTAAAATCATTTAAGATGGTATTTCATTTGATTTGGCTTACAGCCATATACGGTTGAAACATTGCTTTCGCTAACTTGGAGCATGTGCATGTAAATTTTGGTGCAAATCCGTCGAAAATTGCGGCCGTGCAATCGTTACACACACACACACACACACATCCTACCTTTTATAGATAGAGATATTACATACACGCACGTGCGTGTCTGTGTGTATCTGTAATTTTTCAGTTGGAGAGTATTTGAAAAAAAGTATTAACACCATTTTTCTCGGTAAGGAAATGATGATAATAATAATAATAATATTGGTATTATTTATAATAAAAATTTGAAGGAAAAGCCAAAAAATACTTTTTTTTTTCAGATATCTTCAAGGTGTAGATCGTGAAAAGAAAAAACCAAAAACCCTGAAAATCGTGAAGGAAAAACCAAATTATCTTCAATGACGCGAATCCATATCGGATTTTTTTTTCACACCATAAACACTTTTCTACTATACGCAGCTCTTTTGCAATGCAAGTTTTGTAACCTAGAAAGGGATACTGAATGAGGAATAACCAAAACGGAGGTTGGAAATGAAATGGAAATCTTTATAAAGATTACCATTACATTTCCAAGTATTGTATTTTGTTGATGTTATAACAGCAACAAAATACAATACTCGCCAGCGGCGTGAAGTAGGTAAACCACTGCTAGTGGTGGACTACATAGACATCATATTACCCCCACTTACAATAGTGACCAATGTATTTCTGAGGATTGGGATATATCCATTGTCGTTCATAGGTACGGTACATAATACTATTTATATATATCTATATATCTCAACCTGTTCCATATCTATCTATCCCATTTTTATAGTTGTTGTAACCTAGAAAAGGTTACTGAATGAGGAATAACCAAAACGGAGGTTGGAAATGAAATGGAAATCTTTATAACATCAACAAAATATAATACTCGCCAGCGGCGTGAAGTAGGGAAACCACTGCTAGTGATGAACTACTTAGAGTGCATATTACCCCACTCCTCACTAATAGTGACCAATGTATTTATGAGGATTGGGACATACCTATCAGTGTTCAGAGGTACATAGGTATATAACAGCAAGCATTTCAATTTTCTACGTTAAAAAAAATGGCTGCCTTTTTCTTCGAAATGAAATCGAACTAAAAATTCAACAGCCTCTACAACTGACGGTGTCTATTCAGAAATTGAGAGAGAGAGAGAGAGAGAGAGAGAGAGAGAGAGAGAGAGAGAGAGAGAGAGAGAGAGAGAAGTACACATTGCCCAGTGAATAAAGACGTTGGTTAAATCCAGTGACTAGACCCAAAGAGTTGTGAGTTCAATACCAGGCCACAGCAGTGGTGAACCAAAAAACTTGGAGAGTTCAGTTAAAGGGAAATAACTGAGACGTCTGGAAGAGGCATGGCACGTGGAACGAGAACAATCTACCACGCAGGACGAAATAAAGGGTTCGACTCAAAATTCCAATCACCTGAAGAAGGCCGGAGCGTACAACGGTCGAAACGTTGTGAATATGGTCATCAGTGAAGATGAGGATAACAGTCCGAGTAATGTAAATAATACAAGATAGCAGGAGTAGAAAGTTTCGCCTCTCATCCGGTTCACACATCTCCCCGATTTTTGCACAGGAGTAGAGGTTTATCCCTTGCTTCCTGTTAATGACTAGGTTTCCGGTCCCTTCCAAAATCTTTTTCACTTCATGTAAACCATTGCGTCTTAGTGGCATTATCGCCTTGCTTGGGCTGGATTGATTAAAAAGAAGAAAAAAGACAGAGAAAATATTAGAGAAAGCGTAACGAATATGTGCGTTTTGTTTATTAAACTGTGCTTGCTTGGTCACAGGATGTTGACGTCATTTCCGCTTTTTTAGTAATCATTGACTGTCCCTGAAATATTAGCGCAAGCGTTACCCTTTAAAAGTATTAAACGAACACTTGACTTCCAAAATGATTTCCTCGTTATCAACATTGAATCTATTTATTCCAGTTAGTTCATAATGATCTCTCTCTCTCTCTCATATATATATATATATATATATATATATATATATATAATCTGTTGACAGGGTCTTGAATACGACGCAGAGGAACCATAGCAGCAGTGGGTCAAGGTACCCTAACGGAGACCAATCCCCTTCAGGTTGGTTTCGAATTTTCCTTCTTCTAAACTGGTTGTCGCCTCAAAAAAAGAGAAACAAGTCTGTCCTGCTGTTTAACCAATAGCTGAAGAAATATGGATTCATGCCTTTGGGGGGGTGTATTAGGGCGAAGTGAACGAAAACAGAATCGAGCAGGAATTGAACACGACTAATAGATGTTGCGGGTCAGTCACAGTTGCAATAACCGCATCTACTTGCAGGGCTTAAGTGCCCCCCAGAGGGTCCACCTGTAGCGGAGATCTCTGTCTAATGCAAATTGCTGGTATGCGAATCTGTCTAATGAAATAAAAATTTCTCCCCCTTCCCTCCTATATAGTCTTGTGTTTTGCTTCATCCGGTTTTGATTCGGGCTATTTCCCCGGAATTCGTAACGGGGTAAGATGGACGTCAGTCAACATCAGCCAATGTGTGTGTGTGTGTGTGTGTGTGTGTGTGTGTGTGTGTGTGTGTGTGTGTTTAGCTATGTATATTCGCAAATGGAGCTTATCTCCCTTTGGTCGAGTTGTCTCATGACGGTCGTTTAGTGACGTCACTCCTTTCAGTGACGAAAGTGGCAGTCAATTTCATACGATTTACAGAAATAAAACCGAGCGGTTGCTTTCTTTGCCTGGGTAAAGTGGGGAGTGGGGCGTTGAAGCTAAATCTGCCTCCTCCCGCACTTGCTACAGACTACGAGGACCATGGTGTCGTTTCACTTTGGGAATATATCTCCGCCAGATATAGAAAGAAACTCCGGCTAGCAGTCCTCAATTTGGGAAAAACCTACGTGTTTGCCATTTCCTCTTAGAGGAATATGTACTCGCTTGAGACATAGTAGATGAATCCGACCCACTTGGATCAGGAGTCCTAAACATGGCTTCTCCATAATCACAGAAGAATCTCTATTATATGTAAGACCCTATATGTTCGTTCTTCTTTCACGGCTTGCTGTGTAGATCAATTGTATTTTTCTCTGCGAGGGACACGTATAAATATGTATGTTTCTTGCATAGTGATATAAAAGTCCCTCTGAGAACAAAGCATGTTTGCTATTCCATTCCGTGAGTGTTATATCATGGATATAATAATACCCATAATGGGGGAAATGAAATAAAAGAATAAACCTTTCTATGATAGCCCTCCCGTTATATTGGTGACCACGACGCGATATTATTTACACGGCATGTGATATTATCATCACCCATTAACTGATTAACACGATGTATTATTATTTACCTTTATTATATATATATATATATATATATATATATATATATATATATATATATATATATATATATTGGATAAAGATATATAATATTTTATATATCAAGAACAAATTTATGATAAATTCGAAAACGTTTCTGTGATGCGTTTCGACATTTAGGGTTTCATCGCCTGTGATTACACATACACATCTATCTATCTATCTCAGTCTATTCGCATCTATCTATCACCGTCTACTGATATCTATCTATCTCAGTCTATTCGCATCTATCTATCACCGTCTACTGATATCTATCTATCTCAGTCTATTCGCATCTATCTATCACCGTCTACTGATATCTATCTATCTCAGTCTATTCGCATCTATCTATCACCGTCTACTGATATCTATCTATCTCAGTCTATTCGCATCTATCTATCACCGTCTACTGATATCTATCTATCTCAGTCTATTCGCATCTATCTATCACCGTCTACTGATATCTATCTATCTCAGTCTATTCGCATCTATCTATCACCGTCTACTGATATCTATCTATCTCAGTCTATTCGCATCTATCTATCACCGTCTACTGATATCTATCTATCTCAGTCTATTCGCATCTATCTATCACCGTCTACTGATATCTATCTATCTCAGTCTATTCGCATCTATCTATCACCGTCTACTGATATCTATCTATCTCAGTCTATTCGCATCTATCTATCACCGTCTACTGATATCTATCTATCTCAGTCTATTCGCATCTATCTATCACCGTCTACTGATATCTATCTATCTCAGTCTATTCGCATCTATCTATCACCGTCTACTGATATCTATCTATCTCAGTCTATTCGCATCTATCTATCACCGTCTACTGATATCTATCTATCTCAGTCTATTCGCATCTATCACCGTCTACTGATATCTATCTATCTCAGTCTATTCGCATCTATCTATCACCGTCTACTGATATCTATCTATCTCAGTCTATTCGCATCTATCTATCACCGTCTACTGATATCTATCTATCTCAGTCTATTCGCATCTATCTATCACCGTCTACTGATATCTATCTATCTCAGTCTATTCGCATCTATCTATCACCGTCTACTGATATCTATCTATCTCAGTCTATTCTCATCTATCACCGTCTACTGATATCTATCTATCTCAGTCTATTCTCATCTATCACCGTCTACTGATATCTATCTATCTCAGTCTATTCTCATCAATCACCGTCTACTGATATCTATCTCAGTCTATTCGCATCTATCTATCACTGTCTACTGATATCTACCTATCTCTCTCTGTCTATTCGCATCTATCACAGTCTACTGAAATCTATCTATCTCAGTCTATTCGCATCTATCACAGTCTACTGAAATCTATCTATCTCAGTCTATTCGCATCTATCACAGTCTACTGAAATCTATCTATCTCAGTCTATTCGCATCTATCACAGTCTACTGAAATCTATCTATCTCAGTCTATTCGCATCTATCACAGTCTACTGAAATCTATCTATCTCAGTCTATTCGCATCTATCACAGTCTACTGAAATCTATCTATCACAGTCTACTGAAATCTATCTATCTCAGTCTATTCGCATCTATCACAGTCTACTGAAATCTATCTATCTCAGTCTATTCGCATCTATCACAGTCTACTGAAATCTATCTCAGTCTATTCGCATCTATCACAGTCTACTGAAATCTATCTATCTCAGTCTATTCGCATCTATCACAGTCTACTGAAATCTATCTATCTCAGTCTATTCGCATCTATCACAGTCTACTGAAATCTATCTATCTCAGTCTATTCGCATCTATCACAGTCTACTGAAATCTATCTATCTCAGTCTATTCGCATCTATCACAGTCTACTGAAATCTATCTATCTCAGTCTATTCGCATCTATCACAGTCTACTGAAATCTATCTATCTCAGTCTATTCGCATCTATCACAGTCTACTGAAATCTATCTATCTCAGTCTATTCGCATCTATCACAGTCTACTGAAATCTATCTATCTTAGTCTATTCGCATCTATCACAGTCTACTGAAATCTATCTATCTCAGTCTATTAACTTACGTGCTAAAACCTTGGGAAAGTTATGAATCCTCTTCTCCCCACAAGCTTTGGGTAAATAGCAGGACAGACCAGGTTCTATAGACTTGGATGGCAACTGGTCTACCGCAAAAAGAAATGGCAACCTACTACGGTGAAAAATCTGCCTCGTCAGTCATGTATCGAAAGATACATGATCGCCTAAGCGTGTATCATGCATGGCACATAACAGAGTGAATATGACGAGCAACAGTAACCTGAGAGCCTTGCCTTCTTCTGAGCCAATTCTCTAGGGGATCTGGTACCGTTCTTTAATCAGTGGTTACATTGTATATTACTAGTAATGCAATGGCATAAGATTTAAAACGACCTCCCCCATTTACTGATCGATTATCCTTCAAGTTCAGTACAGGCAGACCCGTTCTTGGATAACTGATAGTCGCCATATTTTACAAGTGCCACTGTTGTCTGTCTGAAAAGAATTCTGTTAAATTCTGTTCATATCACATTGCAGTCCTGTCACAGCTACACTATATCTTTACCTATTATATTACACATGTCCACTGAGTTTATATCTACAAGTGTGGAAAGCCAAAACAATCTCTATCGTTTTTATCATTTCATTTATACACATAAAACGGTAATGATTTATTGCCGACAATGGTACATCTACTGGACTGTGTCAGCATCAGTAAATATAAAAAGTCACGAAAGCATGACCAGTGGGCCGCGTCGATGGCTCATTAACAAAAACATATCCTCGTTTCTTTCAGTTTACACCATAAAAACAAAGATTAAGTTGGGTATATAAACACGAAAACTATTATGAAGAGCTTGGTAAACAAATTCAGTTAAGGATCGTAGTGTGCCAAAAATAAATCCGATGTTAACGTCTTAATTATTTTTTCAAATATTTCCTGGCATTGATCTGTCCACTGCCAAAGTTTTTCTTTCTTTAGCAGCTCGTTCAGTGGTGTGCGAAGTTTATGCATTTGAGGTATGAATTCCTGGTAGTAACTCACTAAGCCTAGAAAACTTTGTAGTTCTGTTATGTTCTTAGGAACTGGCATTTTTTTTTATTGCTGTTGACCTTTCAGGGTCTGGTCCTCATCCTTCTTGATCTATGTTATGACCAAGGTATTTAATTTCTTTCATGAAAAAATTGCATTAGTTTTCTTTTACTTTGAATCCATAGCTTTGTATTCTCTTAAACACCTCTTGTACATGTTGCCAGTGTTGTTCAACGCTTTCGCTATTTATCAATACGTCATCCAGGTATGCAATCGTGTACTCTAGTCCTGCAAGCATCATATCCATTGTCTGTTGGAATATAGCCGGCGCGACCTTAATCCCAAATGGTAATCTTTGGTATTTGTACAATCCTTTGTGTGTGTTTATGCACAGTAGTTTTGAGCTTTCTTCATCGACTGGAATTTGCAAGTACGCTTCACTTAAATCTATTTTTGAAAAAAAATTTCCGCCATTTAATTAAGTAGAACGGGCAAAGCGGAAACCATATTGCTTGTCGGAGAGCAGATCATGGGATGTAAGGTGCTTATCCACTTCGGCGTTGATTAAAGCTTCGAAGACTTTGCCGAAGAGGGGTAGGAGACTAATAGGACGGTAATTAGAAGGGTCAGAGGGGTCACCAGAGTTTTTAAAGACAGGAACAATGGATGAGGACTTCCAACAGTCTGGAAAACAAGATTCATTGAGGCAGTAGTTATATAATTTGGAGAAGGCAGGGGCCAGTTCAGGCGCACATTTCTTCAGGACAATGGCTGGTATCCCATCACCACCACTAGCCTTGTGGTGGTCTAAATTAGAGATAATGCCCAATATCGGTGACTGGGTTATGTGTAACTCGCTCAATAGAGCCTCAGTTGTAAGGGAGAAATCGGGTGTGGGTACACTGGATGAGTCGAGCGTTGAGTTGAATGAGAATTTCCGAGTAAAGCATTCAGCCTTGTCAGCAGAAGAGGTCAGAACCTCGAACAGGCTGAACAAAGGAGGTATAGACGGTTTGCTGTTGTTAAGTACGCCCTTACAGAGACGCCAATAATCCTTGGAGCCGAATTTGCGAAATGCAATACGTTCTTTCATTCGAGAAGCAAATACTGACTTTGCTTCATTTAGGACACGCTTAGCCTCATTACGGGCAGAGACAAAGAGAAGTCTATTGCAGTCAGACATGTCGCTATGATTTAGGTGGAAAAAGTGATTCCTATGGGCAATGGCAGCTGAGCAAGCAGTGGAGAACCAAGGAGAGGAGCGCGATTTGACCTTTTATTTCCTTGAGGGGATGAAAGCCTCGATTCCTGCTTTAACCCAGGAGGAGACATTGGAAGCACATTCTTGAACGGGGAGTCTAAAGACAACATCCCAGGGGACATCGTGAAACTGATATAACAGTAGTGTGCATTTATTCAATCAAAGTTAGCCTAGAATATGAAGAAGTAAAAGAGGCTACATAAAGACCCACTTCAAACCACAATTATTTTGAAGTTTTCGAAATTCAATTTGTCAGTGTGCTACCAGGGATGTAAAAGCATTTATAAAGCAATTGTTAAATTTGATGAAAATTGGTTGAAAGATCAACGAAAAATAAGAAAGAAACCAGTAAAAAAATCGCTATTTTTGGCTATTTAGGCGGGTTTTCACTGTATGGGTGGACTCAATTATCAAGTTAAATGACTGTTAAACAATCAAATTGTTGTTGGCTACAATTGAGTGAAGTTCATATTAGATTGCGTGAAAATTAAGAGAATTTTTAGTTTAAAATTTGGGTTGAAATCGATTTTTCGTTTTTCGCGGTTTTTCGCTAAACGCAATGTCGTAGAAATAAAAATGAGGTAGCGTTGAGTTCGTCATGATGTAAGTAACCTACATACCGAGTTTGAAGCAAACGGAATCCCAGTCCAAAACAGTTAACAAGGGATAAACTTCTACTCCTCCCCAAAAGCCCGGGGAGGAGTGTTTCGGATGATAGGCAAATGATCAATATTTTATTAAATTTAATTACAACTTTCAGAATCAGAATAATGATGCAGTCTATCTTATCAATATATGACAAAATAATCAATATAGTAATTCTAACTAATATATATATATATATATATATATATATATATATATATATATATATATATATTAATGAGTCATGAAATTAACATACATGCATACAGATTCGAGTGTAAGTATATGTATGTATATATATATATATGTATATATGTATGTATATATATATATAATGTATATATGTATGTATATATATATATAATGTATATATATAAAATTATCCGAAATTAAAGTACTAATTAAAATTCTGATGCAAATGAAAAAAAAACAAATGACACACACACAAACATGGGAGAATGATATATAAAATTTTATATACCATAACAATAAGCTTAACATAAAATTTGTTACAAGTACTTATAAAACAATAAAATTCAAAGCAATATAATAAGCAAAAACTTCTAGGAAGAATTCCTCTATCACCTGTAATAATTGCCACAAGGAATACATAGGAGAAACCTCTATAAATTTAAGGTTATATGAACACAAAATGAATCTTTTAAAAAACAACAGACTCGGTGCATTACTTGCTTACAGTAATGTGGATAATTTTGATTTAAAAAAAGCTGCATTAATTAAAAGAGAAAGCAATTTACTAATATCAAAATGTATAGAAAGTGCTTTAAAAGCTAGATCACCCATAATTGATTTGGGTCCAGAAGGTTCTTGTAACATTTCATTTTTCTGCTATTATCAGAATGCGGGATACTTAATAACAAAAGTGATAAAAACATATACAAAAATAAGATACTAAATTAAATTGGTTATATATATATATATATATATTGTGTATATTTCGGCAGAAATTTTTCATTAATGCATGTTTCATTAAATAATATAGACAGGTTTTGTCTACTTATTTTAAGTAAGTCCCTTTCATATTGTCTGATAAGCATAATCGTCTGTGTGTTGTCTTATTTATTGAAATTGTCATCTTCGATAATGGCTTATGTAAGCCAAAAGCTTAGATTGGATTTAAACGTTTATCAAAATGGTGTTTTCCTTTCGTCTTCAACGATAATGCGATTAATCAGACAATTTGAAAGGAACTTATTTAAAATAAGTAGACAAAACATGTCTATATTATATAATGAAACATGCATTAATATATATATATATATGTGTATATATATATATGTGTGTATGTATATATATATATATATATATATATATATATATATGTATGTATGTATGTGTGTGAATATATATATATATATATGTATATATATATGTATGTATATATATATGTATGTATATGCGTATATATATATCTATATATATGTATATGCGTATATATATATCTATATATATGTATATGCGTATATATATATCTATATGTATATATATATATATGTATGTGTGTGTATATATATATATATATATATATATATGTATTGTGAACGAATCAAATATAAATTCCAACGTTCGTAATATTAATTTAAATTTATACAATCAAATAATAGAGCAATATTCTTTCTCATAAATTCAAACATGTATATAAATGCACTCATGTTTTGATGTTTATCAACACATCTCATGAGGAAAAAAGCTTATGTAGCGTTATTTTACCGGTTTAAATATAATATTATATAATAGAGAATATACATTATGAAATGGACAAAGTCCGACAATTATTTTAAGACATTTTTTATGTTTATATGTTCTTTTTATAGATACAAATATTTCAGTAAAAAGAATGTATAAACTTAAAAATGTCTTAAAATAAAGAATATGTTTCGTTAAATTATACGGACAAGTTCTGTCTATTATTTTTTTATATTTATTTTTTCAAAGAATACTATTAGTAGATAACACTAAAATTTCATACAGGGCACACTGCAAAGAAAAACTCCAACTTTTGGAGGCTGTTGTCATAAAAGAGAAGCACACAACATTAAATCTTTTTTTCATAGGTGACCATATATTGAAGTGTGCTTAAAAAAACATGAAAAACTTCAGTTTGATCGCTTATATTTCGTTACCATCAGTGATTTAAAATTGGTTCCATCAAACAAACGTGAGAAACCCGAACAATCTTTGAGAACGATTTGAGCAACATTTGAAAGTATTTGGAAAGTAAATAATATCAGATAAAAATAAATGTGAACTTTGGCGAATTTACCGATAACACAATACGCCTAATTCAGAAAGTTGAAAACATTAATTAAAAGAACCTTATAGACAGAACTTGCCCATATTATATAACGAAACATGTTTGAGAGAATTATTGCTGCCGAAATACACCTAAAATCTTTGTTATTTTATCTATATGATTATAACGTTTAAAATGTGTTTCATTTATGGGTAGGGAGAAATGTACTCAAATTGAGAACTTTGTTTCACTCTGATCGCCGATCATCTGACGTAGGCTCTATGTAGGCCACTACACATTTACGGGAAGGTGAAAATCAGTTTCTCTCAGATTTTTTTTTAAGAGTTATGTTTTAGAGTTATTTCAAGTTTTGTCACTTTAGTTAATTATATTTTAATTTTATTTATTTTTATACTCATTTATTCAAATATTTTGGTTTCTTTCACTTATTTTTAGAAGCTTTTTTTCGGTTAATTTTAAGTTTGGTAATTTAAATCAAGTTTCTTAATTTTTAGATTATGAATTATTAGTTGTTTGGAATCGTCATGTGGTTGTAGGTAGCGAAATAAGAATTTGTTTTTTGGTCGGCATTTCTTTCTTGCAATATATAATATTAAAAAAATGAAATCAGTGCTCATTTCCAAATGTAGACACTGAAACAAAATTCCTACCACGGTACCTCTCTTTTTTTTCTCTTACATATATACAAATATAAAGAAAAAAACTTAACTTTTACTGTATCCACGAGTTTATTTATTCATTCTATCGCCCAATGGCCTTAAGTACTTGGCAATGTAAACTAACTCTCAGTAATTAAGGAATGTGTATCAATTTTCTAACAATAAAAATTATCAGGCACAAACGTTATGGTAACACAGTGCTCAAAGAAAATATAAAACGTTCAGAGCAATATACAATATAACAATACCTTAAATAACTTTTACTATACGCAAGACTATATTCCATTTGCTGACATCCCCTGCCGAGTGGACAGACGTTTTGCTGGAGGGTCCACGAAACTCTTGTCGCAGTTAGCTCTTCCTCAGTTCTTTAATCCTTCAACAGTGGTCTCTCTCTCTCTCTCTCTCCCCTGGCTATAAATACTGGCTGACCCTTCTCTCTCTCTTTTTCAACTTAGGCGTTGGGCCGCTACCTCGCGCGAAGGCGAGGTAAAAAAAATCTCTCCCCCCCCCACTTAGGCCAATATGTGACCTCTCACAGATACAGCGTTTCCCAAATTATGGGAACGGTCTAAGAACAATACACGTACGTACGAACACTCACAACACACACACATAATTTCTCCATACAAACTATGTAACAGTCCATGTCTTTGTTTAACTTGTTTTGTTATTAATATATATTTGTTTACCCATGTATATCGGTCTTGTTTTTTTTTCTTGGTCTTCTTTGGACTTAATTAAAGTCCGACATTCCCATGTAGCTGGACCGGCCAGCAGGAAATCTTAATCTTCTGATATCTTTTCACATCTTCACCCAGCACGGTCTGCTACACTCTAGAGTCGGGATGCTGAAAGTAACACCAATCAGCTAAGTGCCAAACTTATATATATATATATATATATATATGTAAAAGAAGGAAAAGAATATAAGTTCAAACGTTCATAACATTAATTAAAAAAAGGTTCAATACAAGAGTACAGCAATAGATATTTATTATAAACTGTCACTTTGCAATCTATACTATGATTTGACAAGACACTAGAAGTGTTGAAACAAAATGGCTATTTTTATAGTAATGTTATAACACGCTTATGTTATAATTTTTTAATAAATATTATTCGCTCTACTTGCTATTGACTTTTCACTATATCATTTTTTCAGAAATAGTGGTTTTGGTTATCGGAATTTTATTACATCTATACCAACCCTGTATTCGTATATATATATATATATATATATATATATATATATATATATATATATATATATATGTATGTGTGTGTGTGTGTGTGTGTGTGTGTATATGGTGTATCAAAAATACTTTTACAAACTTTCGGGGCAAGTTCCTCACACCAAAACAATGACAAAAGTCCATATAAACTTATGTCCACAAATCCTTCATTTTTTAATTATTAAGTTTAAAGAAAGTTTACGGTAGACGGCGCTGTGTTGTCACGTAGACTAGGTTACATTTGTCATTCATGTACATTTGTGGCTAGTCCGTTCTCAACGTTTAACGTGTGTAGGAGTGACTTAATTGAAAAGTGTTGCCTTTTAACAATGGCAGGATATTCATAACGTGTGAAGGCAGATCGGATTTTTATATACTGCTACGCCAATGGTAATGGACGCGAGATTGTACGGCCGTATCACTGTGTTTCCAGACCGAAGGCAGCCGAGTCATGTAAACTTTGCCGCTGCTTATCGTCGTGCTCCTGAGACAGGATCCGTGGCACCACGAACTATGGATCGAAGAAGTCCGAGATCCGCTCGTACGCTTGACCAGGAAGAACACATTCTACGGACTGTCGGAGACGATCCAGGTATGAGCACACGTCAAGTGACCCTAGCATGTCGTACATCTCAGAATACTTCAAGTGCAGCTCCTGTATCCGTATTATTTGCAACGTGTGCAGAGTCTTCTGCCCTCTGATCACTCACTTTTGCCTATCGTTTTTTTTTCCGCACGAACTTTCGATCCGTTGCTTGTCTCTTCAGTCTTACGGATGAGGTAACATTTGGAAGAGATGGAATAAGAAATTGACACAACCAACGTTTCTGGGCGGATTGGAATCCCCAGAGTAACAATACAGGTTAGATACCCGTATCAGTTTAGGTTTAATGTGGAGGCTGGAATTGTAAATGACTGGTAGGTCAATTTGTTCGCTCAGCACGTCTTACAGGAGCTGTCTACAGGGACTTTATGTCGAATACACTTCCAAACCTGCTAGAAGAAGTACCTTTTATAATACGAAGACGGATGTGGTTCATGCATGATGGGAAGTCGAATTATGTAAACTTCGCTGTTGTTTATCGTCGCGTTGTTGAGTCTGGATCCGTGGCACCACAAACTATGGATCGAGGAAGACCAAGATCTGTTCGTACGCCTGATCATGAAGAACACAATCTACAGGCTGTCGGAGACGATCTAGGTATGAGAACTAGTTAAGTGATCCTAGCATGTACATCTCAGTCTCGCATGGAGGGTACTTCAAGAGCAGCTCCTGTAACCGTATCATTTGCAGCATGTGCAAGGGCTTTCGCCCAATGATCACTCACCACGGGAGAGCCTTTGCCAAAGGATTAATGCACCAACTGACAATCCATTGTTCGTCTCTTTGGGAAGAGATGGAATGACAAGTTTATACAACCAACATTTCTTGGCAGACCGGAATCCCCATGGTACAATACAGGCTAGACACCAGCATCAGGTTACGCTTAATGTTTGGGCTGGAATGTAATTATATGAACTTTTGTCCTTGTTTTGGTGTAAAGAACCCGCCCCCAAATTTGTATAAGTATTTTAATATAAAGCTGCCTAAAATCCATCCCCTATTCCCTAGCACGTAGAGTTTGTACTATAGTGACTGATAAACACCTCCGAAAACCCGCTTAGAAGAACTACATAAAACTCTAAAAAAAAAAAAAAAAAAAAAAAAAAAACGAGGCTACCCCACAACACTAATAAACAAAGGTTTTGAACTCGCAAAAAAAATCCCTCTAGACCAACTTAGAAATAAAAAGAAACGTAACGTCGAGCCAACTCTAGCATATGTCTCAACATACAACAAAAACAATCCGGAAATATTCACAAAAATTACCAAAAATCTAGACCGACTTAGCAAGAATAATAAACTGAATAATATACTAAAAGTAAAACTATGTAATACTATGAAAAATAAAGAATAATATTTTTTTAAAAAACCCACGTTACAACCCAAAAAGTTTGCGGTACCTCTCTTCTTTTTAATATATATATATATATATATATATATATATATATATATATATAGTAAAATATTAATAAAATATAAAATAAAAAGTAATGATTAAAAATTGAAGGATTTGTGGACATAAGTTTATATCGACTTTTGACCTTGTGTTAGTGTGAGGAACCCGCCCCTAAATTTTTATATATATATATATATTATATAAAATGTAAAAAAAATTTATTTTGTCACTTAGTTGATTGATGACTGACACCAGTGTTTCTTTCCTCTTTATATACCCTAGAAATTTCAACTGTCTCTTCCTGATGTTAAGTATGGAATCCTTCATTTATTATGTAATTCACAATTTAGACGAAAGTCAAAGTTACTTGATTGTTTATACGGCTCATTAACCCTTTGTAGGTTATTTAAATCTGAAACATATCTTTATATTGCATTAAGAATTTTTTGAGACTAACAATGATTTTTTTTTTCCCAGACTCACTTCCCCATAGTTGGGAAGAAGAGATAGATTAATACTTTTTCCAAGGGTATTTGCGCGTAATTGAAGAAAGACCATAGAAAAGCAAGAAAAAAAAATGGATGGTTGAATTATTATGCTTTGAATTTATATGAATAATAGACGGAGAAAAAGTATCAACCGTGTGATAGTTGAACTTATTTACTCTTATAAGCGAACCTAGCTTCCAATTTAACTTAAAAGTGTCGTATGGGCTTATAACTAGAATTCACTATGTTGAATATCGGTAGAGGAAAGACCTTCAGCCTTACTTCCGCTGCATGAGTGTGTGAGCGGAAATCAGAACTGGTGATAGCATAACAGTAAATTCATCAGGTGACTAAAATAAACAGGACGCACAGGTGCACTGATCCAAAGGAAATGCCTGCTTGCATGCTGGCGGAGGCGTGTCCACACGAATTTGCGTAGGCGACATACCGGAAGAAAGCGTAGTTATGTAGGTTTCCAAATGTTATTTAACCTGTCTGATTCTTGTACCGGAGAGGCTGGTTAGAGGTTCAACGAAGATTTGTGTCTCCGTCAATTCCTGTGTGCGCAATCCTAACCTCTGTGATCCTCCCTCACCTTACCCATTCGCCTCAACTCGAACAATAAAGGTTTTGATATATTTTTATATATAATTGTCCGTCTCTTTGATCCCAGCAGCAATATACAACAACCATATAAAAGACTCGAGAGGCACTCAAGGTAGAAGATTATTCTTAAAATGGAAATGATAAATGAGGTGCCACAGGAACAAAATAGTTGATGGCAGAAAATGAAGATTATGAGGATAAGGAGGATAGATAACAATTAATCCTTGACTTGAAGAAGGTAACATAGTAGTGCTCAGAAAGTGGAACTTTGTTAATACCTTTGGAATACGGAGTAAACGCAAGTGATTCATCTCCGTGGATATAGAATGGCGAGTCCTGACTGTAAGGGTCTGAAATGATGGAGTGGGGTTGGGGAAGAGGAAACGAGGAGCTGGTCTGAGCATTTGATATAGAAATGGCGATGGAATAGCATCAGTCTTGCAAGGTTACGTCTCAAAGAAAGGAGAGACAGAGGCTGCAGATTGGAGGATAAACCGTCCTCACGCAAGACCGCGTAAAATATATGATAGGCTTGGAACACGAGGATGAGGCTATTCCGGGCTACAGATGGCAGCAATACCTCATTTTTTTTATAATGAGGCTAGGAAAAGAAAGGAAATCTTCCTGGCAAAATGATGTAAACATTTGCATCAGTCTGAGACGTCTTCGTCAAGTAACGCAGACCAGAAGTCATTCTACGCCTCAGTAGATTTAATCTAAACAGCGGAAACAGACGCTTACTGGCCAAGATAATTGACAAGTTATGTCAGACTGCGAAGTCAGAAGTAATGCAATTGTCTTCTCATGCTTACAAGCAAAGTTAACGCCCACTCTTCTACCTGGGTCACCATGTTGATTTCTTCGTCCATATTTCTTTTCATGTCAAATTCACTTTTAACAAAGCAGATAAAAAAGCGCAAAGATAATTCATCTTCTTTCTCTTTAACCTCCCAGGTCCCTTCGAGATATAAGCCATCATTGTTCTCCACAACGTCCGTTACTTTTTAGCTCTAAATAATGTTTGTCTCCTTACTAATATCCAAGCTCTCCTTAGATTATTATTTTATTGTTGGTTGTTATGACAACGTCTTCTTGTGTTTATCAGTGCGTACACGGTTTGTTAATTTGTTTCTTTATTTTTATCTTTCTTGTTTCTTTATTTTTATCTTTCTTGTTTCTTTATTTTTATCTTTCTTGTTTCTTTATTTTTATCTTTCTTGTTTCTTTATTTTTATCTTTCTTGTTTCTTTATTTTTATCTTTCTTGTTTCTTTATTTTTATCTTTCTTGTTTCTTTATTTTTATCTTTCTTGTTTCTTTATTTTTATCTTTCTTGTTTCTTTATTTTTATCTTTCTTGTTTCTTTATTTTTATCTTTCTTGTTCTTGTTTCTTTATTTTTATCTTTCTTGTTCTTGTTTCTTTATTTTTATCTTTCTTGTTCTTGTTTCTTTATTTTTATCTTTCTTGTTCTTGTTTCTTTATTTTTATCTTTCTTGTTCTTGTTTCTTTATTTTTATCTTACTTGTTCTTGTTTCTTTATTTTTATCTTACTTATTCTTGTTTATTTTATTAATTTATTAATTTTTATTTGTTTATTTTATTTTATTTATTTAGTTTTGTTTATTCTTGTTTGTTTTCAGTTTCCGATTTTTATTTTATTTTCATAAATTTATAATTTAATTTATATTTTATAATTTATATACAGGGTAGATGGATAAATTGCTGTCTAAATTACGCAAAAATAAAACTGAAATTTCATTTTAACATCTATTTATCAAAATAAAAAAGAAAAAGACAAAAATATTTTAAAATACTAAAGAGTAAATTTATTTAATAAAATCGCCATTGTCTTCAACCACAGCCTCCAGACGACTTCAAAATCTCTTGCAACACTTTTGTTCCCCGTGTTTAAATTCTTGAATGCTGCCATAATTCTTGCCTTCAGTTCGTCTTTGGTGTTACAAGGGGTTTTGGTGGTCTCTCGACCGATACCTCCCCACACATAATAATCAAGGCAGTTACAGTCTGGGGAGTTAGGTGAGCAGATGTAAGGGGTGATGTGATTGCAGAAATTGTCTGACACCCATGACTGGGGTAATCTGCTTGTGTGGCACGGTGCAGAGTCCTTTTGCCAGGCATAGTGTCTTCCAGCAGCCAGCCTCTTGACCCAGGTCAGCACTACCTCCTCAAAGCACTTTATGTAAGCTTTTGTGTCGAGTCTGAGGCTGTGTAGGAAGATGAATGAAGACGTAACGTCGCCATCACTAGTAATAACTCAAAACACCTTCGTAATCACCATTAGACTCATCCAACTCTTTCCAAATCCTCTGCACTGTCTTCAGATTGACACCCACTCTGAAATGTTTGTAATAATTACTTTTCAGCACCCCCTCGTATGAGAATTGCATTGCAATAAAATTAACATTTCGCCGAGATCTACGACCAGGGCAAATATAAATTATTTTTTGACAAAAATGTTTTACTTATTTTTTAATCTTGTCAGTCGCTACACATTCAATGCCCTACTCTCTTTGAAAACGGCATTTGTGTTTGGCTTCAAAAATGACAACTGAAGAATAGAGTAGCATCAGAAAACGTGGGCGTTTTATAGTTTCTTGGAGTTTGATCTGTAAATTGGTAGCTTAAAATGCCAGTAAGTATATAAAAGGAATAGTAAGAGAGAGAAAACGAAATAGAGAGAGAAAACGAAATAGAGAGAGAGAAAGAGAGAGAGAGAGAAAAGGAACGCGAGAGAGAGAGAGAAAAAAAGGAACGAGAGAGAGAGAGAGAAAAGGAACGCGAGAGAGAGAGAAAAGGAACGCGAGAGAGAGAGAGAGAAAAGGAACGCGAGAGAGAGAGAGAGAAAAGGAACGCGAGAGAGAGAGAGAGAAAAGGAACGCGAGAGAGAGAGAGAGAGAGAGAGAGAAAAGGAACGCGAGAGAGAGAGAGAGAGAAAAGGAACGCGAGAGAGAGAGAGAGAGAAAAGGAACGCGAGAGAGAGAGAGAGAGAAAAGGAACGCGAGAGAGAGAGAAAAGGAACGCGAGAGAGAGAGAGAGAGAAAAGGAACGCGAGAGAGAGAGAGAAAAGGAACGCGAGAGAGAGAGAGAAAAGGAACGCGAGAGAGAGAGAGAAAAGGAACGCGAGAGAGAGAGAGAAAAGGAACGCGAGAGAGAGAGAGAAAAGGAACGCGAGAGAGAGAGAGAAAAGGAACGCGAGAGAGAGAGAGAAAAGGAACGCGAGAGAGAGAGAGAAAAGGAACGCGAGAGAGAGAGAGAGAGAGAAAAGGAACGCGAGAGAGAGAGAGAGAAAAGGAACGCGAGAGAGAGAGAGAGAGAAAAGGAACGCGAGAGAGAGAGAGAGAGAAAAGGAACGCGAGAGAGAGAGAGAGAGAAAAGGAACGCGAGAGAGAGAGAGAGAAAAGGAACGCGAGAGAGAGAGAGAAAAGAAACGCGAGAGAGAGAGAGAGAGAGAGAAAAGAAACGCGAGAGAGAGAGAGAGAGAGAAAAGAAACGCGAGAGAGAGAGAGAGAGAGAAAAGAAACGCGAGAGAGAGAGAGAGAGAGAGAAAAGGAACGCGAGAGAGAGAGAGAGAGAGAGAGAGAAAGGAACGCGAGAGAGAGAGAGAAAAGGAACGCGAGAGAGAGAGAGAGAGAGAGAAAAGGAACGCGAGAGAGAGAGAGAAAAGGAACGCGAGAGAGAGAGAGAAAAGGAACGCGAGAGAGAGAGAGAAAAGGAACGCGAGAGAGAGAGAGAAAAGGAACGCGAGAGAGAGAGAGAAAAGGAACGCGAGAGAGAGAGAGAAAAGGAACGCGAGAGAGAGAGAGAAAAGGAACGCGAGAGAGAGAGAGAAAAGGAACGCGAGAGAGAGAGAGAAAAGGAACGCGAGAGAGAGAGAGAAAAGGAACGCGAGAGAGAGAGAGAAAAGGAACGCGAGAGAGAGAGAGAAAAGGAACGCGAGAGAGAGAGAGAAAAGGAACGCGAGAGAGAGAGAGAAAAGGAACGCGAGAGAGAGAGAGAAAAGGAACGCGAGAGAGAGAGAGAAAAGGAACGCGAGAGAGAGAGAGAAAAGGAACGCGAGAGAGAGAGAGAAAAGGAACGCGAGAGAGAGAGAGAAAAGGAACGCGAGAGAGAGAGAGAAAAGGAACGCGAGAGAGAGAGAGAAAAGGAACGCGAGAGAGAGAGAGAAAAGGAACGCGAGAGAGAGAGAGAAAAGGAACGCGAGAGAGAGAGAGAAAAGGAACGCGAGAGAGAGAGAGAGAAAAGGAACGCGAGAGAGAGAGAGAGAAAAGGAACGCGAGAGAGAGAGAGAGAAAAGGAACGCGAGAGAGAGAGAGAGAGAGAAAAGGAACGCGAGAGAGAGAGAGAGAAAAGGAACGCGAGAGAGAGAGAGAGAAAAGGAACGCGAGAGAGAGAGAGAGAAAAGGAACGCGAGAGAGAGAGAGAGAAAAGGAACGCGAGAGAGAGAGAGAGAAAAGGAACGCGAGAGAGAGAGAGAAAAGGAACGCGAGAGAGAGAGAGAAAAGGAACGCGAGAGAGAGAGAGAAAAGGAACGCGAGAGAGAGAGAGAAAAGGAACGCGAGAGAGAGAGAGAAAAGGAACGCGAGAGAGAGAGAGAAAAGGAACGCGAGAGAGAGAGAGAAAAGGAACGCGAGAGAGAGAGAGAAAAGGAACGCGAGAGAGAGAGAGAAAAGGAACGCGAGAGAGAGAGAGAAAAGGAACGCGAGAGAGAGAGAGAAAAGGAACGCGAGAGAGAGAGAGAAAAGGAACGCGAGAGAGAGAGAGAAAAGGAACGCGAGAGAGAGAGAGAAAAGGAACGCGAGAGAGAGAGAGAAAAGGAACGCGAGAGAGAGAGAGAAAAGGAACGCGAGAGAGAGAGAGAAAAGGAACGCGAGAGAGAGAGAGAAAAGGAACGCGAGAGAGAGAGAGAAAAGGAACGCGAGAGAGAGAGAGAAAAGGAACGCGAGAGAGAGAGAGAAAAGGAACGCGAGAGAGAGAAAGAGAGAGAGAAAAGGAACGCGAGAGAGAGAAAGAGAGAGAGAAAAGGAACGCGAGAGAGAGAAAGAGAGAGAAAAGGAACGCGAGAGAGAGAAAGAGAGAGAAAAGGAACGCGAGAGAGAGAAAGAGAGAGAAAAGGAACGCGAGAGAGAGAAAGAGAGAGAAAAGGAACGCGAGAGAGAGAAAGAGAGAGAAAAGGAACGCGAGAGAGAGAAAGAGAGAGAAAAGGAACGCGAGAGAGAGAAAGAGAGAGAAAAGGAACGCGAGAGAGAGAAAGAGAGAGAAAAGGAACGCGAGAGAGAGAAAGAGAGAGAAAAGGAACGCGAGAGAGAGAAAGAGAGAGAAAAGGAACGCAAGAGAGAGAAAAGGAACGCGAGAGAGAGAAAGAGAGAGAAAAGGAACGGGAGAGAGAAAGGGAGAGAAAAGAAACGCAAAAGGAAGAGAAGGAGAAAAAAGGAAGAGAAGGAGAAAAAAGGAAGAGAATGAGAAAAAAGGAAGAGAAGGAGAAAAAGGAAGAGAAGGGGAAAAAAGGAAGAGAAAGAGAAATAATGAGAGACAAACATCCAGGCAGCCAAACAAATAGAGACAAAGATACAGAGAATTACGAAAAAAGAATCCGTCAGAGAAAAGGCAAAAGGTGCCAAATAAAGAAAGGTAGAGGGGAATAAAGAAAGGTAGAGAGGAATAAAGAAAGGTAGAGGGGAATAAAGAAAGGTAGAGGGGAATAAAGAAAGGTAGAGGGGAATAAAGAAAGGTAGAGGGGAATAAAGAGAGAAAAAGGAACTGAGTAAAAGAGAGAGAGAGAAAAAAAAAGAAGAGGAAAGTACGAGAAAAGGAGAAAACGAGAGTCAGGCAAATGGAGTCTAAGTGTGGAGAAAGAGGGATATATAAGAAAAGACAGGGTGAGTAAGTAACAAATAAAAACAGAACACATCAGAAAATAGCGAAGGGAGAATATCAGTGAGAAAGTGAGAGCAGATAAGAAGACGAATGGTCGCTATGTAAATTTATTTTTGAAAAGTTGTACCGTATGATCTATTAAAATCTCGATATCGTATCTACTCAAATTATTATAATATTTCGCAATTTAAAATGGCAATTACTTGTGGACACTATTTATATAGCGATATAATTTTGTCAGTTTTGTTTACGTATCTATTTTGTATAGTTTTATCGAATCGTTTGAAGTTTTCGAAGCGGATATCGTGTGTCGACAAAAGGGAGGAATGTGAAACAACAATCTCACAACATCGGAATTATCGTCTCATTTTTCAAGGTGAAAAAAAAAATAGGACATGATTTATGTAACAGTTAGTCCTTTGTTGCAACATTAATTCAGTGGAACCTCGGTTCACAAATTTAATTCGTTCCTAAAGCCCGTCCGTAACCCGAAATGTTCGCAAACCAAAATTATTTTTCCAATAGGAATGTAAAATGGATGAATCCGTTCCTGGTCCCAAGATGATTGCTTATTTAAACTTTACCAACAGTACTTTGTGCACAAGTTTATACGCAAAACTAATGAAAATCATTAGATCTAAGAAAAAATAAATAAACCCAATACTAAACAGATAAAATATAGACGAACACTTCAATTTTACCATACTTGTATGTAAGAGAGTTGATGCCGTAAGTGGAAAGGGAAGGAAAAAGATGTTATTGTTTGGAAAAGGGAAGGAAAGACATGATTGTCTCTTTATTTCTAAGAATAGTAGAGATCGTTGATTCTGCCATATGAAACCGAGATGGAAGAGACAATATCATCAACAATTGTTTTTCTCTTAACTTTTTTTTCCTTTACCAGAATCACTGCCAGCTTTCTTTGGAGCCATGAATGAGGACTAATGAAGAGGGAAAAAAAGGCACAGTACAAGAAAATTGGGAAAGAAAAGCACAGCACAACACACGGATGTATACAACATGGCGGTCGACTAAGAAATGATTCCGTTCGGGTTAACTCGGTTCGGCAAAGTTGTTCGAGAACCGAAATTTTGTTTGATAACCGAGGCATTTTCATCTCGAATATTCTGTTCAAAAACCGATTTGTTCGACATGCGAGACGTTCGAGAATCGAGGTTGCTATGTACTATGAAACCATGACAGGTGTTGTTTAATCGCTTTATGATTTTTAAATCAATTTCGGTGAATTTCCTGTCTTTGAGACAAAAGACGTTCAATAACACGGATTAAAAAAAAAAAACAAAAACAAAAAACAAATTTTGTCGACATATGAAATACCTTTATTAAATTCAAGTTTCTGATTATCAGCTATGAGACTTTTTGGCTCCGATTGAAAATGAAAATGGCGAATAGAAATATTCTTTTCTCAGTATTAACTCGAGAAAGGAAAGATGAGAAGTTACTTTGAATTTAAAAACATAATATTGTTTTGCACTATAAAGATGTTAAAACTATATATATATATATATATATATATATATTTCTTTTTTAAGCTTTTCACCCCAAGCAAGGCTGGAAGCCACTAGCACGCAAGGGGTTACAGAAGATTTGGAGCGAGAGCAGATAGGAGTGTTAGAGGAAAGGATGTGGAGAAGGATAGTGGATAGATCAAGGCATATATATATACACACACACACACACACACACACACATATATATATATATATATATATGCTCCCGGAAATCGGGTTAAGTTCTCTAGGGAAAGGGCTTTTTAAAAATCAGCGGCTCCTACTGCTATTAAGCATTACTCTGGCGTATATCGTATAGAGAAAAACGTTAAAATTCCCATCCTTTCTGCCGTGCGACGATGGCCTAGAGGTAAGATATCTAACTGATATCAAATCAGTCGAGATTCGATCCCGGCTTGAAGCAATCGGATGCCTAGACAAACAGTCTGTCTGTGGATTATATATATATATATATATATATATATATATATATATATATATATATATATATTATTCATTGAATAAGACATACAATGCGCTTTGATTGAGTTTTTATACAATTTCTTATGTGATCTCAGAATTATTATCTTTTCGGATAATTATATAAAAACTGTCCAAGTTTTCTTCCTTTCCGAGCGCTTTCGGTTATACACTTAGCCATTTTTAAGGTTGAAAGTGCTCGGAAAGAAAGAACAATTGGACAGTTTTTATATAATTATCCGAAAAGAAAATAATTATAAGATCACATGAGAAATTGTATTAAAAAAAAAAAAAAAAATCAAAAGCACCTTGTCTGTCGTATTCAATGAAATGTGCATGACAGAAGGACTGCTGCATAAATACACACACACATTTTATATATATATATATTATTACTATATATATTAAGGGGGGCACGGTGAAGTAATGGATAAATGGATAGCGTCTCTGAGGAATCGGAGATCCGATTTCGGATTCCATTCGAGACAATTACATTCACTTAATATCCTAATACCACTGGGAAAGGTATGGATCCTCTTCTTAAATAGGAGGACAGACTGGTTTCTATAGCCTTGGATGACAACTGGTTTAGGAGAATGACAACTCTGAATTCAAAACCTGGCTGTCGGTTCCTAGGAACTCAGTTGCTTGACTCTCATTCATCGAATACGACGGGAGAGCCCAACACACACACATATATATATATATATATATATATATATAGCCTTAAATATGGAAAAACTCATTCTTCAAAGGATCCTTTTTCGATTAACACTTCTTCAAAAGAATACGTTGATACCTTCTTAAATAAAATGAAACAAATTCGTACACCGAAATCCAAGTATATACAGGAGGGTTGAATAAATATCTACGATTAAAACTGAAATTTATTACTAAAACGAGAAAAAAAGAGGGAATATTTTTTTTGTCTACACAGAGATGTAACTTTATATACACTTCCTCCAAGATTCGCAAGTGTTTGGCTGACTATGCTGTGCATAAAATAGTAAATGCTGTATCCGTGTACTTGGCAGCACATCTTTGGTTATCTATCTAATGCTGACCGATAGCTGACTAACAAGCCGTTTGAGTCAAGCATGTGCTGCTGTTTGCAACACCTCGTCTGATATTGGCAAACACGTGTTGTCCAATCCTTGTCTCGAGGTGTTGATTCAACAGCCAGCTAACTAGAGGTAGTGCCGCAATAAATCACAGTGGAGAAGGCAACGAGAAAACACTCCACTATTGATCTCAAGTAGTAACTGTTAGCTTTTAACAATCAAATTAAAAAACGATAATGGCATGAAGAAGTTTTATGTATATTGAGATTAACAGTAAGGAGTGACATGTGCAACGGGTGTGTCACCTGACCGTCATCCAGCGACTGTTAACAAAAACGGCGTAGATGAGATCAAACTACTTGGAATTGATCACTTGTCAGGTAAGTAAAGACATGAGCGAGACATGAAATATCAGAAAATTAAATCAATGTGGCCAGTTAAGAGAATAAAAAGCATAAAATGAACCAGTTAAATATTAATATTTTAGGCGTATGTTAAATGATCTGAGCAAACAATAGAGATTTCTTCCGTGATAAACACAGGATCATATATAGAGAGGGAGAGAAGGGCACCTCGGCGTAGTGTAATGTTTAGCAAGCTTGTCTCGCTAATTACGAGTAGTGAGTTCGATCCTCACTGGGTGCACCACACTTTCGGCCTTGTGTCACATCTAACCTACGCTTGGAAAACCACTATTTCGGCCTTGTGCCACATCTAAGCTACGCTTGGAAAATCACTATACAGACGAAGAGAATAATGAAAGAGGAGTAGGACTGATATTAGATCCATACACGAAGAAATGTGTGTTGGGATACTGTCAACTGAAAGAATTTTTAATTAAACTGGAAAGAAAGACTTTCAACATATCTGTCGTAGTTGTATATGCACCGACAGAACAAGGTACAAACGAAGAAACTGAAAAGTTTTGCTGTGCACTTATACAACGCCGAGGCTCAAGCCAAATCGCAAGAAATTACAATCGTCACGGGAGACCTTAATGTCAAAGCAGGCAACGAGAGGGATGATGGTAAACTAGTTGGTAAATTCAGACTAGGAACTCGTAATGAACGTAGAAAAAAATAGGCCTATGGTTGTACAACGAATGATCAGCCAAAACCCGGTTTCAAGAACACCCACGACGTATATAAACATGGAGAAATCCAGGAGAAGAAACGAAAAAAAACGGATCCACTATATAAGTAAGAAATTCAGGAATTGTAGAACCTCGCCAACTGCGGGAGCGACCACCTTCAAGTGATCTGTAAACTTGGAGTTTACTACGGAAATTGAGAGGCTGTACCCAAATTGAAACATGGTAAACTCTCGAATGACCCGAATGAGAAAAATATATGAACAGTGTTAAAAGCAAATACAATGGACAAAATGAAAATGGAAATTCGAAATGCAGCATATTAAGAAAAGCTTTTGTAACATGGAACAATGGAGACAATTCCAAAGAAGAATAGACAAAGAAAAAAAGAATGGATGAGAGATGAAATTCTCGACATGTTGAAAAGGAGATTAAAAAAAAAAAATAATGCCAAGGCATAGAACAAAATATAGGACAATGCACAAAGAAATTGGGAACAAATGCAGGCAGGCTAAAGAGGAATGGCTCAACGAAAAATGTGCAGGAATAGAATGAATGAGTATTACAGATAAAGTATTAGGTCATCCCATAAGTTCTGTCCGAATTTTAACTTTTTGTTAAAATGAACGAAATTTAAAGAGTATTTTATAATGTCTAATGGAGTTGAACATTATTTTTATGTTTAGATGCATTTAAACTGATCAAATTTTATTTCAGAGAACAATAAAATTAAATTTTGTTTAATTAAAACCCTGCTAACATGGAAGTACCCAAGAATCATTTGAGGTACATAATGCTTTATGAGTTCAAGAAAGGAAACTCAGCAGGCGAAGCGACTAGAAACATTCACTCAGTTTATGGAGAGGAATGTGTAAATGAAAGAACTTGCAGATGGTTTGCAAAACTCAGAGGTGGAGATTTCACGCTCGAAGATGAAGATCGAACCGGACGTCTAGTTGAGTTTGATGAAAAGCTTCTTGAAGCAGCCCTTGAAGAAAATCCTGCTTTATCAGTTGAGGAATTGGCAGTGGTTCTCAGTTCAAACCATACAACGGTTCATCGTCATCTTCAACAACATGGAAAAGTTCCTAAACTTGGAAAATGGGTGCCTCATGAATTGTCTGAAAACAACCTCAAATCCCGAGTTGACATCTGCTCTTCTCTCCTTTCTCGCCAACTTGTTTCACCTTTTTTGGATAGACTTGTGACTGGCGATGAAAAATAAATGTTAAGTGTCGTAGAAGGACCCCAGCCACAGCCGAGAAGGGAAATTCATGGGCAAAATCTGGTAGGATTGCCAAGGAATAATCCACTTTGAATTCTTACCACCTAATGCAACAATTAATGCTCAAATATACTGTCAGCAATTAGAGCGTTTGAACCAAGCTTTGAGGAAAAAAGACCTGCTCTAGTGAATCGAAAACGGGTGATGTTTCATTAGGATAATACGCGACCACACACAGCAAGAATCACGTTACAAAAGATCGAAGAACTTGGTTGGGAGAAAATTCTTCATCCACCTTATTCTCCCGACTACCATTTGTTTCGTAGCTTACAGAATTATGGAATTAGTAAGCTTGTTAATAGATGGAAGGAAGTCATAGATAATCAGGGAAAATACATTGTTGATTGAATCTGTAATTAAATGTAACATTTGGTCACTTGTTTTCTTTATTCAAAATTCGGACAGAACTTATGGGATGACCTGATAGATATGCATAAAAGAATAAGAGAGCTAACAGGGCAAAAGACATGTTCGTCAACAGGCGGCATAAAGTCCAAGGACGGAACTCTGATATTAAAGAAAGAAAAAATACCCCAGAGGTGGAAATAATATATAGGAAAACTTTTTCCGCACTGAAAGAGAACAACCGGTAATAAACAAAAATATTGCCGGACCGGAAATATTAAAATTTGAAGTGGAATCCGCACTGGTCAAATGGAACAGAAACAGATCAGCGGGGTCAGACGAAATCATAATAGTAGCCAAGATCTAGTTTCAAGAACACCCATGATGAATATGGGCATGGAGAAACCCAAAAGGAGAAACAAAACAACAAAAAAACAAAAACAAATTGGTTATATAATTATCAATAAGATATTCAATAATGCAGTTGTACACTGCAAAACATATCCAAGTGTTGACTGGAAGTTATCACCTTTCTGTTATACGTAAACTTAGATTGAAAGTATAGAAATTCAAGAGGCCTAAGGTAGCACTCAAATTGCAATACGACATACACTTGAACGACCCAAATCTGAAGGAGAAATATCTGGACAGCATGAAAAGCAGATCCGAGTAACAAATGGAAACTTGAAGTGGGACACATTAAGAGAAGACTGAGTGACACAGCAAACAAGATCATCCCAAAGGAAAATAGACAAAGACGAAAAAAAAAACGAATGGATGACATGACATTCTCGACATGATGGAAAGAAGACAAAATCAATACCAAGATATGGAACAGAATATAAAACACTACACAAAGAAATAAGGAACAAATGCAGAGAGGTTAAAGAGGAATGGCTCAATGAAAAATGTGCAGAAACAGAAAGAATGAGAACCACAGATAAAGCAGATATGCATAAAGAATAAAAGAACACTGGAACGAAGAATACGATATTTAAGAAAGAGTCAGTCCGTCAGTTCATGTGCCATGTGTGATACACGCTTAGGCGATCATGTATCTTTCAATATATGACTGACAAGGCAGATTTTTTCCCTGTAGTAGGTTGTCATTTCTTTCTGCATTCAAGGCTATAGGACCCAGTCTGTCTTACTATTTACGCATAGCTGTTAGAAGAAGAAGATTCATACCTTTCCCAAGGGTATTAACACGTAAGTGAATGTAATGGATTCTACTGGAAAGTTATGTGTCATGCGTGATACACATTTAGGCGATCATGTATCTTTCGATATATGACTGACGAGGCAGAGTTTTTCCAGCAGTAGTTTGCCATTTTTTCTGCGGTAGACCAGTTGCCATTCAAGGCTATAGAGCCCGGTCTGTCCTGCTATAGGGAAGAAGAAGAGGATTAATACCTTTCCAAGGTACGTCAGTCAGTGAGTTCTGTGCCATGCGTGATACATGCTTAGGCGATCATTTATCTTTCAATACATGACTGATAAGGCAGATTTTTTCCTGAAGTAGGTTGCCATTTCTTTCTGCGGTAGACCAGTTACCATTCAAGGCTATAGAACCCAGTCTGTCCTGCTATTTTCCCAAGGGTATTAGCATGTAATTAGAATGTAATGGATTCGACTGGAAATTCGGTCAGTCAATGTGTCATGCGTGATACACATTTAGGCGATCATGTATCTTTCGATATATGACTGACGAGGCAGAGTTTTTCCAGTTGACATTCAAGGCTATAGAACCCGGTCTGCCCTGCTATTTACCCATGGATGTGGGGAGAAGAAGAGGATGCATAAATTTCCCAAGGGTATGGGCACGTAAGTGAATGTCATGGATTCGACTGGAATTCGAACTCGGCTCTCCGATTTCTAAATCCGAGCCGCTATCCATTACTCCACTCGAGTAATACAAATTTAGGAGGATGTGCTCCTGTGTTTTATAGATTATGCAAAATGTATGTCACAAAGAACTGTCAGAACTGCTCATTAACCATGACATATTATGAAAGTATTTTAGAATAATCTAGAACCTATACTGACAGCAAACCACCTGCATATGGACAGAAAAAAAATTCAGTAAATATAAAAAAAAAAAAAGACAAAAAGGAGTGTGAGACAAGGATGCGACTTGTCACCGGACATATCCAAACTATATAGTGAGTTAATTTTTTTTTTAAAGCTTTTCACCCCAAGCAAGGCTGGAAGCCACTAGCACGCAAGGGGTTACAGAAGGTTTGGAGGAAGAGCAGATAGGAGTGGTAAAGGAGAGGATGTGGAGAAAGATAGTGGATAGATCAAGGCAAGGGGTTACAGAAGATTTGGAGCGAGAGCAGATAGGAATAAAAGGGGAAAGGATGTGGAGAAGGATAGTGGATCAATCAAGGCAAAGGGGTTACAGAAGATTTGGAGCGAGAGCAGATAGGAATGAAAGGATGTGGAGAAGGGAAGTGGATAGATCAAGGCAACTGGAGATGTCGATTGACGTTACACTTAAATAGTTGGAGATTATATTTGTCAGGGAAACAGGAATAAGGAAGGGAGTTCCACAGGCGAAATGTGCGAGACATGTAGCTATTGGAGTAGAAGAGACGTCTACATCTAACAGTTTCAACGGTGAAGGGGTGGGAACGGGATGCCAGCCTCGTAGGACGCTTAAATTCATGAGGCCTGGGAACCAGCGAAAGCAGCTCATCGGAGCAATTACCGTGAAAGTATTTGTAAAAAAGACAGAGCTAGGCAACGGCGCGTCTGCGAGAGAGCGACTGCAGACGAGATGACAGATCAGGGCCAGTTACATTGCATATCCGTCTCTGGATCTTATCAAGAACCCCGAGGCAAACAGCAGGGGCTCCTGACCATATATGGCACCAATACTCCATGCAAGGGCGAATGGTTGATTAATAGATTTGGAGGATCGATTCCGGGGAGAAAAAATTCCTGGCTCGGAATGAGAAAAGGCCTACCAGGATTCATTATTGGCGACCACAAACTTAACAACTCAAGAAATGCAAATGACACAGTGTTGATACCAGAAACAGAAAGGGAACTACAACAGGTAATAAAGGAAAGCGAGAAGAAAGGACTAAACCTCAATTGCAAGAATATAGAAGGCATGGTTGCCAGCAACAAGAACATGCAGATTACAAATTGGGGATCGTAAAATCAAGAAGTATCTGTTCATATTTCTGAGATGAAGTATTATGGACACTATTTGCATTGTTCGGACTATTGTCCTCATATTTGTTGCCATATTTATCACAACGTTTCGGCCGTTTACACTCTGGCCTTCTTCAGGTGGTTGGAATGTCGAACTGAACCCTTTATTTCGCTCGCTGGGGTAGACTGTTCTAGTTCCACTTGCCATGTCTAATGGATGTCAGTTATCAGTTATCTCCTGTTAATTCCCCTCTCCAAGTTCTCTACCGCCTTAACCAGGTATTGAACTCACACTCTTTATGTCCTGCAACTACAACAATTTAATTATCTGGGAAGTGTTTTAACAGAGAACGGAGAGTGCAAAATCAGAAGGTGTATTGGGATAACGAAAGATGCCTTTAAAAAAACTAAGCAAAATATTAAGAAATAGAAAAATGTCGTTAGAAACAAAGAAAAGAGTGCTGAACGGTTATGTAATATCAGTCCTCCTATATGACAATGAATACTGGACAATCTCCTTATAGGTGAAGAAGAGACTTGAAGCAACAGAAATCTGGTTCTACAGTAGAACTGAAAATACCATGGACCAAACATGAGAACAACGACGAGATTTTAGAAAAAAATGAAAACAAAAAAAGACACTTATAATTAACAAATACATATTTTATTCATACGAACCTATCTTAAAAAATCTTGTCGGCATCAAATAAACCATTGAGGTTAATATGCCGTAAAACAAAACAAACCAAACTTTGTTTATCAAATTCTGATTATTTAATGAATTCACCTCTTTCTCCCCTTCTATGGGTTAATTAGTAAAGACATGTATCACTCAATCATTATCTCCCCCAAAATAATAAACCGTAGAAAACGAATCAATCAATCAGTGAAATACTGATTAACGACACAGGAAGGTATTTTATTCGATTTATATTTCTTCTCTAGAATATAAATGTATGGAAACCACCTTGGCTCTAAAGTGAGGGATCAGTTTATGTAGTGATTTCAATATGGGTTGATCTCTCACTTTAGACCCACAATTTCTTGTTTGTTTATTAAACTCTGATTAGGCATGGATCCACGTCTTCTCCCATAGGTATGGGTTAATTAGTAAAACTTGTATCTGTAAATCACTGTTATCTAAAAAAATGTTCTGGCTTTAAATAAACCATAGAAATCGTATCACTGAATCTTCTGTCCGTGTATTCCCAGTTTACTTTTGTAGAACTACGTTTCTAACGCTTCGAGTTTTTTCATATTGGAAGATTGATATTACGTAACAGTTCCGCATTAGTTTCTTTCTAACGTAATTTTCTTGTTTCTTCATAACTGGCTTAACTTTTGGAAGGCATCTTTCGATATTCCAATCTGCCCTCGGATTTCTGTCACATTTTCCATCGTTTGTTTGCCAAATAATTACATTTGTGGGGACTGTTCTGATTTTGACGTATCCAAGTCGTAGTTTGCGTCTTGACACATTTTTCTTCTTACAATAAATATTCAGTCTTTTCTCGTTTTCCTGTCTACGAATTGCCATCAATACGGTATCACCTACCTGTCTTATGCTATAAAAATATGTGTCCACCAATTTTAAGTCCTCGCGGGACTTGTAAGCGGCCTTTTAATTCCACATTCGATGCACCAATTTGGAAAGCGTTCACACAGTTGTGACTTATTGACAAAAGTGCTAATTATCTTTTCTGTCGTGACTTATTGAGAAGAGTGTTAATTATCTTTTCTGCAAATAAACGAGGTTCAAGGAAGTGTTGCAAATATAATAAACTAAATCAATCTACGCCCTCAAAATGGGACGATGTGTATTAATAGGTTAAAAGAGTTCTTTTCAAAATAGCTTAAGATACTACTGCTACTAATAACATTAGTAGACTCGGAAGATGGCTTAGAAAAAAATGAAAAGGAAGGAGGGGTAAAATGACTTTCGATAAGAAAGTTGTCGAGCCA
Organism: Acanthosepion esculentum; assembly: GCA_964036315.1. NCBI lineage: Eukaryota > Metazoa > Mollusca > Cephalopoda > Sepiida > Sepiidae > Acanthosepion > Acanthosepion esculentum. The sequence continues at coordinate 57,238,205 of OZ038515.1, forward strand.
CGAAACTTCCGTGGTTCAATTGGTTAAGGCGTCAGACAACGGGATGTGTAGTCAAGTCTCGTCAGAAATTAATTCTTTATCCTTACATTACGACGCTTTTTCAAAAAGTCGAAAACTGGTTAGATCAGGAATGTTTAAAAAAAAAAAATTAAAAACGCGAAGGAAGAAGGAACAAAGAAAGAAAAAGAACGAAAGATGGAAAGAAATAAAGAAGGAAGGGAGGGAGGCGTATTTAAGTCTCGTCAGAAATTCTTTATTCTGACAGTATGGCGCTTACTTCAACAGTCGAAAACTGGTAAGATCTGGAATATTTTAACAAAGGGAAAAGGGTGTGAGGAAAAGAAGAGAAAACGGAAAAGAAAAGGTTAAAGAAAGGAAAAAGAAAAGAAAAAGAAATGAAAAGGAGAGGAAAGAAGAAAGAAACGAATATGTAAAAAGAGAAAAAAGAGAAAAAGGGAAACAATAGAAAAAGATGAAGAAAAAGAAGAAACTATTTTGCACATCTATGTGCCTCGTCCCTTTAGGTCATAAGCGATCATGGCTCTGCACAACTTCCTAATCCTTGTGAAAAAGGGGAAAAAAGAAAAAAGGACTAAAAGAAAAAAAAGGACTAAAAGAAAAAAGGAGAAAAAAGGAGGAAAAGAAAGAAAGGAAAAAGGAAAAAAAGAAAAAAAAGGAAAAAAAGGAAAAGGAAAAAAAGGAAAAGGAAAAAAGAAAAAAGGAAAAAAGAAAAAAGGAAAAAAGAAAAAAGGAAAAAAGAAAAAAGAAAAAAGGAAAAAAGGAAAAAGGAAAAAAGAAAAAAGAAAAAAAGGAAAAAAGAAAAAAAGGAAAAAAGAAAAAAAGGAAAAAAGGAAAAAAGAAAAAAGGAAAAAAAGAAAAAAGAAAAAAAAGAAAAAAGGAAAAAAGAAAAAAAGGAAAAAAGAAAAAAGGAAAAAAGAAAAAAGGAAAAAAGGAAAAAAGCAAAAAAGAAAAAAGAAAAAAGCAAAAAAGAAAAAAGCAAAAAAGGAAAAAAGAAAAAAGGAAAAAGGAAAAAGGAAAAAAGGAAAAAGAAAAAAGGAAAAAAGAAAAAAGGAAAAAGGGAAAAAGAAAAAAGGAAAAAAGAAAAAAGGAAAAAAGGAAAAAAGGAAAAAAGGAAAAAAGAAAAAAGGAAAAAGGAAAAAAGAAAAAGGAAAAAAGAAAAAAAGGAAAAAAGAAAAACAGGAAAAAAGAAAAAAAAGAAAAAAAGGAAAAAAGAAAAAAGGAAAAAAGAAAAAAAGAAAAAAGGAAAAAAGGAAAAAAGAAAAAAGAAAAAAAGGAAAAAAGGAAAAAAGGAAAAAAGAAAAAAGGAAAAAAGAAAAAAGGAAAAAAGAAAAAAGGAAAAAAGGAAAAAGGAAAAAAGAAAAAAGAAAAAAAGAAAAAAGGAAAAAGGAAAAAAGAAAAAAAGAAAAAAAAGAAAAAAAAGGAAAAGGAAAAAAGAAAAAGGGAAAAGGAAAAAAGAAAAAGAAAAAAGGAAAAAAGAAAAAAAGAAAAGGAAAAAAGAAAAAAGGAAAAGGAAAAAAGAAAAAAGGAAAAGGAAAAAAGAAAACGGAAAAAGAAAAAGAAAACGGAAGAAGAAAAAGAAAAAAGGCAAATTTATGCGAAAATATTCCTTTTATTTTAAAGCGTTTTCTTTTACACATCTATGTGCATCGTCCCTTTAGGTTATAGGCGATCATGGCTCTGCACAACTTCCTAACCCTTGTGGCTCTTATCAAAATTCTCCCTTTTCTCTCGCTCCGTTCCACCATTTATTCACAGAAAAATTCCCTGTGAGAGTTCAGTTTGTTCCTTTTTCAAAAATTGTCATCAGAAAAGAGAGACAAATCTTTCTATAATTTTTTTATAAATTTTTTCTCTGAAGTTAAAAGGGAAAAGAAAAAGAAGTAAAAAGAACGAAAAATCGGAAAAAGGAAAGAACAAGAAAAAAGAAAAATACAGTCGAAAAAAATTCCTTTTATTTTAAAACGTTTCCTTTTGTAAAGTTTAAGTCTTACAATTTTCACTAAATCTTTGTGTAATTTTTTATATTTTAAAGAGACGTATATAATTGCTTTCAAAAATTGTCATCAGAAAAGGGATATCTAAATCTTCCTATAATTTTTTATATTTTAAAGTGACGTATATAATTGCTTTCAAAAATTTTCATCAGAAAAGGGATATCTAAATCTTCCTATAATTTTTTATATTTTAAAGTGACGTTTATAATTGCTTTTAAAAATTGTCATCAGAAAAGGGATATCTAAATCTTCCTGTAATTTTTTATATTTTAAAGAGACGTTTATATAAAATTGTCGTCAGAAAAAAGACATATAAATCTGCGAGAAACGCCATCTGAATAGCACATGACCCAGTGGATAAAGACGTTGGTTAGATCCAGTGACTAGACCCAAATATATGTGAGCTCAATACCAGGCTACAGCAGTGGTGAACCGATAACTTCGAGAAGTGAGTTAAAGGGAAATAACTTCTGAGGCATGTCGCGTGTAGCTAGAACGATCTACCCCGGTAGACGAAATAAAGGGTTCGAATCGAAATTGTGAATATAGCAATGAATATGAGGACAAAAGTGTAAATTATTTAAATAACATTTTTTTAAAAATAATTGTTCAAAATTGCTTTTTAAATGATTATTTTTAATTTTAAAAAGAAAAGACAAATTACAAATTGGATTTCTTATTTTTGCCTTGGACCAGTCTATCTTCATGCTCTGCCAAGCATCAAGAATCTCTCATCAGCATTTCTGCTAAGATCCGTGAAGTGTCTGTGTGTGTCTCTTTCCTTACACTTCTATCTAGTTCCTGTGTAAGACCTGAAAGTAATGTTAAAACGATGCGGTATTAATCCTGCGGAACCGGAAGTTAGAGCAACCTATCACATCAGTTAGAGGACACTATGCCGTCAGGCTATTGAAAGAATTGAAGCTAGCCGAACAGAAGACCAGGAATTTCGCCAGCAACAACGTCATGGTTGCCAGGTACGTGGGCCACCGCCACCAGGTGTCGGCATTCAGTGTCCAACCTGTGGACTCAATCTGCGTCTCAGTTTGCTCTTCGCAGACATCAACGGCAATATAAGGTAATCAAACTGTTTTCTTCAATATTCATTCTTCTCATTTAGCGGAGAATACGTTGTCTAAATTAAGAATTATATAATTCTGGAAAGTGAAATTTACACTGAAATATTTCCGAATTTTTCCAAGTTTTCATCTTTAATGTACATCATATTTATATACGTACATTATATATACTTCAAAAGCTGTCATAGCCGGGAGAGGATAGTAGAGACAATCCCCCCACTGTCTCTAAAATGTTTCCGTGGCATACTTCGAAAAGCGCCTCTGGCCACTCCAGTTCCAAGGCGGTATCATAACACTTATAAAAACCAATGAAAATCGACCCAACATTTTCCTCTACACACACACAAACACATGGCATTCCCACTATCGGACAGGCAATCAACACGGACAGGCCGTCAAAAGGTGCGTCAACAAAAAATTCGTCTCCTTGAATCAGTGCTATTGTTGTAGCATTGAAATAAAGACAAGGGTGGAATTGAGTTAAACAAATATATTAACAGAAACAGGAATACAAACGTATGCAAACAAGAGTGTTACAGCAAGAATGTTCGGTCCGACTATCAGAACTGACTGCTGGAAACTGACTGCTGGAAACTTCCCCCTCCAAAAGGCAGCACCTGCTCCTATTTATAGCTGGGAGAGTCCATGCGTGCCTGGGTAAATTGCCATAACAGCTATGATAGAGGACAGAAAAAAAAACGTATCAAAGACAACCTGAAAGTCATTCTAACACGGTGCAGTGTTAATCCTGCGCAGCTGGAGGTCAGAGCAGCCAATCGCATCAGTTAGAGGACACTATGCCGTGAGGCTATTGAAAGATTTGAAGCTAGCCAAACAGAAGACCAGGAATTTCGCCAGCAACAACGTCATGGTTGCCGGGTACGTGGGCCACCGTCACCAAGTGTCGGCATTCAGTGTTCAACCTGTGGACGGCAAAGCGAGTTTCAGTTTGGTTTTCGCAGCCAAAAACGTCAGAGTAATGTCACCAACTAGTGATTTCTTTAATTCTTATTCTTCTCACACGAGGTCTGTATAAAAATTACCGAGACTGATCACGTTCTTTGATGTGAGAGGCATCGTCAACAGTGAGTTATTACCACAGGGGCAGACGATCAATCAGCAAGTCTATTAAGAGATCCTGCAGTGGTTGCTACACGAGAAGAGGCGAGAGTTGTGGCAGGACAAATCGTAGCTGCTTTACCACGATAATGCACCTGCTCACAACGCCCTGAGCAGCCGGCACATCCTGGCCAAGAAAAACATCGCAGTATTGGATCAACCTCGCTATTCACCTGATCATGCTGCGTGTGACTTTTGTCTTTTCTACAAGCTCAAGGGGATCATCAAGATGACCCGTTTTGAAGGCGTGTATGCCATCAAGAGGGCCATAACGACGGAGTTGATGGACATCCAAGAAGAATCCTTCCAGCAGTGTATAGAAGCGTGGCGGAGAAGACTGGAAAAGCGCATTAGACTCGATGGAGGATTACTTTGAAGGGGGAAACCATGTAGTTTGTTGTTTTGAATTTAAATAAATTGTTTGTGACACCAGCCCCTTTACTATTCAGACAGACTTCGTATATATTGATTTCTTATCCGTTAACAATAACACATTTTAAAAAAACATATTTCGATTCGCATTTAATTATTTCGTCTCTGATGCTACCTATGAAAGGATAGGACAAATATATTTTGAAAATATAAAAACCCAATTCACTAAATCTTGGAAAATATACTTAGGTGATTGCTTCATTTTCTGGAAATCCTCATGGAGTGATATTAACCAATTCCACACTTTACTTCAAAACTTACACCCAAAAATCAAATTCACGCACGAATATAATTTTAACGAATTAGCATTTTTAGATATACTCATTAAAAATAAAAACAACCACATAATCACAGATATCTACCACAAACCTACAGACACCCAACAATATCTTCATTTCAAGAGCCATCACCCAAAAAGCTGCCTAAAATCCATCCCCTATTCTCTAGCACGTAGGGTTTGTACTATAGTGGCTGATAAACATCTCCGAAAACCCGCCTAGAAGAACTACATAAATGTCTAAAAAAAAAAAAAAAAAAAAAAAAGACCAGGCTACCTCACAACACTAATAAACAAAGGTTTTCAACTCGCAAAAAAAAAAAAAAAAAAAAAATTCCTCTAGACCAACTTAGAAATAAAAAGAAACGTAACGTCGAACAAACTCTAGGATATGTCTCAACATACAACAAAAACAATCCAGAATTATTCAGAAAAATTACCAAAAATCTAGACCAACTTAGCAAGAATAATAAACTGAATAATATACTAAAAACAACCAAAGAAAATTAAAAGCAAAATCGAAAAACCTAAAACACATATTAACCTCATCCAAATTTAACCAACACACAACACAGGGAATCACAAAATGCAACAAAAGAAGATGTGGGGTTTGTGACATCATTATAGAAGGAAACTCCTACACTTTTGAAAACCCCAAAACGACATTCATAATAAATAAAAACTTAAACTGTAACTCCAAAAATGTGATTTATGTACTCAAATGCACAAAATGCAAGAAGTCATATATAGGTATCAGTCAACAGCTGAACAACAGGGTCTCCCTGCACAAAAGCAACATAAAATTATCAGACAACAGAAAACTTTTTGTATCAACACATTTTCAAATGTAACCAAGGAAAATGTAAAATTATGCCAATATATTAGGTTGGTGCAAAAATAATGTCGTTTTTTGACGTTCAACTTCATGTGAGAAAACGACATTATTTTTGCACCAACCTAATATCAAACAGACAATTATTCTTACCAACAAATACAAATTTACATAAACAAATTTAAACCAGAACTAAATAGATCATGACCCCACACGCAAAAGCCCACAACATGCACACACAGTAACCAAATACAGTGATCAAACCACTCACATACATGCTCGCACGCTCACATTCGGGTGTTTGTGGGACACGAATGTGTGTGTGTATATATATATATATATATATATATATATATATATATATATATATATTGACAAAAGCAGAACTACTCACAAGCACGCACACAAACCGCACACAACTTAGGAAGTATGTGTGTACATATGTGCGTGTGTATATATACTGATTCCATGTAACTTGGGAAGTTTGTGTATGTACGTATGTGTGTGTGTGTATGTATGTACTGATTCCTTGTAGTGGGACTGTGTGTGTGTGTGTACAGATGTGTTCACTAGTTCCTCGTTGTGAGACAGTGTGTATGTATGGAGAGGGGATATACACATATATACACGCATGCTGACAAAAGCACACGAAAATGGAAATCGATCTAAGAACACACAGGGGTCATTAAAAGATAAGCATGCCGATAACTACTCCATCATTTTTCGGACCAATCTCAATTGTTTTATAACCCTTCACGCAGAACTTTTCCCTGCCAGTTCAAGAAAGATGTTTGGATCACTAACACAAAAAAAGAGAATGTCACATATCGAGAATATTTAACATCGAAAAACAGAGAAAAAATTAATTATTTTTAATAATATGTGGAAACGTCCGCCCTTTGCCAGAAGACGGTCGCGACACCGGAAACACGTGTAGCAAAATTATGGAAAATAAAGCATAATATTTTTTGAAAAAATCCACATTACAACCAAAAGCGTTTGCGGTTTCTCTCTTCTTTTTATTATACACACTTTTCTCTCGTTGGAACTACTATAACCTCTTCCTTATATATATATGTATATATATATATATATATATATATATATATATATATAACGGATTAAGAAACAGTGAGTTAAAGCGGGAAAAGAGCGAGAATGAGAAAAAAATGAACAAAGGAAAGGAGTAAATGTAAGTGAGAGGCGAGAGAGTGAAAGCGAGAGAGTGAAAGCGAGCGAGAGAGAGCGAGAGCGAGAGAGCGAGAGAGAGAGAGAGAGAGAGCGAGAGAGAGAGAGAGCGAGAGCGAGAGAGAGAGAGAGCGAGAGCGAGAGTGCGAGTTAGTGAAAGCGAGAGTCCGAGTGAGTGAAAGCGAGAGTGCGAGTGAGTGAAAGCGAGAGTGCGAGTTAGTGAAAGCGAGAGTGCGAGTGAGTGAAAGCGAGAGTCCGAGTGAGTGAAAGCGAGAGTCCGAGTGAGTGAAAGCGAGAGTCCGAGTGAGTGAAAGCGAGAGAGCGAGTGAGTGAAAGCGAGAGAGCGAGTGAGTGAAAGCGAGAGAGCGAGTGAGTGAAAGCGAGTGAGTGAAAGCGAGAGAGCGAGTGAGTGAAAGCGAGAGAGTGAGTTAGTGAAAGACGGAATGAAAGAATGAGAGTGTGCATTTCCCCCACTTTTCATACTGTAAAAATCTTTCATCTTGATATCTGATATAAGTAGAAAGGAAATAATTAAAAAAACGTGATATATTTTCTCCAGTGACTAAATAAAGACATGTACACAAGATAAAAAATTGTTCATTCCTAAGATGAAAAATTATATGAAGAGATTAACAACTTAAAGAAAACATTAAATTGAACCAAATGAAAGAAAAAAATAGAAAAGACAAAAGAAAACGAGAATGAAATAGAAAAAGAAGAACGGGCAAGTAAACGAGGAAGACAATATGACCATGAAAGAAAGTAATAACGATATAATAGGAAAGAAAGAAAAGGATTACGTCTCTAAAGAAAAATTAGGAAAGAAAGGAAAGAAAGAAAATTGAAGAAAAAACAAGGAAGAATTAAAAAAAATGGAAAAAGCAAGAATGATAAATCGAGAAAGAATAAATAAAACGCATGATCAATTGGAGAAGAGAAAAGACGAAAAAAGACAGGAAAGAAAAGAGAAAAAGAAAGTAAATGATAGAAAAGAAAAAGATTAAGAAGAATAACAAGATAAGAAAATGGGAGAACGTTAAGATGAGAAAGAAAAATAGAGAAGAAAGATGAATTACGAAAGAAAAGAAAAGGAACAAGTATATAACAAAGAGGAGGAACTATAGAAATTAAATTAAAAAAAAAGAGAAGAAACGATAAAATTGAGAAGAAAGAAGAGAAGAAGGAATGATAGAAATAAAAGAAAGGAACGAAAGAGTGATGAAAAAATGAAGAAAGATCGACAAGTTAAGAAAAAAAACTAAGTGTGGAAAGAATTCAAAATTAGTAAATCAAGCGAAGATAGCAAGAAACAAAAAGATGGGTAAGAGACGATACCATGGTGTGGGGGTGAGAGACGATACCATGGTGTGGGGGTGAGAGACGATACCATGGTGTGGGGGTGAGAGACGATACCATGGTGTGGGGGTGAGAGACGATACCATGGTGTGGGGGTGAGAGACGATACCATGGTGTGGGGGTGAGAGACGATACCATGGTGTGGGGGTGAGAGACGATACCATGGTGTGGGGGTGAGAGACGATACCATGGTGTGGGGGTGAGAGACGATACCATGGTGTGGGGGTGAGAGACGATACCATGGTGTGGGGGTGAGAGACGATACCATGGTGTGGGGGTGAGAGACGATACCATGGTGTGGGGGTGAGAGACGATACCATGGTGTGGGGGTGAGAGACGATACCATGGTGTGGGGGTGAGAGACGATACCATGGTGTGGGGGTGAGAGACGATACACGAAAGAGAGGGAACAGACGATACACGAAAGAGAGGGAACAGACGATACACGAAAGAGAGGGAACAGACGATACACGAAAGAGAGGGAACAGACGATACACGAAAGAGAGGGAACAGACGATACACGAAAGAGAGGGAACAGACGATACACGAAAGAGAGGGAACAGACGATACACGAAAGAGAGGGAACAGACGATACACGAAAGAGAGGGAACAGACGATACACGAAAGAGAGGGAACAGACGATACACGAAAGAGAGGGAACAGACGATACACGAAAGAGAGGGAACAGACGATACACGAAAGAGAGGGAACAGACGATACACGAAAGAGAGGGAACAGACGATACACGAAAGAGAGGGAACAGACGATACACGAAAGAGAGGGAACAGACGATACACGAAAGAGAGGGAACAGACGATACACGAAAGAGAGGGAACAGACGATACACGAAAGAGAGGGAACAGACGATACACGAAAGAGAGGGAACAGACGATACACGAAAGAGAGGGAACAGACGATACACGAAAGAGAGGGAACAGACGATACACGAAAGAGAGGGAACAGACGATACACGAAAGAGAGGGAACAGACGATACACGAAAGAGAGGGAACAGACGATACACGAAAGAGAGGGAACAGACGATACACGAAAGAGAGGGAACAGACGATACACGAAAGAGAGGGAACAGACGATACACGAAAGAGAGGGAACAGACGATACACGAAAGAGAGGGAACAGACGATACACGAAAGAGAGGGAACAGACGATACACGAAAGAGAGGGAACAGACGATACACGAAAGAGAGGGAACAGACGATACACGAAAGAGAGGGAACAGACGATACACGAAAGAGAGGGAACAGACGATACACGAAAGAGAGGGAACAGACGATACACGAAAGAGAGGGAACAGACGATACACGAAAGAGAGGGAACAGACGATACACGAAAGAGAGGGAACAGACGATACACGAAAGAGAGGGAACAGACGATACACGAAAGAGAGGGAACAGACGATACACGAAAGAGGAAACAGACGATTCTATATAATGAAGGGAAGTGACGGTACACTAGGAAAGTCCTTAAACTATAGAAAAACATCACAATAAAAACCAGAAAATGTCGAAAAGAAAACATAAAACAAAGAAACGTAAGGTGGAAGATAATGAATGCTAAACGAGCACAATGCCAGAAAGGTATAAACGGTAAAAATAAGAAGGGTTTGATGGAAAAAAAAAATGGTAAAATTAGAAGAGTGAAAACCACCTCACGGTATAATTAGGAAAACTGGAAAAAAACATTAAAATGAGAAAACTGAAAAAGCAAACAGAATATAGTGAGAAAACTAGGAAAAAAACACGGTAAAACGAGGAATCTAGAAAAAAAACCCTATAAACTGACACTGGGAAAAACCACAACAGTAAAATGAGAAGAAAAAAAAAAGAAAAAAACGCAAAATAAGAAAAATCGTATATATTCACTTGACCTTGCGCCAACTGATTATTATATTTTGCGATCGCAGAAAACATTTCTCTAATGAGAATCAAATTCAAGAATTCCCCAAAACCGTTTTCGCATCAAAAACTGCGAAAATTTACGAAAAATTCAAAGAGCTGCCTGATAAGTGGCAACAAGTCATTGCATACAATGGTGACTATCTAAATGAATAAAATGTAGTTTTACTTTATTTCATGAAGAATGAAGTTGAGAAACAAAAACAGAAATCATTTTTAACTCAAACCAATATGGTGAAGATGGCATTCACAGCTTTTGTCGAAGGCTGAGATAGCATGGAAAGAACATATGAACAATGAGGAAGTTTAAATTAAAAAAAATTAACAATGAAACTTGTAGACTGTTCTAACCTAGAAAGGGTTACTGAATGAGGAATAACCAAAACGGAGGTTGGAAATGAAATAGTAATAACATCATCAAAATACAATACTCGCCAGAGGTGTGAAGTAGGTAAACCACTGATAGTGGTGCACTACTTAGACAGCATATTACCCCCACTTACAATAGTGTCCAACGTATTCATGAGGATTGGGACATACCCATTATTGTCCATAGGTACGGTATATAACATACAGAAATAAACAGTTGAAGTTTCTTTGACACGGGGGAAATTATCAAATATTAAAGGCTAGAGAAGTAGCAGAAGTCAAAAGCTGCTTAGAACGACAACACCCCCACCCCCCCGAAAAAAAACCGGATTCCGTGGAGAGTCATGATCGTCTGAACGGGATATATATATGAGGCAAAGGAAAAAGACGTTACCAACTGTTGAAACTTGACTAATGCATGGAATAATAATGCAAACACAAAATGTAGTTAGAATAAAATGTATTGAAACAAGAAAGTGTACACAATATTTACATATAGTCTTTTGTATATTCCTGGGAAGACCGTTCCTGGAGAATGTGTTGACTAAGTCGCAGTCGGGCAGAGTCTCTAGTTGGATCTCTTGATTTGCCTCCCTGTCTTCCGGTACCGACCATATTTATATCGTCGGTACTCCGCTATGCAAATTAGGAGGGTCCTACCACAACACCAACGTAAACCAATTTGATTGAATGAATGACGATATAAAGACAGAGATAGTAAAGCAACCAAAGTTACTTAGAGCAACAAAAGACAGGAAGTTGTGGAGAGCCATAATCACCTGTAGAATTTAATGTTTACTGAATGCAAGGGAAGAAGGACGAAACAGGAAGTAACCTCTTTACCGAGTTGACGTGAATTTTTAAAAATCATTTCCTCACAAGCAAGACGATAATGCCCCCAAGACGCAGAGGTGGGGGTGGTGACAGCGTGAAAAAGAACGAGAAGACTGTAGTGAGGAGAAGTGAGGAAAAGGATAAAGAAACGGGATTCAGGAAGAGAGACGACGATGACTGAAAAAAAATAATCAAGAAATCGGGCGTTCCACAGGCGAGAAGTGTGAGAAAAGAGACTATTAGAATATAACAGTAAAATGGTGAGACCTAGTTGCCAATCTAGCGGCACCCTTAAATTCATGAAATCAAGGCACTAAGGAAGAAAGTTCATCAGAATAATTGTCAGGAAAATATTTGTAGAAAAGACAGAAGGAAGCCACATGACGTCGGTGAGAAAGTCGAGATGCCAAGTCAGGCTCGATTATGGCAGAGTAAAGACAAAAAGGGAAGGGTGGTAAAAGATCAACATTTTTTGCAGAAACTAAACAATTTATGGAGAGCCGTAATACTTTAAGCACTGTAATGATATGACGAAATCAAACAAGAATGGTGAAGAATTTTTCGCAAATTTGGGAAGTGCTTTGCAGCTCTTTTCAATAAGTCACGCTTCTGACGCTTATTCTCAAAGTTCCATCTGCAAGTTTAAATTAATTCTTCCGTATTTGAAACGATGCAATGTAGAGAGGGGGGGGAAGAGACGATGCAGTATAGAGAGGGGGAAGAGACGATGCAATATAGAGAGGGGAGAAGAGACGATGCAGTATAGAGAGGGGAGAAGAGACGATGCAATATAGAGATGGGGGGAAGAGACGATGCAATATAGAGATGGGGGGAAGAGACGATGCAATATAGAGATGGGGGGAAGAGACGATGCAATATAGAGATGGGGGGAAGAGACGATGCAATATAGAGATGGGGGGAAGAGACGATGCAATATAGAGATGGGGGGAAGAGACGATGCAATATAGAGATGGGGGAAGAGACGATGCAATATAGAGATGGGGGGAAGAGACGATGCAATATAGAGATGGGGAAGAGACGATGCAATATAGAGAGGGGGGAACAGACGATGCAATATAGAGAGGGGGGAACAGACGATGCAATAGAGGAGAAGAGACGATGCAATAGAGAGGGAAGAGACGATGCAATATAGAGAGGGGGGAAGAGACGATGCAATATAGAGAGGGGGAAGAGACGATGCAATATAGAGAGGGGAGAAGAGACGATGCAATATAGAGAGGGGAGAAGAGACGATGCAGTATAGAGAGGGGGAAGAGACGATGCAATATAGAGAGGGGGAAGAGACGAGGCAATATAGAGAGGGGGGAAGAGACGATGCAATATAGAGAAGGGAGAAGAGACGATGCAGTATAGAGAAGGGAGAAGAGACGATGCAGTATAGAGAAGGGAGAAGAGACGATGCAGTATAGAGAGGGGAGAAGAGACGATGCAGTATAGAGAGGGGGAAGAGACGATGCAATATAGAGAGGGGGGAAGAGACGATGCAATATAGAGAGGGGGAAGAGACGATGCAATATAGAGAGGGGGGAAGAGACGATGCAATATAGAGAGGGGGGAAGAGACGATGCAATATAGAGGGGGGAAGAGACGATGCAATAGAGGAGAAGAGACGATGCAATAGAGGGGGAGAGACGATGCAATATAGAGAGGGGTGAGACGATGCTATATAGAGAGGGGGGAGAGATGATGCAGTATAGAGAGGGGGGAGAGATGATGCAGTATAGAGAGGGGGGAGAGATGATGCAGTATAGAGAGGGGGGGGAGAGATGATGCAATGTAGAGAGGGGGGAAGAGACTATGCAATATAGAGAGGGGGGAAGAGAGGTTTAAATCTCCCGCATATCCAGGCTTATAACACCTGGTATGACCAAGCGGTTACTCATGTAGGTACTGGCCAGGCTTGACGTTGCTTAAGTTCGGTGATCGTATGGGAATCTGTGATTCAATGTTTCAAATTTTGTTAAATTTTAAACTGAAAAATTTAAAAAAAAAATGTTTTTCTTCCCAGCGTGCTTTGTTACACTTCCTGTCCGATCACATTCAGTTTGCCAACACTTTTACCGGCAAATAGAATATACCAGATTGTGTGTGTTCGTCTTGTCTGGTTTTCGCGCATTCGTAGGCTCGGACAAAAATTCCCTGTAGACCCCGTAATAACGGGGTCGGGTTTTGTCTACCTCCGCAGACGAGACTGCCCTTCGGCATTGCCTCGTCCGGCTTCCCCTCTTCCCGAAGGCAGAGAGTTCGACAAGCAATAACAGATTAGCACTCGATGAAGAGCTAATGCTGACTCACGTTGAGAGCGCTCCTCTCGACTGAGAAAAAAACCCCCAAAACTAGCGTTATCTAGCTCTCCGAGTCCCAGACCCACACTGACTATCGGCTAATACAAAGCCCTCGTCCTGGGTATGACGATAAACTACATCCACGTCCTGGGTAAGACGATAAACTACGTCCAACAGCAAGGCCTCTGATCGGGAGGTTTTGAGGAGCGTGGAACTACCTCTTAATTGCTGGTGTTCCCAGGACCACCCTGACCCGGGGTGGTAGCACCTGTTAGAGTCCAAGCTATGGGCAAATAGTTAAACCCGAAACTTAGGTAAAAAGCATTATAAAAGTGTAAAAATAGGTTTTAATACCAGAAATACTTTGTAAAAATTATTACCAGAAATAAATTTATGAAGAAAAAAAGCTATTACCAGCAATATGTTTTTGAAAAAAAAACTATTACCAGCAATACGTTTACCCCCCCCAAAAAAAAACAACAAACTATTACCAGTAATATGTTCTTGAGAAAAAAAAGACTATTACCAGCAATAGGTTTTCGAAAAAAAACTATTACCAGTAATAGGTTTTCGAAAAAAAAAACCTATTACCAGCAATAGGTTTTTGAAATAAAAAAACTATTACCAGAAATAGGTTTTTGAAAAAAAAAACTATTACCAGCAATAGGTTTTTGAAAAAAAAAAAACTTACCAGCAATAGGTTTTCGAAAAAAAACTATTACCAGCAATAGGTTTTCGAAAAAAAACTATTACCAGCAATACGTTTTTGAAAAAAATCTATTACCAGCAATAGGTTTTTGGAAGAATAATATTACTAGCTATACATTTTTGAGGAAAAAAATATTAATAGAAATAGATTTTTGACAAAAATATATTACCAGGAAAAAAAAGTTGTCGGCATTAAATGACCCATTAAGGTTGATATACGGTAAAACAAAATAAACCAAACCAAGCTAATCCATGCCTAGTATCGTTCATATGAAAATATGAAGTACCACCTGACTGTCACCTGTCCCCCTTTTTGGAGGAGTTCATTTTTGACAGTGGGTGGAAAAGTAAGTGACGAAGTTTTTGACCTTTGTTCTGTCCAACATCGATTTTGTTGTCCTTGTTTGATTTGTTATTGTTTTGCAATCCCTTATTTTGGGGGGGTGTTTGAGACGGGAGCTGAGATGGTAAACCCATTATTATGGCGGAGATTCCTCATCCGCTAAATTCTCCTGTACCGTCATGGTCTTCGAAGTATACTATGCTAGTATGCACTCGCAGTATCAGCAGTACATTTCTGGCAATGAGCTGCTGACCATTCCAGCAGCTCTGGACGCAGTGACCACTCGGACCATCTCCCTGCTAGCAACTGATGTGAAAACTCGAAAGCTGGTTGGCGTTAGCAGGGATAAAAAGCCTCCAAATAGCACCAAAAACGCCGGCAAAATGTTTGGCGATGGAGTACAATGGGCACCCGCAAAAGGCAGATCTCTCTCCACGCGGTTCCTTTGGACATTACCGAAGACCGCACAAAGGAAGGCACTCTTGAGGCCTCTTTTCAAATGTACCTCCGTCGACAGAGGACCCCAGGAACTTTCCTGGCGCACCTAGAGTCAGAACATTGATCAGAAACACCGGGGGATTTTTTAGTGTGGGTTCACATGGCAGGAGCCAAAGACTTTCCCGGACATCAGGGTGGTCCAAGTAGTATGCACTTTGAGGGTCTCGGTTCTGCTCTATCCCGTCTCATATTGAGCGTTTAAGCTAACCTTCCCGACGGACTTCGGCGAGATTGTCCCGGATGGAAGGATTACGTCGAAGATGGGTACCTCGAACAATCCGTCGGGGTAGTTTTCCTCGCAGATTTCTGTCTAGTCTGCGTCTTAAGGAGTAAACTTTTAATATGTCTATCAAGCTAGCCAGTTTAAATGCGAGAGGGTTGAGGGGTCGGAATAAGGTAGCCTGCTTGCTTCGTGATCTTTTGTTCTTTGGCGTAGATGTGGCTTCGATCTAGGAGACATCTTTGTTTACGGCGTTGATGCCTGTGTACTGTCCAGCGACTTTGTTGTCTGTTCAGCATATGGGAACCAGGGGTGTTTCCTTGCTGTTTAAACGTACTCTAGGTGCGAGGATGGAGTCATCCATGTCGATGCAGGTGGTTGGGGGAAGTTGATCCTGGCTGATATTATTGCGAACACTAGTTCGTTTTAGATCGTTGCGGTTTATGCGCCCAACGATAAGACGCAACGTGTTTCCTTTTCCGTCGGTTTCCTGGTGGATTCGTCGCGCTTAGTCTTAATGGCAACTGGAATACCATCCTGGACCACAATATAGGGGCAGGAAGCTAGCGGGATGTCGGACGATCGTAGCTTCGTTGATCTGATCGGTGAGTCTGGTCTCGTCGATAGTTATCGGGTAGATCATCCGTGGCGGGAGATGTAGACATGGGCTCTTAAGTGAACGTTTACTCCGGTATCCAGCTGCCTGGATGAAACGTACTCTGGGAGGATAGACTCATCCATCTCGATGCGAGTGGTGATGGTGGGGTGCAGTTGATCGTGGCTGATATTACCATGAACAGTAGTTCTTGGATCGTTGCGCCTAACGATAAAACGCAGAGTGTCTCCTTTTTTCGTCGGTTGGGGCCTTTCCTGGTGGATTCGTGGCGCTTAGTCTGTAGTGACAGAGATAATCAGCTACCTCGAAAAAGAGTTCGTGTTTTGCGTGCGATCTGCCGAAGAAAAAATTACCAAAAAGTAGTTAGCAAAAATCTACTGTAAGGACTAGAATCTATGCTAATGTTCTCCCCCACCCCCTGAATGGCGTGACCAATCAGAAAGATCTCTCGGTGAACAAAAAGCCGTTGTTTTTCGCTTATGTGAGCATTAGATTTTTCGAACACGCGTTTTTGCTGGTGAGAACAGGTTGGATTTGTAACACAATTTTGTCGTTTCTACGTTGCCTGTTGGACTGTTACAACGGACTATCGTTTGAACTGTGATTTGGCTACAAGTGTTCCGGTCGAGAGACAGAAGAAATCTAGTGAAGTCGTTTGTTGCTACTATAAGCTGACAGTTTTCTTTTCTTCATTTTCTTTTCTTTACAACTACAGGAATACCATCCTGGACCACAATATAGGGAATCTCGGTGGAATTTCGAGAGCCGGTTTACCAAGGGGCCTGGTCACTGTCGCAGTTATTTGTCTGACTTCCCTCAGCTTTCGTTGACTGAAGCCTCTAGGTGTGAGGGCGAGATCACAGAGAGCGAAGACAGCTTGGTATTGAAGAGGGTCAGCAGTGGTAAGTCTCAGGGCCTTGATGGTCTGCCCTACGAATTGTACTTGAGGCTGTTGCACATCATCGATTCGGACTGCCTGAGCTGCGTCGTTAGCCGCGGAATCAGTCGAGATTCCCTAGAGGATGTCAAGCGACCTTGAAGGTCATTCCTCGGTCCAGTGACATTTCATGGTCTAAGAGAGTCTTGTATCGGGAATTCGTGAAGTGGGTCGCAAAGGATCAACTATGCGAGCGTCTGGGTTTGTCGGCGACTGAGTTGTGCTCTTTCTGGTCTTGGGCGCCAACGGCGGATTACCTCAGCAACCCTGAGTTTTCGCTTACCTGGCGATTGCTTCGAAACGTGCTATGCCTCAATGAGTGGGCTGGGTGGATTTGACTGTCATCGATGCGACCTTGGTCTAGAGGACACGGCTTCGCACACCTATCTATCGATCCCGAACATCATGCGCTCATCGATCTCGCAAACGCGTGCGATATTGCGGCTCCTCCCGTATTCTGATATTGCTTGCCGTGGCAAGAATGGTGGTGTGGATGGAAGGAATCTTGCAATACGAACGTTGTTCTCATCAGGATCTGATCGGATTCTTTGGGCATCAGCTCAAGATGAAGATCAAAACTGATAGAAAGCGTTTGCTATCGCCAAATTTCAGAGATGGGCAGGTAAAAGTAGCGAGTTTGTTTCGAGTGAACGGGGCCCAGCCTTGATTTTTTTAAAGTCCATTTTGGCGCAACGGGGCTGTTTCCTTTTGAACCCTCACCTGGTTAAGATAGACTCTCTTTGTTTACCTAATTAATATGAGTAAGTGTTGTTCCAGGCTTGTTTCCAGCATTCTCTTTTGTTGTGATCCATGTCGACGAGATTCCCAACCTCCCCAATTTGTTTGTGGCCTCCTTTTTCATCTCGGCTGTGTGTCAGTCCTTGATTTTCCCACCCCGTAATTTATTTTGGTCCTTCCATTTTGATCATCCCATTCATTTCATGATCATTAGATTTTAATATAATTTTGTAGCAAAAAAAAAAAAAGAGACTTTGAAATTTTTATGCCATGGACATTTTTATAGGTTCTCTGTGAATATGTGGTTTTGTGGTATATGTAGGTTTGAATGGCGATGGATGAGTTCTTGTGATGAATGAGTCAATGAATAGCTCGTGAATCAGATTAATATCTAAGGGGAGAAGAAGCGGATTCATTTCTCAATGGATTCATGTGAGTGAATGTAACAAACTCGAATGGAATTGAACTCGGCTCTTCGATTTCCAATTCCGAGCCGTTATCCACAAAACAACCCGCATATCCAAGTTTATAGCACATGATGTTGCCAAGCGGTCACCCATCTAGGTACTAACCCGGCTCGACGTTGCTTAACTTCGGCGATCGTACGAGATCCTAAAGTCTCAAATGAAGAAGAGAAAACAAAAAGAAGCACACTTTCGTTCGATCTGATTATGAAATTCCTTCCCTTTTTTGTTGGTCACCTTGCAACGACTGTCGTTGTTACTTTGTTTGCTATGAGGTAGGATTTCTTTTTTTCTTTTTTTTTTTGCAATCTCGAGACAACGGAGGTATGGTTCTACAGAAGGATGATAGGGATACCATGGACCCAGCGTGTGAGCAACGATGAGATTTTGGAGAGGATTCAAACAAAGTGACTTATAGTTAACATCAGGAGGAGGCAGCTGAAATTTCCGAGTCACGTAATGAGAAAAGAGGGCTTGAAGAATCTGATACTCACAGGACAAACAGTGGGACAGAGAGACAAGGGAAGGCAACGCGTGGCATAACGAGCAAGTTTAAGCAAGAGGATGACGGATAGGGTTTGGGAGAAGTAACAAAAAGACAAAAAATATTGAGAGTTACAAAGGATAGGAGGAAGTGGAGCGTCGTGACCGCCTACGCCCTGAAGAGACACGGCACATAAAAGGAAGAAGAATTTGTAGTTAGCTAATGTTGGCAGAAGTTCGATTCATAATTTCACACTAACCTGATAATGCTGATAATACTGAAAGTTCGATTTATAATTTCACACTGACCTGATAATGCTGATAATACTGAAAGTTCGATTTATAGTTTCACACTGACCTGATAATGCTGATAATACTGAAAGTTCGATTTATAATTTCACACTGACCTGATAATGCTGATAATACCGAAAGTTCGATTTATAATTTCACACTGATATGATAATGCTGAAAGTTCGATTTAAAACTTGACACTAACCTGATAATGCCGATAATACTGATAGACGAGCTCGGTGTGAACTGAGGTTAGACACGCTCGTTGCCAGGTCAACACGAAGGGGGAAAACGTCTGGTCATTTCGGTTGTTTAAAAGAAAGGAAAAAATATTCAATAAAGAAATAAATGAAACTAACAAAATTTGAAAACAAAGATGAAGTACTCGCTCGAATTCTGGATTTGACAAGATTTTAGAGAATAATGTTTGCGGATTGATTTTTATGACGTCACAAGTATCTTAATTAAAAAAAACAAGCAAATGTATCACACACACACACATATATATATATATATATATATATATATATATATATATATATATAATAATTTGGATCTTGTCTCGCTAGATCAATTACGACTAAAAAGTGTTATTTACATTATTCGGACTGTTATCGTCATCCTCTTTGCCGTAATCACAACGTTTAGGCCGTTGTACACTTCGGCCTTCTTCGGGTGATTGGAATTTCGAACCGAACCTTTTATTTCGTCCAGCGGGGGAGATTGTTCTAGTTCCACGGGCCATGCCTCTGCCGGGTGTCTAAGTTAAGTTAACTCAACTCTCCAAGTTTTTGGTTAACCACTGCTGTAGCTTGGTATTGAACTCACAACTCTTTGGTTCTAGTTACTGGATCTACCCAACGCCTTTGTTCACTAGGTCATGTGTCCTTGAAGACATAATACCCAGTGGATAAAAGATGGGAGTTGTAATGACACATTGATACGATCAGGAACAAATAGGAAACGTTGAGAATAAAAACGAATCATGTTAAAATGTTTCACAATTGTTCCCTATCCTCATATATATATATATATATATATATATATATATATATATATATATATATATATATAAGTGTAGGAGAACGAATACTAGGATTACAGCGTCCAGAACATTAATTTAAAAGTTGTTTCTCAATACACAAAGTAGAACCGTAAATATTTATTTATCTTATGCAGTGTTACATTAGAACATGCACATATCCACTAAAAAAAAGGTAAACTTTTGTTTCAACGTCAAAAAAAGGCAAAACCTTTTTTAGACGTCTTATCAGGTGGGGAATCACGGAGTTACTAAAAGATTTTATTCAGAAATACCGTTATTCGAAGTAAATATCCCCCACTTCTGTTCTTTGGAAATTCTCATAAAATGTCTCCTAGAATTTTCATGTAGAGATGGAAGGGAATCTAATGTATCAAGTAGTCGCGGGCGAACGAAAAGGAAGGAAAAAAGGGTGAAGGGAAAAGAAAGAAATAGGCTATGGGAAGATGATGAGGGGATAAGCGCTATGAGGAGATAAAATCTGGCCATAGAATTTTGTTAGAATGTAAAATTTGAACTTCAATGGTCTCCTAGGTTGGTTAGGTAGGTGTTTCAAGTAAAAATAATTTGCAGCTAGAGAAATCTAAAGTAAAATATTAGTTATCTGAAGGATAAAAAAGATAACTAATATTCTAACCTTTACTCATATATATATATATATATATATATATATATATATATATATATATATTAGGTAATGAAATGTTTGGTAATCCGTATGGATAATCCCAGGGAGGATGTAATCCAGAGATCAATGTAAAAAAAAAAAAACAGAGTGATTATAAGGTGCGATGGGTAAATTGTCGCCATCTTATATTTTCAATTTCACGCATGCGCGGTGCTAGTTTTTGATTTTAGGCATTGTCTGTGAGAAAAAGAGATCCATGACGCAATTCACTCCACAAAAAAATTTGGAAACGGCATAAACTTCGCGCCGGAAGCTACAATAGGAAATCTTCAGTGTGTTTGGGTGTCAATCTGAGAACAGTGCAGAGGAAGAGGTGGATGAGTCTAATGGTCAATGCGAAGGTACGGCAGCTTGAGAAACTCACTCTGGGTCAAGAGGGTGGAAGGCCCTATATCTGGCAAAAGGACTCTGCACCATACCATACAAGCGAGAGAACCCAGTCATGGCTGTCAGACAATTTCTGCGACCACATCATCCCTTACATCTGGCCACCTAACTTACCCCACACTGCAAACATCTTTGTTATTAATTGGCGAGAGACCGACAAAACTCCTTGTAACATCAAAGATGAACAGAAAGCAAGGATTATGGCAGCATTCACCAATTTTAACAAGGAGACTGTCCAGAAGAAATGTAGGAGAATGTTGAAGTCAATGTCGATTTTATTGAATAAATTTACTCTTTAGTATTTCAAGTTATTTTTGTGTAATTTTCGTAAATATATCTTAAAATGAGTGTCATATTTTCATTTTTGCGTAATTGCGACAATTTATCCATCGCACCCTATATAAGAACCAATGAATTTTATGTTTTAAGCGGCAAATTTTTAGTGCTTCAAATGATATTTAAAAAAAAAAATTTTTTATTATAGATGAAAGTAACGAACCCAATCGTAATTAGAACACGCTTCGTCAATTTCTCATTGCGAAATTGGAGAGCCGAGTTCGAAGTCCATCTCCATTTCAAAACGTCGTTCAGTTAAACCGATTGTTTAATGCAGTGTTACACAGTAAAACATTGTTTCAGCTATTTGGAGTAGGGGTGGTGAAAACCCATACATTGAGGACCCCCAGTAGATTAAGGCGATTCTGTATCTAGATACAATTTTCCTTGTATTGGATTCTTCAAATTAATTAATTTTTTTTTTATCGCCGGTGACCATATTGTCCAAAGAGTAATTTATTCGTGCGGAGAAAGACCCCCCCCCTAAAAAACAAAACAACTACACAAACGAAACAAAAACAACTGCACAAACGAAACAAAAACAACTACACAAACGAAACACAAAAAACAACTGCACAAACGCAACAAAAACAACTACACAAACGAAACACAAAAAACAACTGCACAAACGCAACAACACAAAAAACAACTACACAAACGCAAAAAAACACACATAAAAAATTCGATTGATAAGCATTTTCCTAAGAAGCCAAATCCTTAAATCCTTAATCCAAATTCCTTAAACTAAATCTTCAACCATAATACTCTCAAAATCAGTTATAGTTGTACTAGAAATTTAAACAAAATTATTAAATCGCACAACAATAGAATACAAAAACTTTATAACGATAATAAATTGAATACGAACACAAATTCTCGTATAGCCCAGACAACCAAACTATGTAATTCTAGAATTCCAGACCAATGCCCATTATCAAACAAGTGCCTAACGAAATCCATTGTATATATGTGTTCCGTCTCATCAACTGAAAAGCCCAATAATATGAAACTGTATGCTGGGTCCACTAGGAATAATTTTAAGAAAAAAATATCATAACCGTATATCCTCTTTTACAGATGCAAGCAAACGCAACATAAATTCGCTTTCTAAATATTTCTGGAAACTGAAGGAAGAAAACAAAACGCCTAAGGTTAAGTGAATAATCCTCAAACAGGCCAGAACTTGCATATCTCTGAAAGAACCTAGTTTCTTATGTCTGCAAGAAAAAAATATGTATTATTAGCCTTTTCAATAATAGTCACTTGTTAAATCAAAGATCCGAGACAATTGTTTTTTGTAGGCACATTAAAGATCTAACATTACAATCTTGCTAAACCTTTAAACTTACAACTAACCTTCTTCATATATTTTATATGGTCTTATACACCTTTACTGATTTATCCCAAATTACAAAAGCAATGTAGAAGTTTTAAGAAAAAGCGGAACTGCAAGGAGACTTATACTTGCAATCAGAACGAGACAGTGTTATAGTTCAACTGTTGAATTCAAAGAACAACATGGAATGAACATGTGAGCAATCAGGAAGTTTTAAGAAAAATACGAACTTTAACCATAGAACACTAACCCAGCGCAAATTTTCCTATTTTTAATTACAATTTTCAGTACCTGATTTTCTTACCTAAATAATGTTTTTCAGTACTTATTAATGTTAACTCAAAGTACAAAGTTTGAATTACCTGCATGTAAAATATTTCAAATAAAGATTTATATTTAATATTTTTTTTGTTGATATTTTCAAAATCGGGTATGATATACCCATGGTTAGTAGTGGTGTAACTTTAATTGATCGTTAGTGTTCTAGGGTTAAGAAAACTTATACAATCAGAATGAGACCGTGATGCAGTTCTACTGTTAAATGTAGAGAATAACATGGACTGATCATGTGAGCAATAAGGAAATTTTAAGAAAAAAGTGAAACTACAAAGAGACTTATACTTCCAACTAGAAGGGGCAGTTGAAAGTTAAGACAATGAAGAAACGTGGCCTGAAGAAAAAGCTAAAAGAAGCAGGAGGAGAAAAGCGAGAAAAAATACTTAACCAGGGAATGGGTGGCAGAATGCGGACAAAGAGGAGATGGTAAAATATTCATAAATTGCTTACAGAAATCAAAAGACAAGGAGCTTGTAGAGAGCCAGGATCACCCACGTCCTAAAGGGACACGTCACACGAAAGAAATTAATTTCCTTAACTTCCGATGTATTTCTCTTCTAAGAAAAACATACTATAGTTAACAAGTAACAGTGACCAACAAGCACTTGTTTTCCAGCTCAAAACCGCCTTGGATACAAAAGTATTTTTATAACTAAGATCAAATTCACTGGAAATAGTGAAAAAGTCAAAGTAAACTAGGATGTATTTTGAAGGTGAGTATCAAAAAATTGGAAAGAAAACAATGAACCTCACTTGGCCTTGTGCCAGACATAGCTAACTTTAAATTTCATCATTGCATCTCGATATAAAATAAACAAAATTAAAGTTTTTTTTTATAGATTGGTCCGTTTTTTACAGGTTATTTAAAGTCAGAAAATATTTTTAGTGTGTAAGAATTTGTTGGGGATAATAATGATTTTGTGATACACGTCTTACTAATTAACCCATAGCTGGCGGAAGAAGAGGTGGATTCATATTTTTCATAAGAATATTTGCGCGTTAGTGAATATAATTGTAACAGGGAGAGGCATACACACCCACAGGAATGCACACACGCAAATATAACTTTTATTGACTGGAAATGGAAATAGTGTGTGTGTGTGTATATATATATATATAGTGTTTGTTTACCGATGAGAAACACGATCTCAGGGCAGGAGTCGATGTTTTAAACCTGGGTCACTAGTAAACAATGGGGATGGACGAGATACTTGGTTTTGTTTAACAGTATTTGTTTTGATTAAAAAGTTGAATCAATGTTTAGATATCCCAAAGTATAATTTGGGTGAAGCGAAAAGAACTCGTGATTGAGATAAGGTAAATAATTTGAGAATAGGTTTACATGTCAAGGGAGAGTTTTTGGTACTTTGGAAATCGCATGATTAGTTGAGGCTCGTGGTAGCTGCGTGCCGGGCCGAGGGTCAGTTGTGATCAGCTGATCTTTTTTCTACATTAACTCGAGATTTTGCTAATAAGCAAGAGTCGGGGGAAAGCGACTGTCGTCGAGAGAGTCGCGAGACTGTCGTCGCAGTGGGTCGAGAGATTTGAGGGAGAATTTTGGAGGAGAGAAAGAAGACTGCCTCCTGTTCTGAGAAGTCTGTATGAGACTGGACTATTAGTGATAAACCTACCCGAGGCGATTCAATACGCGTTTATTACACACAAACCCTCTCTCTGTTGGGAATTCGCTGGATGCATTTTTTCTTTTTTTTCTCTTTTCATTTATGTTAAATGTTTATATTCTCCCTGTAACCTCTGCTCTGGTGTTATTTTCTTATATAAACGACGTCAATATTTCCCCCCATTGTTCTCCGGCTTCTGCAGATATTATTTCTTGTTCTATTTTGCCACAATCTAATCTTCATAGCGCCAACGCTCACAGCCGTGTCCACATCCCCAGTCGACCGTGAAGGTATGGACAACACCCCGCTTACTGGATCTAAAATCTAACACAGCGTGGGCAGCGAGCGGGACTTGACCAGATGACCGGTCGAAATAATCTACGTGTACTCGGGGAGCGTATGTCCAGTTACCCCTAAGTTCGGTTCGGCTACCTTAGCTGGAGACGAATCTACAACTAATTGCCGAAGCAAGGTTATTTACCTTACCTCCCCGCGAAGCAGGATGTGGCACAAGGCCGTTTTTAATGCAGGTTAAAACCGATCCCGTGAATTCGGGTAGCTGTCTACCTCCCCAGACGAGACTTTGCCTTTTGGTATAGCCTCGTCTGGATTCCTCTCCACCTGAAGACAGAGAATTCGACTAGCTTAGCTGGAGACGAATTTCCAACTAATTGCCGAAGCAAGCCCCCAGGTATATTCTGTGCTCACCATATATCTAGTATATAGTCAGTCCACATAGGCGATAGGGAGTATGGGACATTCCATTACAACAATATATATATATACTTTCATAGTATTTTGGTTTTTGTTTGGGGGTTCACTATTATTTCAGCTGGGACCCTAACAGGTACTAACACCCAGGTTTAGGATGCACCTGGGAACACGCACCTCAAAACCCATCTCCTGATCACAGGCCTTGCTGACGGATGTATTTCATCGTCATACCCAGAACTGGAGTAATATATATCATAAGCGAGAAATTAGAGACGTGACAGACTGGGAACTTAGGTAAAATATGGAATATAAAGTCTACAATCATATTTATTGTTATGGTCCAGGTTAGGACCAAGGAAGAACAACACGAACCCAAGAGTAGAAATAACGAAGATATATTACACAGAATAATAATACAAGATGTGGAAGGTGTTAGTATGACTGTCAGTCTGGTTTGGAGTGAACTACTATCGGTTCGACTCGATTCCTCTCTCTTGAGAGGCGTAGTATACACAGTGTTAAGAAGAGTTCATTCTGTAGTTATAGGTAAGGACCCATAACATTTATAATAATATAATAGAACTGATACCCAAAAATTTGAAATCAAAATTGAAAAAAAGACTGTATCGATCACGGCGTTGCAAAGTTTGTTTGTATAGCGGCATATCAACACCTTGTGGGTCATTTAATGCTGAAATTTAATTTTCTTGGTAGCATTAATAATTTATTTTACACAAGATCTATTGTTGCTAATATATGTATTATTTTTACACAAATGTATTGCTGGTAATTATTTTACCATGAAAAAGTACTGCTGGTATTTTTACTATAAAAATACTATAAAAATACTTTTTATAGTAAAGCGTTTTGACTCCAGTTTGTGGGGAATAACTATTTGCCCATCGCTGGGACCCTAACAGGTGCTATCACCCCGGGTGGACCTGAGAACAACAGCAATTAAGACGTGGTTACACGCTCCTCAATACCTCTCGATCTGAGGTCTTGCTGCCGGTTATAGTTTATCGTCAGACCCAGAACGTGTCAGTAAAATTACTGAGAAATGTTATAGATTTGGGGAGACTTGCTCTCACTCAATATAGTGACGATTCCTAAACATCTGATATGAGTTTTTAAATGCGTGTCTAATTGTCTGCTAGAAATTCTTCACGCTAAATTTAAAGGTGATATTAGCAGTTTCTTATAAGGGAACATTCGGCCTTTATTGAACAAGTAGCCACAGCAACTGGCGTTGAAATTTATAAAATCTTTCACTTAAAACAGATTTTCAGGAAAGTCGGTTTCCATACGCTGCTGTTGCTCTTTCCTGTATTGAAGGGGGTTTCCTTCCTAACCTTTTGTTTTAAGTAGCGTGGAATATCATCAACTTGATTATGTGATTATTTTCTCTTTGAGTCACATTTTAGCTTTCAGCTGTTGAAAATCCAAAAGTGATGTGCTTTCAGTTGTTTTGTGCAATGCGTTTCAGAAGTTTCTCCAATATTCGAAATGGCACAAGGCAAAGAAGCAATTACCATTACTTTGAGATTTTTTTTGAGTGTTCCAAGACCCCAAACCATCCTATGTCTACTTGCCTCGATGTCGAGAAACAAAAAGCTTGTAAGATGCCCATGTTTCATCTAGCTCAGATGCTCCTAGACAGTGAGGCGGGAGAGGATAGATGGTGAGGCGGAAGAGGATAGCTGGTGAGGCGGAAGAGGATAGCAGGTGAGGCGGAAGAGGATAGCAGGTGAGGCGGAATGATTGAAATAAATTCAAAGATTTAGAAACAGTTTTAAAAAAATCATATGCCGAAAATAAATATGATTTCAAAATTTAAAATATTATTATGGATTACTTGTAATTGCATACATGAGTCCCCGTATAAGTAGTTATAAATAATTATTGACAGGTTTTATCATTGTGATATTTTTTGCATTGTATCAATTATTAAGAATATAGAAACTAGGGTCAGCAAATTGGAGGAGAGAGTTATCAATAATAATGTTCTTTTAAATCTGTGGTTATCTCGCTTTAACCCTCTCTCTGTTCTTTTATTTTTAAATGTACTTTTTATCACATAAAATTTGGTGAATCGTAAGCAACTCTTAATTCCGAAAATACGACACAGAGAAAAAAATTGGGACTCACTGACTTAGAGCAACAAAATATAAGAAGTTGTGGAGAGCTATGATCGCCCATATTCTGAAAGAACATGGCACATGAATTATTCATTCAAATACATAAGTACACAAAAGAATATTTAAAAGTGTAAATGTACAGATATTTTTTTAAATCCATGTGCAGAACTGTAGAGAAGGCAACAGGAAATCATACAAATATTTCCATCCAGGAAGTCATGGCAATTCACTGATAATAAAAGAAAGGAACTCGGAGAGAGCTATGACCGCTTATGGACTAAAACAGACGGTGCAGCGCGCCTTACCAGTGGGGCGGAAGAGGATAAGATTGGAAGACAAGCTAAGATTTAGAAACAACTTTAAAAAATATTTCAAAATATTGTGATATGTTTGCTTTATATCAAGTATTTAGTATATAATAACTAGGGTCAGCAAATTGGAGGAGAGAGTTATCAATCATAATCTTCTGACTTCGAAACCGTGGTTATCTCCCTTTAACCCTGTTATTTTTATTGTAAAATATACTTTTTATCACATAAAATTTGGTGAATCGCGAGCAAAATTCCGAAAATACGACACAGAAAAGAAATTGGGACTCACTCGATTAGAGTAAGAAAATATAGGAACTTGTGGAGAGCCGTGATTGCCCATATTCTGAAAGAACATGGCGCATGATTCATTTAAATGATTACATAAGCACACAACGAACATTTAAAAGTGTAAATGTACAGATATTTTTAAAAAATCCATAATTAAATTAGGATGTAGACATAAGACCATAAATTCTGTAACCCTAAGCTGCGTCTTTCATTTCGATACTTGTTCTACGACGAGGTGATAAGCCATCATTTCATATGCTTATTTGCAAGGTAGGCAGTCTGCCTCCCCCACAAAAAAACAAAACAAAAAAACTGGAAGATTTCAGCAACATAAGCTTCCAAAATACCACGTCGTCCATGATCCTTGTGACATACAATAATAATAAAAGAAAGGAACTTGCGGAGAGCTATGACCGCTCATGGACTAAAGCAGACAGTGCAGCGCGCCTCGCAAGCGGCACGGAAAGGAATAGCCGGTGAGGCGGAATGATTGAAAGAAAAAGATTTAGAAACAGTTTCAAAAAATTAATATGCCAAAAATAAATATGATTTCAAAATTTAAAATATTATTAAGGATTACTTGTAACTGCATGCATGAATACAAGTATAAATAGTTATAAATAATTATTGATTGATTTTATCCTTGCGATATTTTTGCATTATATCAAGTATTAAGAATAGAGTAACAAGGGTTTGCAAATTGGAGGAGAGAGTTATCAATGATAATGTCCTGACTTTGAATCCGGGGTTATCTCCCTTTAATACTCTCTGCTTTATTTAAAAAAAAATTAATATGCCAAAAATAAATATGATTTCAAAATTTAAAATATTATGGATTACTTGTAATTACATGCATGAGTGTCGGTATAAATAATTATTAACTGATTTTCTCATTGAGATATTTTTGAATTGTATCAATTATTAAGAATATAGTAACTAGGGTCAGCAAATTGGAGGAGAGAGTTATCAATGATAATGGTCTGACTTTGAATCCACAGTTATCTCCTTTTAACCCTCTCTCTGTTTTCCATTTTCAAATGTACTTTTTATCACATAAAATTTGGAATCAAATTTTAATTCTGAAAATGCTGCCCAGAGAGAAACTTTGTAAATCACTGGACTAAAGCAAAGTTAAGTAGGCTACTTGAAGTTTCTTTCTGCTTCTCTTGCTTTCAGTATGTCTTGTGAGTGTTAAAATCTTCAGACTCTCTCTCTCTTCATGTGTGTGTGTGTCTCTCTCTCTTCATGTGTCTCTGAAATATCAGCTGTGTTTATTGCTATCTAGTTTCCTCAATTTCATCGTTGCTCACAAATTTTGTCCTTCACTAATCTTAGCTCTCGTCAGTGGAACCATAATAATTATTAACTGATTTTATCATTGTGATATTTATATCAAGTATTAAGAATATAGTAACTAGGGTCTGCAAATTGGAAGAGAGAGTTATCAATGATAATGTCATGACTTTGAATCCGGTTATCTCCCTTTAATTCTATCTCTGCTTTATTTTTAAAATTTTTAAATGTACATTTTATCACATAAAATTTGAGCAAATTTTAATTCCAAAAATACAACAAAGAAAAATAAGTTTGGGAACCACTTGGCTTGCCTCACTTATTTATCTCACACTTCTTTCTAAGCACCCAAAGAATTGGGTAATTTTCGCGACCTTTGAAAATCGTAGCCATAATTTCCTTGAAAAAATTGTGTCACTGTCGGCTGATGCGAAAATATAACATTTAATTTTGGGGGTCGGAGTACGATCAAACTTTCCTTTTGAAAATTAATGACAACAGCTTCATCACTTTAGACCTTTTCGACTTACGAAAATTTTCGTGATAATTTCGGATAGTGTAGGGAAACCTGTAAAAGGATAGGAAAACTCACACATACGCATAGGGTGTGTAGTGTTGGGGTAGGAGATGGTGTCAGTTAGAATGGGAAGACGCAAGAATAGATCGATCGAAATAGATTAAAAATTATTCTGAAGTGTGAAATAAAATAAAATGTATGAACGCACAGACGCGTGCACTATAAAAGGAAAAAAAATCAGTCGTGCACCAATGAAAAATGCATATATATATATTTAAGGACATTTATATATATTATGTTTAACGTTCTTTTTATAGATACAAGTATTTAAGCAAATGCTCTGTTTTATAATAAACAGTATTAAATAACATTTACCGGCCTGAATGTCCGTGAAATTTTCATAGAAAATTTTCGCTCTCCGACAGGAATCGAACCTGTATCCTATACGGAATCATCATTTCACCGTTCGGCCACAGAGGAGCGTCTGGTTAGCAAGGTCGATTTTACTATCTTTAAACTTAAATCTTCCATGAATCTCTTCTATTCATATCTGCTCTAGCGTATCAAATGTGAACAAATGACGTCATATATTTTTGAATATTGAACATAAATGATGGTTCCGTATAGGATACAGGTTCGATTCCTGTCGGAGAGCGAAAATTTTCTATGAAAATTTCTCGGACATTCAGGCCGGTAAATGTTATTTAATACTGTTTATTATAAAAACAGAGCATTTGCTTAAATACTTGTATCTATAAAAAGAACGTTAAACATAAATAAATGTCTTTAAATAAATTGTCGGACTATGTCCAATTCTAAAATATATGACGTCATTTGTTTACATTTGATACGCTAGAGCAGATATGAATAGATGAGATTCATGGAAGATTTAAGTTTAAAGATAGTAAAATCGACCTTGCTAACCAGACGCTCATCTGTGGCCGAAAGGTTAAGGCACATCACGCGAAATGATGGTTCCGTATAGGATACAGGTTCGATTCCTGTCGGAGAGCGAAAATTTTCTATGAAAATTTCTCGGACATTCAGGCCGGTAAATGTTATTTAATACTGTTTATTATAAAACAGAGCATTTGCTTAAATACTTGTATCTATAAAAAGAACGTTAAACATAATATATATAAATGTCTTTAAATAAATTGTCGGACTATGTCCAATTCAAATATATATATATATATATATTTCATTGTTGCACGGCTGATTATATATGACACACACATGCGGTTGGAAGACGGAATAAAATTCCAATAAACAAAAACACTATTTTTAAAAGAGTGTTCAATATCGTATTTATTCAAATTTAAAACATATACATATTATAAGATCACAACAAAATTTGCAATTTTGTTTCAACACTGCTGGTTTATCAAGTGAAGGTGTTAAATGGAATAGTGGTCTTATGTATATGTTATAAATTTGAATACACACACACAGACATCATATATATATATATATATATATATATGAATGTAAAAGACAATAGGAAAACTGTAATGGTAGCCGACGCGTTTCGTCCAATCTGGACTTTTTCAAGGCAAAAAACGAAATGAATTTATTAAAACAAAGTAACTAATAATAACAAAACAAAATGTCCTTAGCAACTGGAAGAATTTAGAGAAACGCTATTTTCATACTGTTGACTGAAAATTACGTCAAGTAATTGTCACGTGAGGAGATATTGTTTTTATTGTTGTGTTGACGGATTCAACTATTTTCTTTTGATTTCACGATATTGTTGTCTACGTCTGTTTGGGAGAGTAGTAATTCTGTTAAGAAAGGTGAAATAGGGAAAAAAAACCTGGGCGTAGATTAATATTTCACTTTTCTTTTGTGATATGTTTGTAGGTCATAGGGATTGAGAACTGCTTTTTTTGAGCACTTATGAAATAAAAATTATTACCTATGGAACTTTAACTGTTTGATATTCTTTAATTAATTATAATTTTGCTCTGTCTTTTGACAGAGCTCTCCCTGGATCAATATCCTTCTAGAAATTCCATACAGGTTACCATATTGTATCATTACAATATATATATATATATATATATATATACATATATATATATATATATATATATATATATATATATAAAACGCGAAATATTAAACAGTCAATTGCTGATACCCTGACGAGTGGGTGAAGTGATTGATGGAAAGTCTGCTAACGAAATTCTGAAGTCGGGATGCTGAAGTTAACAACAATCAGCTAAGTGGCAAACTTATACAAGCACACAGACACACAGAGACACACCCACACCCACGGGTGAAATGAAAAGAATAGAGAAAGAAAAGGATACAAGTCAGCATTGATAAAATGTCGATGCAGATTAAGATTTTCTCGCTTCAATGTTGTCTGACTAGTGGTAATGTTTACAAGGAACACAGTGAAATGCAAATGTTGTAGGAATAGCTTGTTAACCATCACCCATTAGCAGATATTTAGAATTCGGCTAAATTTAGCAAGATGTAAATCGCCAATGGGAAATTGAACTATTTATTAATAATTCGTGGGAGGAGTTCGCTGAAAGCTGCACAGAATCGAGAGGATCAGAAGTAAAAAAAAAAGAAAGTAAAAAAAAAAGAAAGTAAAAAAAAAGAAAGTAAAAAAAAAAGAAAGTAAAAAAAAAAGAAAGTAAAAAAAAAAGAAAGTAAAAAAAAAGTAAAAAAAAGTAAAAAAAAGTAAGTAAAAAAAAGAAAGTAAAAAAAAGAAAGTAAAAAAAGAAAGTAAAAAAAGAAAGTAAAAAAAAAGAAAGTAAAAAAAAGAAAGTAAAAAAAGAAAGTAAAAAAAAAGAAAGTAAAAAAAAGAAAGTAAAAAAAAAGTAAAAAAAAGAAAGTAAAAAAAAAAGAAAGTAAAAAAAAAGAAAGTAAAAAAAAGAAAGTAAAAAAAAGAAAGTAAAAAAAAGAAAGTAAAAAAAAGAAAGTAAAAAAAAAAGAAAGTAAAAAAAAAGAAAGTAAAAAAAAGAAAGTAAAAAAAGAAAGTAAAAAAAAAGTAAAAAAAAGAAAGTAAAAAAAAGAAAGTAAAAAAAGAAAGTAAAAAAAAAAGAAAGTAAAAAAAAAAGAAAGTAAAAAAAAGAAAGTAAAAAAAAGAAAGTAAAAAAAAAGTAAAAAAAAAGTAAAAAAAAAGAAAAGAAAGAAAGAAAGAAAGAAAGAAAGAAAGAAGCAACTGAAAAGAAATTGCAGGTATATATAAAGTTTATCTTCGTCCGACAGCAACCAAACTGCAAGGGAAATATATAGAGAGATTTAGAGATTAAGTAAAAATGATGTAGACTGCCAGAGAGAGAGAAAGCTAGAGATGGAGAAAGACAGAGAAAGGGAGAGAGAGAGCTAGAGAGAGTGATACGAACAGAATCGGATATGTACGCACAAAGGTTGATATGAAGAAAGCAAGACGGATGAGTAGTTAGCGATAATATTAATAAAGAGAGGTGAATATGGATAGATTGATCGTTGTGTAGTGGGTTCATTTTGGAAAGAGGGACACCAGACACAAACTTGAGGAAAATTATTCAAAACAAGAGAAAAAAGGAACGAGAAAAGAGGAACGAGAAAGAGAAAAGAGGAACGAGAAAGAGAAAAGAGGAACGAGAAAGAGAAAAGAGGAACGAGAAAGAGAAAAGAGGAACGAGAAAGAGAAAAGAGGAACGAGAAAGAGAAAAGAGGAACGAGAAAGAGAAAAGAGGAACGAGAAAGAGAAAAGAGGAACGAGAAAGAGAAAAGAGGAACGAGAAAGAGAAAAGAGGAACGAGAAAGAGAAAAGAGGAACGAGAAAGAGAAAAGAGGAACGAGAAAGAGAAAAGAGGAACGAGAAAGAGAAAAGAGGAACGAGAAAGAGAAAAGAGGAACGAGAAAGAGAAAAGAGGAACGAGAAAGAGAAAAGAGGAACGAGAAAGAGAAAAGAGGAACGAGAAAGAGAAAAGAGGAACGAGAAAGAGAAAAGAGGAACGAGAAAGAGAAAAGAGGAACGAGAAAGAGAAAAGAGGAACGAGAAAGAGAAAAGAGGAACGAGAAAGAGAAAAGAGGAACGAGAAAGAGAAAAGAGGAACGAGAAAGAGAAAAGAGGAACGAGAAAGAGAAAAGAGGAACGAGAAAGAGAAAAGAGGAACGAGAAAGAGAAAAGAGGAACGAGAAAGAGAGAAGAAAGAAAGAGAGAAGAAAGAAAGAGAGAAGAAAGAAAGAGAGAAGAAAGAAAGAGAAGAAAGAGAGTAAAAAGAAAGAGAGTAAAAAGAAAGAGAGTAAAAAGAAAGAGAGTAAAAAGAAAGAGAGTAAAAAGAAAGAGTAAAAAGAAAGAGAGTAAAAAGAAAGAGAGAAAGAAAGAGATATAAAAGAAAAAGAAATACTTACTACGCCCATGTACACAAATATACATACAAAGTATAGGAAATCGTATATATCTATCATGCAAAAACACCTCCCCTATGTCTAAACACACTCACTGTCAACCATAATCACACACAAACACACAGATGCAAAGATTTTCAGTCCTTTCTTCACCCCTCAATGTGAGTGGTGGCTCGGTGACATTTGAACAAACCCACCAACTGATAACAGAACAATAATAATAAACATTTCACTTTCACTCAATCCTCTCACTTGCTCCTAGACTTCCATCACTACCATTTTTAACAACCAACACAGGACAAGGAACATCTTCGTCAAATGAAGTCTGACAGTCCCGAATCATTGGTTTGAATTCTAAACCGTGTTCGCGCGCGCGACGAATAAGTGAGAGCGAGGGAGAGAAAGCGATTTTCTGTTTTTGTTGAGCGCCTCTCACAACTGCTATCGCGTCATCTTAGAGGAACTCACAGTCCACAGTCGTTGGAACCATACAGATTCTTATTTATTACTTAAGCTGCAGACTGTTTGGATATATTGTACGTGCACAATTCGGATTTAAAAAGAAAAAAAATAATGGAAAGAAAAAAAGAATAGAAAAGAAACACACGTAAAATAATTCAAATAACGAGAGAAAAACCTAAGGAAAGCGTTTAAATTTTGGCAGAATTCAAAAATCTAAAACGAATTATTTAAGAAAATGAAAATGAAATTAAAAAAGAAAAATCTATCGCTTCCACTGGCGGGCATTAAACGAAACATTAAAAACACTTTTCTTTTCTTTCTTTCTTTTAGATTCTAATCTAAATAACTTATCTTACTATCTAAAAGCTTATATTTAGTTTGCAAAATCTCGCCAGAAAGCCGGATGCTGATGGGGTGATTTGTAACTATTTTACAAAACAAATAAAACAATATAAAAAAAGTCGTCTAAACAAAGGGTGTTTCCTTTTTTTTTTTTTTTTCCACTATTTGATTTTTTATATGTATACATCATTAAAAAATTCGTTGTTTTTTAATGAATGAGAATTTAACCGTTTTTTTCATCAATTGAAGAAGGCCAATAATATATCTAGTTTAAATTGGATGACTACAATCCATAAACTACTGATCTAAAAACACTAATCATAGTTTTGATAAAGATAAACAAATGTGAATAAAAACAAAAAAGAAAGAAAAATAAGTGCGGAAGTTAAATATTGATTGAAACAAGAATACATAACCCCCATATATATATATATATATATATATATGTGTGTGTGTGTGTGTGTGTTAAGAATTCAGAGAAGATGTAAAGAAAAGGTTCAGTGTATGAAAGAAACAAACAGAAAACAAAAATAGAAAAGAAACAAAAGGAAACAGGAAAATAAAAGGAAATAGAAAGGAAAGAAACAAATAGAAACAGAAAAGAAACAAAAGAGAAAAAGAAAGAGAAAAAGAAAGAGAAAAAGAAAGAGAAAAAGAAAGAGAAAAAGAAAGAGAAAGAGAAAGAGAAAAAGAAAGAGAAAAAGAAAGAGAAAAGAAAGAGGAAAAGAAAGAGAAAAGAAAGAGAAGAGAAAGAGAAGAGAAAAGAAAAGAAAGAGAAAAGAAATACAAAGGAATGAAGCAAGAATGAATGAAAAAAT
Organism: Acanthosepion esculentum; assembly: GCA_964036315.1. Taxonomy (NCBI): domain Eukaryota; kingdom Metazoa; phylum Mollusca; class Cephalopoda; order Sepiida; family Sepiidae; genus Acanthosepion; species Acanthosepion esculentum. The sequence continues at coordinate 57,274,213 of OZ038515.1, forward strand.
ATAAATGACGAAGAATGACAAAGGAAAGGAAGAAAAAAAATCTAAAGAGAAAATAACCGCCACACTGTAAAAAAACAAAACAAAAAAAGCAAAACAACCCCCCAAAACAGAGAAAATAACCTCCACACTGTAAAAAAAACAAAACAAAACACCCCCCCCCAAAAAAAACCAGATAAATAACGAAAGTAAAAAAAAAGAAAAAATGTCAACCAAATTTCAATTATATCCATTCTTCAGCAAGGAATTATTTTACCATCTTTGTAAATTATTCATAACTTTTTCGGCTGCCGCTTCTAATTCCTCATCTACGAACTTTTCATCATTCCAGTGCATTCCAATGCACACCATCCACCTATTCACGCCAAACAGGTGCTTCGTCAAGTCTACATAAATCTTCTGAAAGGAATTTGTATATATATAATATCATTTCTTGCTCATCCCTTATTCTTTTTTCTCTGGCCCTTGAAAAAGGAAGGAATTTCCCTCTTCAACTCATACTGCCTTCAAACACACACACGATTCAAAAGAAAGAAAGAAAGAAAGAATAAAGTTAGGTATATACAAAAGCTTATATTTTATTAAGCGTTAAAAATTATTTTTTTTATTAATGAGTTTTCAATATCAATAAACAAAATAAAACTGACTGAAAACTGAAGTAACTTAAAAAAATATGGGTATTTTATAGATTAGGGAAAACTGCCACGAATTATTTTATAAGAAAGCAACTGACCCTCAAAGCCAGATGAGACAAACCAACTAAACCGTAGAATAACATTATCCAATTCTTTTTTTTTTATTAGTCTTATTTAAAATATCTTTTTGTCTATATATATATATATATATATATATATATATATATATATTTATTATAATTTTATCATATAGACAAAAACTCTTTTTGTCTATATGATAAAATTATAATAAATAATTATCGCTCTACTATTGGTATCGAGCCCTCTTTTGAATTAATGCTGTGAACGTTAGAATATATATATATATATATATATATATATATATATATATATATATATATATAAGAAACCAAGAAGTTACAGTTTTAAAAGCCACAGAACATGTTGCCTATTTAGCGTCGAGTCAAATTAAACCCAATATCCAAATCTAGTAAATAGGTGTGTGTATGTGTATGTATATATATATATATATGTATGTATGTATGCATGTATGTATGTATGTAAAACTAAAAAAATAGAAGTAAAAAGCTCATAAGAAAAAAACAATCTATAAATAACACTTCTTTGGTAATTCCAAATCGAGCGCCTTAAAGTTCCGGATTTTGTCTTCTCGTTCTTTTTCTTACTACTATTACTACAACAACAACAGCGACAGTTTGGTCTCATACGACTAAGCGAACTGGACTTGCTTGCGCTTCTACAACTTGGAGTGTTTTGCTTTTCATTCAAGGTAAATCTAGCGCGTGGTATCAAGTCTTGTAGGAATAACAAAGTTCCTTAACGTGAAATCATTGCTTTTCGCGAGCGATGCTAAGGCCGTTCAGTGTTGGAGAGCCTTGACAAGAGTTCAATCTCAATACTCTTGTTCTCTGCATTATGAACTTTTTTTTTCTTATCTAGGATACTCCTGATACTTATCACTAATAACGACTTAATTTGGACTAAAAGAAGAGTTGTTTTTTTAAATTTATCCTTAAAAAGAAAAGACTCCCCCCTCTAAAAAAAACTGGCAAAAGCGTCAAAACACAAAAGAAAATTATACTAAAATATTGCATAACGTTAATACAATTACACTTAATTTTTTGTTATTCACACCAATATTAACGGGATATTCCCTTCGGTATAAAAAAGAAAAAAACGAAATAGAAAGAAGAAAAAAGAAAAAAGAGAAAAGAGAAAAAAGAAAGAAAAAGAAAAAGAAAAAAAGAAAAAGAAAAAAGAAGAAAAAAAAGAAAAAGAAAAAAAAGAAAAAAAAAAGAAAAAGAAAAAAAAGAAAAACAAGAAAAAAAAAGAAAAAAAAGAAAAAAAAAGAAGAAAGGATCAAATATCGATCTAGAAAAGTTTATTCACATTTCTCACCTTGTGATTTCCAGGCTTTCCCAATACCTCCCCCATTCTGAATTGTCTTCTAGTTTTCATTCTTTTACGAAAATACTTTTTACACTTAATATTTTTAATGAATAAATTAAGATTACAAAAAATTGGAAAACTAAAACAAACATTACACAAAGACTTAAAAAGAACTTAGGATTTTAACCCTTACTTAAATAGTCAATTTGTTCTCCTAAGGAATTAGTATTCAAGTTTCTGAAATTTTCACCCTTTGATCGAATAGAAAAGAAAAACAATTTGACTAAAGCAGAAAAATTGTTAGAATTCGTGAATAGAATAGAAAATTACGTATTTAGTCATTTTTTTTTGTTTAATTATATATTTTCCGTTTCTTTTGAGTTTTAAAGATACACTGACGTCATTAGTTATATAATATTTAGTCAAATCTGAGTAGAGTTCCTGATTAAAAAAAAATCGTGTATTTCTTAAACTTCGTTGTGTTACGCATACTTTTAAGAGCTTAGTAAGCAGATCCAGTCTGTAGCGGCAAGTTTTGTGAACTTTTAATTCGTCTTCACACTTATTGCAAATATTGGCATTTCATCTCTCTCTCTCGCTCACACACACACACACACACAATGTACATTCTTTTCCTAACACGTCTGAGAATTATTTATCTGGGATAAGTAATTTATTTATTGATGAAACAGAAAACTTCAGCTAAGAATAATTTCACAAGAGATTCACTGTCATTAGCAACTTAGCCTTGTGCCAGACTATAACCAAATAGGATACTTTTTTTTTTTTTTTTACTTCATTAGCAAAATTAATCACATGAGAAAATCGTTCTTACCTCCAGCAATTTTAAAACCACATTTCAAGAAATCCACTTTCAACCGCAAAAATCAGGAAAACAGTGGTGAGGAAACTAGTAAGTTTCATCATTTACTGGGCGCTCTTTAAAACTCTAGCCTTGTGTCAGACTATGCTAAGCGTAGCGTTGGATGTTATTGCACTGAAAAATTAGCATAAAAAATGATAAAGTTACAGTGTGCTCTTCTTGTAACTTAGTGCGCAATAAATAATCATTAAAAAACAAAAAAAACACCAGAAAACAAACAAACACCCCCCCCCAAAAAAAAAACAAACAAGAAATCAGTTGACCTATTATTAAGTGGTCAGAGAGTTTTTCCTACACTCGAATAGAAAGTGGGTTCGATCTTTTCTGACTGAATGCCAACTTTTGCTTTCAATAAACTGAACTATCAATCTATGAATATATAGAAATATTTGAGATTGTTATCGTCATTATCATATTTAATATTCGAGATTATCATCATAAATTTCCATCTTAATATTGGCTGTCTGGTGGTTATTGCAAGAGATCAAGTGACAACAAATCATCTACAATATATTCGCTGAGCACAGTAACGTCGTGGACTGCAGACTCCATTATTTCCCAAAGATACAGTTCCAAAGTTTATTATCATATTTTACTAGAGACTGGGCAATAAAAAATTTCCTCACATCTCCAGCACCTTCCACAGTATTGTCACAGATCCTCAGGTCAAGGAATTTTCTACATTTGCTTGAATTTTTTTTATTCATGGCCTTTAGCATTTTTTTTTCCACAGTTCCAAGTTATTATGACCTGGTATCATCGTAAGGAATTAATATTATAGTAAAATCATATAAAATTAGTAATCACCATTAGTAAACTACTATTACGATAGAATCTTTTCTTTTGACGCAGTTTGAACTTTAGAAATAAACGGCTCTTTATCCTTATTCGCGTTCAACCTATCAATCGTAAACGACTAGGGATAAAATAAAGAATTTTAATTTCGCCTTTAATACATAAACAAACGGGCAATTCACTACTAAAAGAAGTGTAGGTATCATCATCAAATTTAGATAAGCAACATTAATTAATAATGTAATTAAATACTACTTTAATTATAACAAATACAGCAACTGTTACTACTACTACTACAAAAGTCGATGATAAAACTATCGATTAATAATCCCAATGGACAATATGTCCATACTGGGAATAAGTCCATTGGCCCCACTTAAATGTACTCCCAGAAAGACTTATCGTTGTCACACTTAATAGAAATAATATTACTTGAATAATATCAGTTTATATTCTTTGTCAATACCATTCTATTTATACAACGAGATTTTACCACAAAACCATTCCCACTGAGCATTGCTTTATTATTTTAAAAAAGAGGGACGAAAGTTTTGCGGCATTCATATATGACCCCCCCCCACTACCCCCCCCCAAATATAACGAAAGAAAAAGAAACTATTGAATTTTTGGTACCTTTATTTACAAACCACTTTGCCAGCATAGGCAGTATCTACAAAAGCTTGTCACACTCGTTGTTTAACCTCGACAAGAGCCAGTTTTTAATAATATAATGAGGATTGTGAAGCGTCACTGATATCGACAAGGGAAATAAAAAAAACAAAGAAAGATTGAAGTCAAAATCTATCGGAGGAATTAAAGTTATTGTTATTTCGGAGATTTCCAAAGACGAAAGTTTCATTTCAGTTTTTCACTTCATTCATTTACTTATTTTATCAACGGACCATTTACGAAATCTAGTTTGCATTCTAAGGCAGATTTCGGCTGAAAACAAAACGAGAGAGAGAGAGAGAAAGAGACGAAAAGAGGGAAAAGAAAAGAGAGAGAGGAAAAACAGAGAAAACAGTAAGTAAACCCCCCACACAATAAAAACAGTGAGCGAGCAAAAAAACCTAAAAAAAACAAAGAGCAAATAAAGACAATAAACAGAGACAAATACAGCAAAAGACAAATACAGCAAGAGACAAATACAGCAAAAAACAGAGCAAAAAAAACAAAAAAACAAAGAAGAAACAAAGAGAGAAAAAAAACAAACAAAGAGAGAAAACAAAGAGAAAAAAAAAACAAACAGAGAGAGAAAAAAACAAAGAGAGAGAGAAAAAAACAAACAGAGAGAGAAAAAAACAAAGAGAGAGAAAAAAAACAAAGAGAGAGAAAAAAAACAAAGAGAGAGAGAAAAAACAAAGAGAGAGAGAAAAAACAAAGAGAGAGAAAAAACAAAGAAAAAAACAAAGAGAGAGAAAAAAACAAAGAGAGAGAAAAAAACAAAGAGAGAGAAAAAAACAAAGAGAGAGAAAAAAACAAAGAGAGAGAAAAAAACAAAGAGAGAGAAAAAAACAAAGAGAGAGAAAAAAACAAAGAGAGAGAAAAAAACAAAGAGAGAGAAAAAAACAAAGAGAGAGAAAAAAACAAAGAGAGAGAAAAAAACAAAGAGAGAGAAAAAAACAAAGAGAGAGAAAAAAACAAAGAGAGAGAAAAAAACAAAGAGAGAAAAAAACAAAGAGAGAGAAAAAAACAAAGAGAGAGAAAAAAACAAAGAGAGAGAAAAAACAAAGAGAGAGAAAAAAACAAAGAGAGAGAAAAAAACAAAGAGAGAGAAAAAAACAAAGAAAAAAAAACAAAGAAAAAAACAGAGGGACAGAGAAAAAAACAGAGAGGGAGAGAGAAAAAACAG
>OZ038515.1:57284784-57287284 GCA_964036315.1 Acanthosepion esculentum
TCATCAACCCCTAAGTGTATGGCTCCGAGACAGACACTTAGGGGCTGATGTACAGAACGGCTTGTAATAGACTATCCCATGTTGAGGTAATGTTTTTTTTTTGCTGTAATATATATATATATATATATGAGAGAGATGCTATAAGAGGGTTTTTAACTTTCTCAAAGAAAACTGGAAATTGTTAATTTTGTGTTTTGTTTTTATAAATATTTTCTGGTAGAGTGAATTAAAAACATGCATGTTCAACATGCAGCGAGAGACTGAAGGTGCTGTGTTATGTGACAGCTATAAAAAGCGATCAATATGTTCATATTTTCTCGGACTGTTAAATCGCATCTTGTCTCTCTTTATCAAATATGATTTTTGAAAGGCGATGACAATAAAAAGAATTCCAAACAAATCCAACGTTTTTCTTATGATTATCATGACACGTTATACCATAAATTGCACTCGACAAGTTAAACTGGCGGAGAATTCGACCTCAAGATGTTTAGTTTCAAATGCTGATACCTAGCGTATAGGTCGACCCTTAAACTTATGGTCGGCTACCAGTAACCCAGAATATTTTTAGGTTTGAAAACATGACTTATACGCCGCAATTACCATGTATATATATATATATATATATATATATATATATATAGACAGACACGGTGTACAGCTAAATGTATCGACACTTAGTTAATAACAATGTTATGAAAAGGAAGTTGTTTCTGTGTGTTTATATTAGAAAACGAATAATTTAAAGTCGAGAAAGAAAAATTATTCGATCCTTAAATAAGGGTTTGAAATGTCAAAATCTACTTTCCTGTATATTTCATTCTACCCGGGCGTACAGAAAATTGAGTTATTTTATATTGTATTTTATATTTAAATTTTAAATGTGGTGAATTAACTGGTTATGATGACGTCACATAAGTGTTCTGAGGAAAGAAAATGCTTCAGATATTTGAAGCTATTATCCTAAAAGCATAAAATTCATAACGTAAAAAGATATTCAGTTTTTGGATCGGAATTTTACATAAATTTGTCAACAGATAAATACATTGAGTCATGTGAAGAATTTCGCTAGAGATTCTCTTAAGATACACATTAAAACAATCTTAAAACAAATTTCAAAACGAAAGCTGAAAACAAAAAAAACACACAAAACAAAAAAGTAAAAAAAAAAAAAACACAACAAAACAAAAAAGTAAAAAAAAAACACAACAAAACAAAAAAGTAAAAAAAAAAACACACAACAAAACAAAAAAGTAAAAAAAAAACACACAACAAAACAAAAAAAAGGCAAAAAAACACACAACAAAACAAAAAAAAGGCAAACAAAACAAAACAAAACAAAAAAGGCAAACAAAACAAAACAAAACAAAAAAGGCAAACAAAACAAAACAAAACAAAAAAGGCAAACAAAACAAAACAAAACAAAAAAGGCAAACAAAACAAAACAAAACAAAAAAGGCAAACAAAACAAAACAAAACAAAAAAGGCAAACAAAACAAAACAAAACAAAAAAGGCAAACAAAACAAAACAAAACAAAAAAGGCAAACAAAACAAAACAAAACAAAAAAGGCAAACAAAACAAAACAAAACAAAAAAGGCAAACAAAACAAAACAAAACAAAAAAGGCAAACAAAACAAAACAAAACAAAAAAGGCAAACAAAACAAAACAAAACAAAAAAGGCAAACAAAACAAAACAAAACAAAAAAGGCAAACAAAACAAAACAAAACAAAAAAGGCAAACAAAACAAAACAAAACAAAAAAGGCAAACAAAACAAAACAAAACAAAAAAGGCAAACAAAACAAAACAAAACAAAAAAGGCAAACAAAACAAAACAAAACAAAAAAGGCAAACAAAACAAAACAAAACAAAAAAGGCAAACAAAACAAAACAAAACAAAAAAGGCAAACAAAACAAAACAAAACAAAAAAGGCAAACAAAACAAAACAAAACAGGCAAACAAAACAAAACAAAACAGGCAAACAAAAGAAAAAAGGAAACAAAAGAAAAAAGCAAACAAACAAAAGAAAAAAGCAAACAAACAACAACAAACAAAAATATATTCCGGTTTTACTTGATCTTGATAATGGATGAAAAGGCCTAAATGACATTTTTTGCGTCTATAATTAAACCCATTGTATCCAAACATGCACATGTGTTCTCCTTTACTAAATGAAAAGGTAATAAAAAATCTATTGACTTTAATCAAAACATGTAAGATGAGTATATCTACCAAAAGATTATATCGCTATATGTTTGAAGTTTGTACACATGGGACTTTTTTTCTTCATGCAGCAAATGTTCATAAAGGCAAAAACTATTAAAAACGACAGACATTTTGTGTCGATTAATTTTAATGATCGACTTTTCCAAGTTACGAATAATCCTACGCAGACAAGGAGGAAATTCCGCCAGAATTTGTCCGGAGTTCATTTTAGAATAAAAGTACAAGAAATGTGGTCAAAGTTTTCGTAATCGACACAAAAAATCTGTTGTTT
>OZ038515.1:57292284-57304784 GCA_964036315.1 Acanthosepion esculentum
AGAACTAATCCAACAACATCATAGACACACGTGTCTATGATACATATGTGCACATATGGGTGTGTTTGTGTGAACTAAAATGCATACACCTGTATGTATGAGAGAGTCATCCCAATGAATCACAGAAGAAAATTCCTCCCCCCGACCACACACAAATAAGAAAACAGAAATAAGCATAAATAGATCCACTTTAAAAAACCAAAAACAAACAAAAAAAAAACAAAAACAAAAAAAACAAAAACAAAAACAAACAAAAACAAACAAAAAACAAAAACAAAAACAAACAAAAACAAACAAAAAACAAACAAAAAAAAGAAAACCCCAAAACCCCCAAAAAACAAAAAAAACAAAAACAACAAAAAACAAAAGACAAACAGAAAAAAAGAAAAAAAAAGAAAAAAAACAAAAGAAAAAAACAAAAGAAACAAGACAAAAAAAAACAAGACAAAAAAAACAAAAAACCCCAAAAAACAACCCCCCCACCAAAACAAAACAAAAAAAAAAAAACAGTTTTATCGCAAAAGCGTCAAACTCAGTGTTATAAACTAATATCCATACAACTGAATATATATATCTTTATTCATTTGTACCTGTATTATTGAATACGACAGACAAGAAATATTTTCTGTTTGAATTTCTGGGATAAGAGTTGTCAGTATTTATTTATATATATATATATATATATATATATATATATATATATATATTCAGACTATTGTCCTCATCTTTGTTGTTGCTCTTATTGTTGTTATCACAACGTTTCGGCCGTTGTGACCTCCGGCCTTCCGGAGGGGTATATCGATCTACAGGAAATTCGGAACTAGCTTAAGTAGATTAAATAAAGGGTTCAGTACAGAATTAACTGTAGATCGATATACAACTGAGTAAGGCCGGAGTGTACAACGGCCGAAACGTTATAAAGATTAGGACAATAGTCCGAATATAAATGATCTAAATAATGAAGGATTTTGTTGTGTTTTTTTCTCTTGTGGAATTAATGTTATATCGAAAGATTATACCGGAAGTGCCTTTAGTTCTTATCTCGAGGAGGCACAGCGAAGTAATACTCACAGTTTTTTTCAATAATAGTAGAGTTTTATCCCTTGTTTTCGGTTTAGGTTTGGGTTTCCGGTTCCTTCTAAAGTCTACTTCAACTCTATACTTCTAACGTCTTCGCCTAAACTCTGAAATGTTATTTACTATTTATTTTTCAACCGGGGTAGTTAAGTTCGCCGATCGTCTGGTTCACAGTCCTCCTCGGTCTTTTGAATAGGCGTAGAGGTTTATCCCTTGTTTCCGGTTTAGGATTGGGTTTCCGGTTCCTTCTAAAGTCTACTTCAACTCTATACTTCTAACGTCTTCGCCTAAACTCTGAAATGTTATTTACTATTTATTTTTCAACCGGGGTAGTTAAGTTCGCCGATCGTCTGGTTCACAGTCCTCCTCGGTCTTTTGAATAGGCGTAGAGGTTTATCCCTTGTTTCCGGTTTAGGATTGGGTTTCCGGTTCCTTCTAAAGTCTACTTCAACTCTATACTTCTAACGTCTTCACCTAAACTCTGAAATGTTATTTACTATTTATTTTTCAATCGGGGTAGTTAAGTTCGCCGATCGTCTGGTTCACAGTCCTCCTCGGTCTTTTGAATAGGCGTAGAGGTTTATCCCTTGTTTCCGGTTTAGGATTGGGTTTCCGGTTCCTTCTAAAGTCTACTTCAACTCTATACTTCTAACGTCTTCGCCTAAACTCTGAAATGTTATTTACTATTTACTTTTCAACCGGGGTAGTTAAGTACACCGATCGTCTGGTTCACAGTCCTCCTCGGTCTTTTGAATAGGCGTAGAGGTTTATCCCTTGTTTCCGGTTTAGGATTGGGTTTCCGGTTCCTTCTAAAGTCTACTTCAACTCTATACTTCTAACGTCTTCGCCTAAACTCTGAAATGTTATTTACTATTTATTTTTCAACCGGGGTAGTTAAGTTCGCCGATCGTCTGGTTCACAGTCCTCCTCGGTCTTTTGAATAGGCGTAGAGGTTTATCCCTTGTTTCCGGTTTAGGATTGGGTTTCCGGTTCCTTCTAAAGTCTACTTCAACTCTATACTTCTAACGTCTTCACCTAAACTCTGAAATGTTATTTACTATTTATTTTTCAACCGGGGTAGTTAAGTTCGCCGATCGTCTGGTTCACAGTCCTCCTCGGTCTTTTGAATAGGCGTAGAGGTTTATCCCTTGTTTCCGGTTTAGGATTGGGTTTCCGGTTCCTTCTAAAGTCTACTTCAACTCTATACTTCTAACGTCTTCGCCTAAACTCTGAAATGTTATTTACTATTTACTTTTCAACCGGGGTAGTTAAGTACACCGATCGTCTGGTTCACAGTCCTCCTCGGTCTTTTGAATAGGCGTAGAGGTTTATCCCTTGTTTCCGGTTTAGGATTGGGTTTCCGGTTCCTTCTAAAGTCTACTTCAACTCTATACTTCTAACGTCTTCGCCTAAACTCTGAAATGTTATTTACTATTTATTTTTCAACAGGGGTAGTTAAGTTCGCCGATCGTCTGGTTCACAGTCCTCCTCGGTCTTTTGAATAGGCGTAGAGGTTTATCCCTTGTTTCCGGTTTAGGATTGGGTTTCCGGTTCCTTCTAAAGTCTACTTCAACTCTATACTTCTAACGTCTTCGCCTAAACTCTGAAATGTTATTTACTATTTATTTTTCAACCGGGGTAGTTAAGTTCGCCGATCGTCTGGTTCACAGTCCTCCTCGGTCTTTTGAATAGGCGTAGAGGTTTATCCCTTGTTTCCGGTTTAGGATTGGGTTTCCGGTTCCTTCTAAAGTCTACTTCAACTCTATACTTCTAACGTCTTCACCTAAACTCTGAAATGTTATTTACTATTTATTTTTCAACCGGGGTAGTTAAGTTCGCCGATCGTCTGGTTCACAGTCCTCCTCGGTCTTTTGAATAGGCGTAGAGGTTTATCCCTTGTTTCCGGTTTAGGATTGGGTTTCCGGTTCCTTCTAAAGTCTACTTCAACTCTATACTTCTAACGTCTTCGCCTAAACTCTGAAATGTTATTTACTATTTACTTTTCAACCGGGGTAGTTAAGTACACCGATCGTCTGGTTCACAGTCCTCCTCGGTCTTTTGAATAGGCGTAGAGGTTTATCCCTTGTTTCCGGTTTAGGATTGGGTTTCCGGTTCCTTCTAAAGTCTACTTCAACTCTATACTTCTAACGTCTCCAATTAAACTGAAATTTCATTTTCTGTTTTTCCTCAATAGTAGATAGAAAGATTTGCCATCGTCTTGTTCACACGCCTCTCCGGTCTTTTGAACAGGAATAGGTTTACCCCTTATTCCCTGGCTCTCCTGTTCTTTCTAAAGTTTTTTTATTACTCTTTTTCTCTCTCAGTAGCCGCTTGCGTATTAGTGGCATTAATGTGGCACTGTTTTTTTTTAGGAAATTAAATTTGAATTCTGTTGTTCTCTAGCTTTCCGTCATTATTATTGAGTGAGAGAGTATATATATGTATATATATATATATAGTGTCAGAGTTAAATTCGACCAGGAAACAGTAGTATTAAAAAGTGCTCAATACACATATAAAAAGATAAAAATTTAACAAAATTAAAAAAAAAAAAAAAATTGGAAATAAGCAAATTCCGCTACATTGGTTTCAACCTTTCAGGATCTTCAGGCGATTTCGGTCAATTGGTTTCCTAACGCTTTATTTAAAAAAAAAATAATGAACGCTATATTAAAATAAATAAATAAATAATTATATAAGTGCACGATGTGAGGTGTGGTAGAAGGTGAGGAGGAGGAGGAAGAGGAAGGGGAAAATCAAGTGTAGTGAAAATGTATCGGTGGCGGGGGGGATAAATGAAATATACATACCTTCTTTTTATCCCACTTCAAATGAAACCAAAAGGAACTTTTTAGTATGAATACAACGGGACATAATTTCTTATCTCTGGTCTGAAAGTTTTCTTTTTGATCTGGAAATTATTATAGCTAATTTCCCTTGTTGACAATGGTTGCAGATGTTGCTATGATTGTTGTAAGGATGACAACAATCATAGCAACATGATTGTAGGTGCGTGATTTGTTTGATTTACTAATTATATATGTATATACACACACACAGACAGTGGGGGGGAAACAAATAATCGTACGCATAAATTTTTTTAATTATTCTATTTCCAACTAATGAATAACCATACTTTTTATATAATTAACTCTACAGAGATGCATAATAACTAATTATGCATAGGAAACAGAAAAATGATTAAATAGAAATAAATCCCATTTATCCATTTTAATGTGTGAAAAAAGTATTCGTACAATAAAAAAGAATACATAATCTTCGTTTAATACTTTGTAGAATAGCCATTATTCACTTCTACAGCAACAAACCTCTTCTTGTAGTTCTCAATGATTTGCAAATTTTAGTTGGTATTTTGTTCCATTCTTCTTCACACATGGTCTTCAGATCTGGGGTGTTCGTGGAAGCTCTTGAATGGGTCTGAATTTTCAAATAAGGCCACAGATTCTCGATTGGGTTTAAATCTGTGGGACTGACTTGGCCATTTCAGGATATTTACATTAATTGTCAGGAAGCCATTTCTTCGTAGATTTTGCAGTGTGCTTGGGATCATTATCTTGGAAGATCTAATCAGGAGGAAGCTCAAGATTTTCAACCGAAATCATTAAATTTGCTTCCAAAATATTTTGATATGCTGCAGCATTCATTCTACAATCTTTTACTGATATGTTGCCAGTACATTTTGCAGAAAAACATTCCCAAACCATGATGCTGCCATCACCAAATTTCACTGTTGGAACCGTGTTCTTTTGTTTGAAGCCATTGCCATCTTTCCTCCATACATTATTTCCAGAATTACGTCCAAACAACTCAATTTTGCTATCGTCTCTCTAAGATATTCTTTCCCAATACGATATTTCCTAATCCTTATTTTCACGAAAGAATTTCAACCTGGCATCTCTGTCTTTTCAATAGCAGTGGATCTTTCCGAGGGGAGCCTGACTTTAGATTGTTCCTATGAATTTCATTGCTTATTGTCCGTTTAGGGACACAGATTCCTGATGAAAGCAAATCATTCTGCAACTCTTTACGAGTAACCATTGGATTTTGTTTAATTTGACGCATTGATTTCCTCGAAGATCTTGAAGAAATCTTCCTTGGAGCACCTGTTCTTTGTTTTTGAACAGTTTTTTTTTTATAGCTTGCACTGAATGAACTAATGGTAGTAAATGGAATATTCAGAATGTCTGATATTTTCCTGTAACTTACCTTCTTTCCGGAGCTTAAGAATCAATTCATTTTGCAAATTTGTCAATTCTTTACCTCTTGCCATGATGAAAACCTTCTTGCACGAATATCAATTACAGAATGTTCACGTTGTATTTTGGGGGCCAAAAATAACTACTGACAGCATTGGAAGATTCTAGAATGTTCCACTTGAATAATGTAGAGGATAAAAGCAATTTAAATGTTTTAAAATCTGAAATTTGCATTGTACGAATACTTTTTTCACCCATTAAAATGGATAAATGAGATTTATTTCTATTAAATCAAAATGTTCTGTTTTGTTTTCTATGCATATTTAGTTATTATGCATCCATGTACAGTTAATTATATGAAAAGTATGTTTATTCATTAGTTGGAAATACAATAAATTAAAAATGTTTGTGTACGAATATTTGTTTCTCCCCACTATATTATATATATATATATATATATATATATATATATATATGTGTGTGTGTGTGTGTGTGTGTGTGTGTATTGTTGTTTGTTAAAATTTCATTCCTCATCTAAGCTAAATGAATATTTTTTTCTAACGAAGTTATTGTGCATTTTAGATTGAAAAAGTTTTTCTAAGCAGATCAGCATTAATCTTTTTTAATTTTTGATTAAATATAACTCTCCAAGAATTTTCTTAATGCATCTATCAGTATTCTATTTAACCGTACCTAGTGCTCCTACAACTACTGGAATAATGATTGTGTTTAAATATCACATTTTTGTCATTTCTATTTCAGAATCATTAGATTTAAAGATTTTTAGCAAATCCTTTCTATGAAGTGTTTTTATCAGACGGTATGAATAGGTCAATAAGATGGCATTTATATTTTTGAAGTCTTTTACGAAAAACAAACAAACTGCCCCGTTAGAACGTCACATTAGCCCTCGCGACGCCAACTGCTCCGTTAGCCCTCGCGACGCCAACTGTCTCGATAGATCGCACGAAAAAAAAAAAAACTGCTCCGTTAGAACGTCACATTAGCCCTCACGACGCCAACTGCTCCGTTAGGTTGAATACTGCGACTAGTGTGGACGATGAAGGTTCGGAGTAATACAACTGTTTTTTGTTTTAAATTAAATCTTATTGTTTTTATTCGCTCGTTCTTCATTATCATTACTGAGCGATAGAGCAATAGGCCAACAAATCTAACTGGTACCAACTATAGACTTGAAGGGGTCAAGATTGGGTTGGTTGATTTTGTTTAGTGCCATATCAAACTGTATGGGTTATATAAATATTTTCAACGCGATTTTATGGCTTCAATTAAATATATTTGCAACGGAATTGCATTCCTACAACTACAGATAAAATGTATTGTTGGTCATTTTACTATAAATATATAGTGTTGGTCCTTTTTATATAAAAGTGTATTACTGGTATTTTTTACTTTAAAAATGTACATTTATACTTTCATAATGTTTGGCTTGGTGGTTCACTATTTACCCATAGCTGGGACCCTAACAGGTGCTACCACCCTGGGTCAGGGTAGACTTGGGAACAACAACAATTAAGAGGTGGTTCCGCGCTCATGAAAACCTCCAATCTCCCGATTAGAGGCCTGGTTGTAAATATTCGGCTTGCATTGAGAAAGCACATCGTAAGGCGGGAGCTGCATTTTGACAAAAACAATTTGTAGTTCTTTATGGCATGGGTTACCAGAGATCTCTTCAATGGGTCTGTCAGAACTTTTCCAATTCAACCGGGGCTCCAACCACAGATGGAGTTACTGATGTCGTTCTCGATCTATTTCTCTGACATGTGTCGGTGGTACTTATTATCATCATTATTATTATTATTATTATCATTATTGTTATTACGACTACGACATAATATCCTGCTTTGTTCCATCCCTATCATGTGGGTCTCATGAGTTTATTTGATGAAGAAGTACTTAATATAAGGACAAGTGCCGAGAAAGACACATCTGGTGTTACTGGTGTCATTCTCGATTTGTTTTGCGGCGGTGGTACTAGTACACCTACTAGTAGGTATACTAGTACTACTAGTAAGTATACTAGTACTACTAGTAGTTATACTAGTACTACTAGTAGTTATACTAGTACTACTAGTAGTTATACTAGTACTACTAGTAGTTATACTAGTACTACTAGTAGTTATACTAGTACTACTAGTAGTTATACTAGTACTACTAGTAGTTATACTAGTACTACTAGTAGTTATACTAGTACTACTAGTAGTAGTACTATTACTACTAGTAGTAGAAATATTACTACTATTTTTACTTAATATTCTCTTTTGTTCCATCCCGATAATGAGGGTGTGATGAGTTTATTTGATGAAGAAGTTCTCCTTAATATATAGACATGTGCCGCAAAAGACGATCTTTTAGGCCTCTTGTATCTTGATGTTGCCAGAGATATTTATGACGTCTTTTCCCATCCGTTTCTTAACGAAACTGAGAGACCGATTATTATTATATAAGTGCGAGATTGAAATCCGAAGGCGTATTGGGGTAGCTAGGTGTATCTATTTTTTTCAAAATAACGGAGAAAGAAATAAGACAAACTCGTTGGTAAGTAATGAAATAGGTTTACTACACGAAGGTACACTTAGTAATTGACCTAATGCTAACTCAGTATTTACCCGAGCTCCCCACAGAGCGGGATCGGGCACAAGGCCGGTTTAAAGTGGGTTTTTCCGAGCCCGTAGACCGGGGCAAAAATTCCCCGTAGACTCCGTAATAATGTAAAAATGTGATAGCAGAGACTGAAAGAAAGCTACAAAAACTGCGATAGAAGATAGCCAAGGAAAGCGAGAAGATAGGATTAAACATCAACTGCAAGAAGACAGAATGCATGGTTGGTAGCAAAAGGATGAGCCAAGAGAACGAGTTGCAAATCGAAATCAAACAAGTGCGGAAAATTTTTTTTTTTTTTTTTAAAGCGTTTCACCCAAGCAAGACGGGAGTGTTTCTAGCACGCAGGGGGTTACAGAGAGTGAAAGTGAGAGAAAAGGCTGGGTATAGGGCGATTGGGGAAAAGATAAAAGATCGTTCGGTACTAAGTGTGAATAGCAGAGACTGAAAGATAGCGAAGGAAAGCGAGAAGAAAGGATTAAACATCGACTGCAAATAGACGGAATGCATGGGTGTGACCAAAAGACGAGTCCAAAATGCGAACTGCAAATCGAACATGACAAAATCAAACAAGTACAAAAAATTAAATATCTAAGAGTTGTTTTAGCAGAGGACAGAAAATGCAACACTGAAATCCGAAGAAGAATTGGGATAGAAAAAGATGAATTCCAAAAGTGTTTTTTATTTTATTTGTTGACGACCATACATTGTCTTCTTACAATACATACCATATCCTTTTATCCTGCTTCCTGTGCTACCTTTTGGCTAAGAGGTCCTTCAGTTTTCTTTCTGTCCCTGCTATCAATACAGTGCCATCTGCGTATCTCATGTTGTTAAGTGTCTGCCAGCAACAAAACCAGTCCTAACTCTTTTAGAATTGTTTCGCTGTTTAGGTTAAATAAAACAAGTAGACCTGTTGGAATGGCTTAGCCACCTTGACATATTTGGGAAGGATATTAGAATAATACAGATTTTATACTGGCTGCAAACCGCCTGCATACGGATAAAAAAAATCGGTTCACCAGATATACAAAGATAGAAAGGAATGTAAAACAATGATGTGCCGTCTCGCCGGACTTATTCAACCTATACAGTGAGACGATTTTTGAGAGACTTAGAAGTCCTACCAGGATTCATTACTGGCGGAACGTAAACTACAAAACTCCCTACAGAGCGGAGTAAAGGAAATCGAGAAGACAGGAGTAAACATCAACTGCTAGAGGAGAGTATGCATTGTTGTTAGCAAAAGGATGAGTCCATTGAGCGCTTTGATTTCATTAACTCCGATTAGCAAACAAGTGCGGAAATTTGTTTTTTAAGCGTTTCACCCAAGCCAGACGGGAGTGCTGCTAGAACGCAGGGGGGTTTACAGAGAGTGAAAGTGAGAGAAAAGCCTGGGTATAGGTGGATTGGGGAAAAAATAAAAGATCGTTCGGTACTTATTGTGAATAGCAAAAACTGAAAGAAAGCTACAAAAACTGCGATAGAAGATAGCGAAGGAAAGCGAGAAGAAAGGATTAAACATCTATTGCAAGAAAACAGAATGCATGGTTATTAGCAAAAGGGGGAGAGTCCAACATGCAAACTACTAATTGGCGGTACCAAAATCAAACTAGTGCAACAATTTAGAGGTCTGGATAAAGTGCGACACGTAAACCTGAAAGCTCATCGGATGCTTTCCCAAAACTAAGCAAATTATTAGAAAACACGTTAGAAACAAAGGTCTGTACTGTAATGTAATATCCTTCCTTCTCTATGACAGTGAGTGAAGCTGAAGAAGAGTCGTAAAGCAACAGAAATATGGATCTACAGAAGGATGCTGAGAATACCATGGACGGAGCATGTGAGCAACGAAGAAGTTTTAGAGAAAATGGAAACGAAAAGGACACGTATACTTAACATTAAAAAGAGACAGTTGAAATTTCAAGGGTAAATGATGTAGAAACAGGGCGGGATGGGACACAAGGCCTGTTTAAAGAGGGTTTTTCTGAGCCGGCAGACCTGGGCAAAAATTCCCCGTAGACACCGTAATAATGTAAAAATGTGATATTTTATTGGTTTAATGTTTTGCGTTCTGGTAAAAAAAAGCTTTAGTCGTAAAGTTACCGGGATAGGCTCGACCTTTACACGAATAATAGTTTTACTGGGTTAAAATGTGTGCCCAATTGGATGGGCTTGGAACAGTTCTTAACTACAAGACATGAAATAATAGACATTTTTTATTTATTATTATTATTATTATTATTATTTAGTAATAGTAGTAGCAGTAGTAGTGGACATTTCGTTGTTATCGGTCGGTACTTAGTGTTGATAGCAGATACAGACATAAAGCTACAAGATCTCCGACTGAAGGTAATGAAGGAAAGCGAAAAGAAAGGATAAAAACATCAACTGCAAAAAGACAGAACTCATTGATGTTAGCAAAATCGGAGGTACCAAAATCAAACACGTACAAAAATTGTGAAGTGTTTTAACAGAGAGCGGAAAGTGCAACAATGAAATCCGAAGGCGTATCGGGATGGCAAAAGATGCTTTCCAAAAGCTAAGCAGAGTATTAAGAGACAGAAAAAATTTCGTTAGAAACAAAGAAATAAGTACTGAAGTGTTAGGTAAAATCAGTCCTTCTATATGGCAGTGATAGCTGGACAAAGTAAAGTAACAGAAATGTGGTTCTACAGAAGGATACTGAGGATACCATAGACCGAACATGTAAGCAACGACGAAGATTTAGAGAAAATGGAAACAAAAAGGAAACTTATACTTAACATCAGGAGGAGACAGTTGAAATTTCTACAGAAGGATGCTGAGGATACCATCAACCGAACATGTAAGCAACGACGAAGATTTAGAGAAAATGGAAACAAAAAGGAAACTTATGCTTAACATCAGGAAGAGACAGTTGAAATCAATAGGGCAAATAACAGGAAAAAGGGCTTGGAAAATTTGATACTCACAGGACATACTGAAGGCAAGAGGGAGAGAGGAAAACAACGGATGACATACTCAGAAAGCTTGAGTAAATGGATGGCGGAACAAATTTTAGGAGAAATAACAAAAAGACAAAGTTTATTAAGGGCTGCGAAGGACAGGAAATTGTGAAGAGCCATGATCGCCTATGTACTAAAGCGATACATAAAAGATAATTTATAATTCTCCAGTTGGGTAGTGTAATTCCTTTTATTGCTAAGTGGGGCACGAAGAAAAACAAGAGAATTAGCACATAAGTGAATGTAATGGATTCGACTGGAATTCGAACTCGTATCTTCGATTCCTCAACCCGAGCCGTTATCCATTACTCCACTGTGATATCAATTTTTATCTATGGTGGACATTACTGTGTTAAGGGTTAAATTTCCATGAAGTAGCAACGGACATTACGTCCTTTAAACTGTGTGATCTATGGTGTAAAGCATTACTTTGGTTTCTACTTCAAGATATTTACACTATTTACATTGCTGGGACTATTATCCTCATCTTTATTGTCACATTCACGACGTTTCGCCCGTCGCTCCGGCCTTCTTCAGCCTACCACACAGATACTCATTCGGTTTTTGAACGTAACGGTCGATCGAATGTAATTGAACAAAACAATTGGAGATTATATAAAGTGTGCGTGTTTGCGTCTCTATCTTCGTTTCTCGAATAAACAGGGTGGGTAGGGTTATTAAAACTTTTGTAAAAAGATGAGAACCTTCCGCACTATTTGAACCGCCTTGTCTCGTGAAATTTTACGAGAGCAAATTATCCCTGTTTATAGATCATCATTGTGTATTAGTTTTATTACCTTAGTAATAGAAACATATCCTGTCCGGATTTATACAAAAATAATATATTTTAATTAAAACATTTAAAAAAAAACTTATGCGAAATCCCTCGTATATTAACTATTTGGAAATTGAAATATGCCTTTTAACTGATAGATGAATGGCGGCTTAATCGAGAAGGAAGTATAATATTGAAGAAATGCCGAACATTTCCCGTTACAACTAATATTCACCATCAGACCATTTGACAGATATCGGTCTATATTTCTGAGATGAGGACACATGGCACAGTGGATAAAGGCGTTAGTTAAATCCAGTGACAGGACCCAAAGAGTGTGTGTACAATACCCGGTTAAGGCAGTGGAGAACCTTCAGAGGGAAATTAACAAGAAATAACTGACATCCATTAAACATGGCACATGGAACTAGAACTAGAACAGTCTACCCCAGTGAGCGAAATAAAGGGCTCAGTTTGACATTACAACCACCTGAAGAAGGCCAGAACGTACAACGGCTGAAACGTTGTAATAAATATGGCGACAAAGATGAGGATAATAGAAATAATCCGAATAATATATGTACATTTGACAGATATTTTTAAAATCTCTTTGGTTGGACTGAGAAGCTTTCAGTACAGCTTGATACATAGACACCTCCCAGTGTATCATCCTTGTGTCACGTGAGAGAAAACAGCGAGAGTATATAGAAAGATTAACAAGTACTTTCTTGCCTTTCCACCAACAAACGCAAATCCCCATTAGTAAATTGTTCACGTCTCGACAGACCTGTTTCCATTATCACTGTTCACTGGCGTCAATAT
>OZ038515.1:57314784-57332284 GCA_964036315.1 Acanthosepion esculentum
AAGCCGTTGCTAACGTGTTCGAACCTTATATACAGCAGTTGTCCTGTCGGGGTTAATCCGCCTTACATCATGTTGAAGCACTAGTTCCCGTACGATCACCAAAGTTAAGTAATGTCAAGCCTGTTCCGTACCTATATGGGTGTCATCTTGGGAACACCAGGTGCTGAAAGTTTAGATGTGCAGGTGGTGTAACTGTTAACTGCTTTGACTTGTTAATAGGAGAGCCGAGTTCTTGTTCGTTTCGTTATATTCACTTATGTGGAAATACCTTTGGGGAAAGGTATAAATCCACCTCTTCTCCCCCAGCTATGGATTAATTAGTAAGACTTGCATCACTAAACCATTATTATCTTTAAAAAAATATTACAATATTTTCTGGCTTTAAATAACATGTAAAGGGTTGATAAAAATCGAATCATTCAACTAGTAATCTTTGAGCTTTCACGCTTCATTAATATATTAATAATAAATTTAATTCAAAACAAGACTCGAAAGCCACTCAAGGTAGAGATTTATAGTCGAAATGGTAATGATGAGTCTTCGCTTCTTATCTTATCGAGTCGCTACACCGCACTCATCCAGTGTTGCGCACAGAGTATTGCCTGAAGTGTTAAGGTTTCAAGGTCGTTAAGTGTGCATGGATCTTCAAGATATGTTGATCCGCAACATGATTGCCAGCATTGGAAATTGGGATCAATATCGGTAGCATATTTCAGAAGGTTGGCTCTACAGCGACCAATCGATTTTTAGAAGCGATTTAGGCAGGACCGGAGCTAGTGAGGATTCTGTCGCGTTGAAAGAGAGTTTGAGTTCCACGTTGTTAAGGCGGCTACACCACAGGGAAAGACACTATGAGCCCTTTTGTTCAGTGGTTCGGCGGAGTGTAAAATGCTGTGTTTTGTCTTGAGCCTCTTTGTAATTGGTCCACAGTCTTGGAGTAGATGGCGAGGGTTAATTTCCCGCTGCTTTGTAATGATGGGCGAAGTTTGTGATATAGATAGGTGGTAGGTATGGTTTGGTTTGGTTTCTTTTGTTTTGTTTTAAGGGATATCAACCTCAATGGGTCATTTAATGCCGACAACTTTTTTTTTCTGGTAATATTTTTGTTTTGTCAAAAATCTATTTCTGTTAATAGTTTTCTCCTCAAAAACGTATTGCTGATAATATTATTTTTTCAAAAACGTATTGCTGGAGAAACCTATAGCTGGTAATATTATTTTTTCAAAAACGTATCATCAGAGGTCTTGCGGTTGGACGTAGTTTATCGTCTTATCAAGGACGCGGATCAAGTCTACCGTCATACCCATGGACGCGGATGTATTCTGGGTGTTAACTATTTGCCCATAGCTGGGACCCTAACAGGTGCTACCACCCCGGGTCAGTATTGATATGGGAACACCAGCAATATTGAAGTGGTTCCACGCTTCTCAAAACCTCCTGATCAGAAGCCTTGCTGTTGGACGTAGTTTATCGTCTTCCCCAGGACGTGGATGTAGTTTATCGTCATACCCAGGACGCTGGTAGGAAAAGGGAATTATAAAGATAAACCATTGAAATGGAGAACTGACCCTTGACTAGAAGTTATCACGATTGTTCAGGGAAGCATCCACACGGGAGTCATTTCGACGAAGTAGCAGTTGCCAGGATG
This sequence comes from Acanthosepion esculentum, assembly GCA_964036315.1. NCBI lineage: Eukaryota > Metazoa > Mollusca > Cephalopoda > Sepiida > Sepiidae > Acanthosepion > Acanthosepion esculentum. The sequence goes on from OZ038515.1 coordinate 57,316,433, forward strand.
GAACTTTTCTTATATCTCGATGACAGAGAAAATGTTGGCGCTTTGATACCATGGAAGTGGTGTGTCTTGTCCAAGGAATGGAACCCAAATGACATATGCCGTGACAATAGCGATAATATAGCGCCAGGCTTCCAATCTTGTATCTATGGGAAAGAGGCTTCAGAGTGTAAAATAAGCCATCACCCATAAAAAACAGAAACAAAGAAAAAAAAACAGAAACAAAGAAAAAAAAACAGAAACAAAGAAAAAAAAAACAGAAACAAAGAAAAAAAAACAGAAACAAAGAAAAAAAAACAGAAACAAAGAAAAAAAACAGAAACAAAGAAAAAAAAAAACAGAAACAAAGAAAAAAAAAAAACAAACAAAGAAAAAAAAAACAGAAACAAAGAAAAAAACAGAAACAAAGAAAAAAAAAAAAAACAGAAACAAAGAAAAAAAAAACAGAAACAAAGAAAAAAAAACAGAAACAAAGAAAAAAAAACAGAAACAAAGAAAAAAAAACAGAAACAAAGAAAAAAAACAGAAACAAAGAAAAAAAACAGAAACAAAGAAAAAAAAAAAACAGAAACAAAGAAAAAAAACAGAAACAAAGAAAAAACAGAAACAAAGAAAAAAACAGAAACAAAGAAAAAACAGAAACAAAGAAAAAAACAGAAACAAAGAAAAAAACAGAAACAAAGAAAAAAACAGAAACAAAGAAAAAAACAGAAACAAAGAAAGAAAAAACAGAAACAAAGAAAAAACAGAAACAAAGAAAAAACAGAAACAAAGAAAAAACAGAAACAAAGAAAAAAACAGAAACAAAGGAAAAAACAGAAACAAAGGAAAAAACAGAAACAAAGGAAAAAACAGAAACAAAGGAAAAAACAGAAACAAAGAAAAAACAGAAACAAAGAAAAAAACAGAAACAAAGAAAAAAACAGAAACAAAAAAAAACAGAAACAAAGAAAAAAAAACAGAAACAAAGAAAAAAAACAGAAACAAAGAAAAAACAGAAACAAAAAAAAACAGAAACAAAAAAAAAACAGAAACAAAGGAAAAAACAGAAACAAAGAAAAAAAAACAGAAACAGAGAAAAAAACAGAAACAGAGAAAAAAACAGAAACAAAGAAAAAACAGAAACAAAGAAAAAAACAGAAACAAAGAAAAAAACAGAAACAAAGAAAAAACAGAAACAAAAGAAAAAAAACAGAAACAAAAGAAAAAAAACAGAAACAAAAGAAAAAAAAACAGAAACAAAGAATAAAAAATAGAATCAAAGAAAAACAGAAGCAAAAAAACACTATATAGTTAATATGTAGGCTTCAAATCTTTATATAATCTGTGCTTATATTCGTAGCTTCAACTCGGCGGACGTTTACCAGGCCGTATTTCTAATAAATACATTAAATACGTTATTAAATGAGGTTAACAAGTGGTTGTTAATTTTAATACTTCCAAAACAAAACTGCTCTCTTTTAATCATCTGATAGAACCCTTTTCACCTTCCAATTAGAATGGCTGATGCTAACCCCCAGGAGAGTGACTCATTGCACCAGAATCTTTCTTACGTATTTATAATCTTACCATCTGTCCTGTCTTTGAATATTGCTGGTACATTTGGTGTAGTGTTTCTGCCCTATATTTAGAGATTGCTGATAAAAATCCAAAGAAGAATCTGCTATATTATTGGTCCTGACCTGCCACCTCAGCTTCAGTCACTTTCCTCACGGATGTAATGTAATCTGTCTTATCTCCTTAATAGTACATTTTTCTCATTCTCTAACATTCAATACCCCCCTTGCGTCTTCGTGGCTTTACTGCCTGCTTTGTGTTGATGGACATGTAAATATTTCGCCTACGTTGTGAATGACTTCAGATACTATTCATGAAAGTACATAGCTAAACACAGCCGGAGAGTAAATGGAAGCAAATCGATTTTCGGTTAGACCTTTCCTTTCTTTTGCTCGATGCTATCTATGCAGAAATTGAGAGAGAGAGACACACACACAATATACATATATATATATATATATATATATATATATATATATATATATATATATATATATATATATATTACATACACACATACATACATACATACAGAGAGCCCGCCAAAAATGTCTACACACTTCAGGAAAGGAAAAACTTGTCTTTCGTAGTTTTATCAAATTGCAATAACACTGTTGACGGTAGTATTTTTGGGGGTATTTTTTTTACATTTTTTAATCGTTCTTAGCACGTCCGAAATTTTCGTTGAAAATCTTGTTTTTTTTTTTGAGTCACCAAAATTGACAGATTGCAATCATTTTTTTTCCATTTTATAAAAAAAAACTGATAATCTCAGTTGGAAATTCTTTTTAATATCAATTATCGTTTTTTCAAAACTTTTTTAAAGAAAATCAGAAATTATGTTTATTTAAAATATTTTGAACCAAGCTTAACTTAGCTTCTGCGCCGTAAAGATGTAAATTGAAAATAAAACAAAGCAGGTCATAAACTTTCGCGTCACTTGACAGGGATGAATGACATATTGACGGATTCCGTGACGATAATTTGTTCTACGGAAGGAGAAAAGTGAAATTATTTACCTCGTTATTTTTAAGGAAAACTTTAGCGCTCTAATTTTTTTTTTGTACTTAGCTTTCACCTTTACGTTTATGATGCTTTATGGAAAATATATTATAAAGAAATTAAAATAAGACTGTTACGAATGAGATTAAATTTCATAAGAAAGGTATCCAATTAATTTATAGGTACCTTTCTTATGAAATTTTATCAGAAGTGTACATAAAATACTATAATTTTATGTACATTTACTACATTTTACTGTGTTATTTGTATTTCCATTCATTTTATTATTAATTTTGATATTTCATTTATGGAAAAAAATGCCATAACTGAGACTAATATAAAAATAAGATCATATAAATTTCATAAGATGATACTGATACTTTTAAGTACCCTTCTCAGTTGAAATTGAAAAATCAAAAACTTCACACATGTTTCGCAAAAGTAAAGGCCTTAAAAGCGGAGAACAATGCTTAACTCAAATAACACAACTTAATTATATTCTGGTTGGTCCTCCGTACTTTATAATTACAGCCTGATTATAAATACAAAATGATATTTCTTAATTACTGCGGGTTTTCTGATTAGTCAAAACGATACAATTTACAACGCGCTAAAAAAAGATCTATCTCATAAGGACACTTACGAAAGTGGATGCGGCTTTTAACTAATTTAATAATATTTTAGCAACTTAGATATAAAAATCTATTATAATTAAAAAAATAGCAAATAATTGTATTAAAAATTCATTTTTCATCGAAAAATGTTTTGACTTTCAGAAAATATTTTCCATATTCATAAAAACAACTAAAAGCATTTGAAATTAAATAATATATTTGTTTTATTGAGTTTTGTATGTTACAATTCAGAGCTGATTTTCAGGTAGGGGGGGCAATTAAAAACAAAAAAAACATGATTTGCATTCCTCAGAGCCTTCTGTTTTTAACCATTGTGATTACTGAAGTGGACTATCGAATTTCTAGAGTTTTCATAAAAGTAGTTATGGGGGGGGGGGTTAATATAAAAAATATTTCTGCCATGACTTTAATAAAAGAAAAGATACTTATAATAATTTCGATCATTTGTGAATAGTTTCTAAAAGTTTCATTAACATCTGACTATTATTTTTATTTTTTCAAGATTTTCCAAAATTAATGTGTGTCATACAAAAGAAACGTGCTAAAAGTTGTGATATTTTACTAGCTCCGGAGATACAAAGAGAAAAAAAAAGTATTTTTAAATGAAAATTCAGATTGTTCTAAAAACAATAGAAATATTGAGACGATAAAATTGTGTTTTCGTCAAGTATGGCGTCTTTTTCACTATGCTATGCTCTTTTTTTTTAGAGATCTCGTGGAGGTACCTATATATATATATATATATATATATATATATATATATATATATATATAAAAAGACGACAGCGAAGAACTAGACACTATGAAAGCGATTAAGACCTAACAATGACATGAAAAAAGAAAAAACTAAAAAATATATTTGTGCAACCTCGTGCTTCCGTACTTTATAAAGTGGACACTGAAAAGTTCCAGACATGACCAAATGGCTAAATATCGGATTTTAAAAATTCGAATGCGGCATTAACTATATCAACCTCCTCCATATCGCCATCTTTAAATGATCTCATGCATTTGCGGCATGTTTTATCTCACTAATAATCGATATTATTTTGGATTACCGTCTGGATTTATGCTTGTCATTTTTGGGAGTAAAGATAAGGGTGGGATAAACAGAGGACTTAACGTGTAAATACAAAAAAAAAGAAAAAGAAAAAACGGAAAAACGAAAAAAAAAGGGGAAAAAAGAGGAAAAAAGAAAAAAGGAAAAAGAGAAAAAAGGAAAAAGAGAAAAAAGGAAACGAAAAGAAACGAAATAAAGAAACGAAAAAAAAAACCGAAATAAATGAAAAAAAAAAAAAAACCGAAATAAATGAAAAAAAAAAAAAAACCGAAATAAATGAAAAAAAAAAAAAAAACGAAATAAATGAAAAAAAAAAAAAAAAACGAAATAAATGAAAAAAAAAAAAAAAACGAAATAAATGAAAAAAAAAAAAAAAACGAAATAAATGAAAAAAAAAAAAAAAACGAAATAAATGAAAAAAAAAAAAAAACGAAATAAATGAAAAAAAAAAAAAAAACGAAATAAATGAAAAAAAAAAAAAAACGAAATAAATGAAAAAAAAAAAAAAACCGAAATAAATGAAAAAAAAAAAAAAACCGAAATAAATGAAAAAAAAAAAAAAACCGAAATAAATGAAAAAAAAAAAAAACGAAATAAATGAAAAAAAAAAAACCGAAATAAATGAAAAAAAAAAAAAACGAAATAAATGAAAAAAAAAAAAACGAAATAAATGAAAAAAAAAAAACGAAATAGAGAAAAAAAACGAAAAAAAATCGAAAAAAAAAAAAAAAAAGGGAATGAAAGAACAAAGGAAAAAGCAAAAGAAAAAAGAAAAGAGAGAAATGGATATAAAATAGAAATTAAAAAAAGGAACAGTTCTTTGTGCAGAGCAGAATCGATCAATTCAGAAAACAAAAGCCAAGTGGAACTCTCAAAAAATGATTTTCTCCGGTAAAAATAACAGACACTTGGCGATTGGATAACAAACTAAGTAGTCTCATTTATAAAATGCTGACTTCAGGCCTCTTTAAATATATCTACATACAGGCGCGTACACAAGCTCACACACATCTAAAAAATACGCGCACACAAACACATACACGTCTACCTGCATACGGACGAAAAGATGTGAATATATAAACAGTAACACATAGATATGCGTAACCTTGTGCTCATAGACACACATAGGCACATGCCCAAACGTAGACGCACAAACAAATACAGAGACGCACCCCCCAAAAAGAGGTGGACCCTACTAAATGTGATGTATTAGCGACCTTTAATTTGAATCCTGGTAAAAAACAAAAAACAAAAAAAAAAACAAACAAACAAACTTTTTTTTGCTAAAACAAATATAAAAATAATCCGGAAAAATTCAGAAAACATTACCAGAAAGTACAATCCCAGAACTTTACTTCAAACAAACACCTTAGTTGCTCATCAGAAAATGAAGTATTTTTAGTTTCATGATTATGAATCGTAAAAAAATCCTGTTAGCATGGTTTTGTTTTGGTACTTGTGGGTTATCGGCCGCCAATTTTTTTTTTAATGAGTTTCTTGGAATATCAGCTGCTGTAAGCTTGGATATGCGGGTGGTGTAATGGATAATGGCTTGGAATTGTCAATAGCATTTGTGTGAAAGTGAACGCAACAAAATGGCCCGGAATTTGAACTCGGCTCGCCAATTCCACTTTTGATACCTTTTAATTGATGTATTGGCGATCTTTTATAAAAACTGGATATCTTTCTTTTTTTTTTGTTGCTTTTTTCAATACTGCGAAATGTATCTTTGGTACTATATATATATATATATATATATATATATATATATATATATATATAAAATCTCAAGAAGAAAACCATAAAGATTCATTTTGGTTATAATTTATTTCGTGAATACCTATATATGCATCTCTTCAGACCGAAATCTTTTAAACTAAAAAAATTCGGTCTGAAGAGATGAATATATAGATATTGACGAAATAAATTATAACCAAAATGAATCTTTGATTTTCTTCTTTTATTTTTATTATTATTATAATGCTCTGCAGTTTACATTGAGCACTCCTTGGAATATATATATTTTACAATCTGTAGACGTGAAAAAGTTTGAATATTTAAAAGTAGCGGCAGCTAATCCACAAGTACCTTTTTTTTTTTTAAATGTTTGTTTTTATCTGTTTTTGTTATTTTACGGACATAAAATATTGATTGACTGATTCGTTTTCTACAGATTATCAATCCTCTGCAGGTTATTTAAAGCTACAAAATATTTTTAGATTGTAAGAGTTTTTTTTTGGAGAAAAGAATGGTTAACTTATACAAGTTTTACTATTTAATCCCTAGCTTGGGGGTAGAAGAGGTGGATTCATACCTTTATCAAGTAAATGCCTATAATGAACCCAAATGGAATTTGAACCCTGTTCTTCGATTAATAATTCCGAGCCATTATCGAGTACACCACCCGTAATTCCAAGCAGCTGGTATTCCAACCGGTTACCCATCCAGGTACTGACCAGGCTTGTCGTTGCTTAATTTTGGTGATTGTACGGGAAATTTGGAAACGATATGCTGTACTTCTTGGCATTCCCGCCGGAAGATTCAATACGACCATTTCAGAGTGTTTGTGCGTCGATCTGAAGACAGTGCAGAGGATTCGGAAAGAGTTGGACGAGTCTAACGGTGATTACGAAGGTGTTTGGATTGATTACTAGTGATGGCGACGTTATGCCTCAATTCATCTTCCCACACTGCCTCAGACCCACCGCGAAGTGCCTTGAGGAGGTAGTGCTGGTTTGGGTCAAGAGAGTGGCTGCTGGAGGACCCTACGTCTGGCAACAGTTGTCTGCACCATGCCACACAAGCAGGATAACCCAGTCATGGCTGTCAGACAATTTCTGGGACCCCATCACCCTTTACATCAGGCCACGTAACTCCAGAGACTGCAACCGCCTTCATTATGCGTGGGAGGCGGTTTAGCCGGAGACCAGCAAAATTCCTTGTGAACTGAAGGATTATGACAGCATTCACCAACTTAAACAAGGAGACTGTCCAGAAGTGTTGCTGGAGATTTCGATGTCATCTAAAGGCTGTGTTTGAAGCCAATGGTCATTTTATTGAATAAATTTTGTCCTCAGTATTTCAAGATATTTTGGGGTAATTTTGATAAATATATTTGTTCAAATGAGATGTCAGCATTATTTTCATTTTTGAGTCATTTAGACGACAATTCATCCATCGCACGCTGTATATTAATCAAAAGACGTTAGTAATAATATAAACCAAAAGGGACATATGCGTGCCAAAGTTAACTTGTGTCTAAAGTCCCAGAAATTTGGATGACCCCTTTTGGTCGGATTATCGGATATTATACGCACAGCATTTCAACAAATTTCTTACTATTTACAAATCTCCTTTATTCCTTAAGGAGAAAGGATTTAAACACAAACACACACACACACACACACACACACACACACACACACACACACACACACACACACACAATATGAATAAATTCTCGTTAATTCAGTAGAATTAAAATAATATTGAACTGTTGGACGTCGAACTATAGAACAATATTTTTAAATACAGTTTCTCATCAGGGGGTTGGCAATCATAGCTATCCACATATTCCTTTTTAATTGGTTTCAACCCATCCAAGGCAGGAAAGCCACTAAGACACAAGGGGTGTGGAAGAATTAGGAACAGAAACATTAATAATGAGTGGAGAGAAGAGAGTAATCAAGAGGACATTAGATAGCAATAGACATTGCATTTAAATGGATTAAAGTTTTATGGAAAGCATAGAGCCGGAAGGGAGTTCCACAAGCGAGAAGTGCGATAAAGGAAACTTAGCATAGAACTTACGGCTACATCGAGGCAGTTCAACTGTAAATTGACGAGATGTCAATCTAGTACTGCACTTCAATTTATAAAGTCCAGGCACCATAGCGAAGAGCTCATCCGAGCAATTACCATGAAAGTATTTATAGAAAAGACACAGAGAGGCAACTTTACAGTGGTGGGAAAGTGACTGAAGACGAACCGCCATATCAGGACCAATAATATTGCTGATTCTTCATTGGATTTTATCAAAGAGTTCAAGGTCAATATCAGGGGCACCGGACAATATGTAGCAGCAATAATCTAAGCACAGAGGAATGGTAGACTTATAGATATACAAGATAGATTCTGGAGAGAAAAATAGTTTCGCACGACGGAGTGAACCAACTTTCTTAGCAGTTGACCTAGCAATGGATTCAATATAGTCTTTCCACGTGATCTCAGCTGAGAACGTGAGCCCGAGAAGGCGCAACAAGTCTTTCTCCTGCAGGTTAGCATCAGCCATGCTTATGGAAGGCAGAGAGGGAAAATCTATGAATTTTTATGACTTCTAGGAAAAGATAATGGGATGATTTTCCGTTCTCTCTCCATAGGTTAAAGTTTGGAGTTTTTCTTCTAAGTTTACAGAAGACGTTCTACGCTGATATTGAAAACCAGCTTATAGAGCGACGGATATATGTTTTTGACAATAGCATTTTTGTGAAAGTGGACGCAATAAAATGGCCTGGAATTTGAACTCGGCTCGCCAGTTCCACTTTTCGCGCCGATATCTGCATATTCTGTACCGTATTATATTATTGTGGTTATTTCTTTGTGTTATACTCTGTATAATATGGTACGGTGTGAAAAAAAAAATCCGGTAACCAGCAATCTAATATTAATTTATACGAGAGCACTTTCAGATTTCCCGATCATAACACCTTTTTAAAAACTTATTTCCATCCAATACAAGGCACAAGTGCCACTCAAGATAGATGGTTACAGTTTGGTGTCGTTTGGGCGTAAGGAAAGCCAAGAAGTGCACTTCATGCTGTTTTATAGCAAAGATAACTTTTTAACCCTAGACTTGAAGTGATTAAGATTGTAGCGATCGGGAAAACATCCTACCGGCTGACTGTTCCACAAAGCAGCAGTTCTTGGGAAGACGCTGTCCGAATGGAAATTACTTCTTACTATAGAAATAAAAAAGGTAAAGATAACGGTTAATCCTAGACTTGAAGGGGTAAAGATTTAGAGAGGTCTATGACAAGATGAATTTCGCTTAACGGCACTATCCAGCCTTGTTTGGGCGGTTAGGTTCTTCGTAACTCAGTCGGTCTAGCCTACATCAGATATGACGATGGTTCCCTCTGTGTAGGTGGACAAAGTTTGTAACAAACCACTTTTAAGAATATGTATATATATATATATATATATATATATATATATATATACGGAGAGGTAAGATTTAAGGTCCATTTTACTAGTTGATCAGAGTACATCCCACAAAATCCTATAATCCTTCCTTTTTTTCTTTTTTCGTAAAAAGAGGTATTTTGCTTTTAAATGTAAGTAAATCGTTCACTCGCCAGTAATTTACAATCGCCTGATGAGACGCATTGAAAATCGACAGCAGTTGTGTAGCAATTTATATATATATATATATGTATGTATAAGTGAACATAAAAGTCAACGTGGCCTGACGATTCCGTCTAAGTGTTGACTATGTTCACATTTATATTTACACACTCTCTGATATTGAGCACTTTATTTCATAAATATAGTACACCATAAGACTATATTTCTTCACACACACACATATATATGTGTCATTCACAGAGAGACACTATCGCTGTATCACAGCTCATCAGTGTGGCTAGACGTCTGGTTGCCTCTAACTAAGATCGAAACCCGACTGAATTGGCGTCAGCCGGAGATTCTACCCCTAAACGGTTGGCGCACGACAGGGATAAAGGTGAATTTAAGCGTATTTATTTTTAGATAAACACAGTGACTATATATATATATATATATATATATATATATATATATATATATATATATGAGAGAACTATATATTTTATATATCAGGAACAACACTGGGGAAAATCTATGACAAAATGGGAATAGGTTTTCTTGACTTCTGACTAAATTTGTTATGTAGTTGCGACTGCACATGTGCACAAAAAAGTGATGCTGGGAATTTTTCTACTAACGAAAGTGATGAAGAATCTAAATGAAATCAGCTAGATAAAAAAAAAAGAAAAATTAGATTTAAAATTCCCAGCATCCCTCATTCGTGCGCATGTGTATTCGCGCTAACGTGACAAATTTAGTCCAATGCCGCGTCACAAGAAAACTTTTTTTCTATTTTGTCATATATATTATATAAAATAAAAATTTGCATTTAATAGGTTTGTTTTAATATAGGGGATTGTTGCTGATATTTTCCGATGCAAATAATATGAGAAATGTACAATATAATATTATGATGAATTAAACTTATGTTGTATCCGTAAAGAGGTTACAAACAGACGAAGGTGGCACTCGAGTGAAGGAACAGCATCACCAGCATAGATGAAAGAAAGAGAGGTTTATTGTAAAAGAGAATACACTACTGAAAGACAGGGATTTGACTAAAACTTCTAGAAGCTAGTCAGACAGACAGAAATTCCACGAGATAATTTTTAGTAACTGTATTAGTTAAAAGCAGAATTCTTTGAAGAATTTAAATCACCGAATTTTCTTTTTGCAAAATCGGACCCGGTCTTACTGAAAATATGTTGTCAACCGAAAAAAAAAAAAACGCAATAAAACTATGACATTATTGAATTAGAGAAGCTTTTAATTGCTTTATGAATAATATATATTAAATACAATATTTGTTCCTGAGCCGACCAAGCATAGAAATGAATACAATATGGGAACCAGTAATAAGGAGTGTCAGAGAAAAGCGATAATAACAACAAAGTTGCAATATGAGCTCTGGTAAAACCATGTATGATAACATCAAAAATTGCAATATGAGCACTGGTAAAAATGGTTGCTGAAGAAATTAGGTTTATAATACCCAGAAATTCATACACATGAACCAGGATAGATCCAGTGATAGGACCCAAAGAGTGTGAGTTCAATACCCGGTTAAGGCAGTGGAGAACTTTCAGAGGGAAAAATTAACAGGAGATAACTGATAACTGACATTCATTAAACATGGCACGTGGAACTAGAACAGTCTACCCCAGTGAGCGAAATAAAGGGTTCAGTTCGACATTCCAACCACCTGAAACGGCCGAAACGTTGTAATAAATATGGCGACAAAGATGAGGACAATAGTCCGAATAATGTAAATAAAATACAATATTGTCTGAAGAAAAAAAATCGACGAGAAATGAATTTTTACAAGATGTATTTTCATTTTAAAAAATTTGAAATTGAATAATTTTTAAAATCTTTTGAAATGTATTTCAGTGAGATAACTCTTAGGAAATATTGTTAAGTAAAAGTATATTTACTAATCATATATTGTAAAGTTTATTAGAATTTCACAATCCCGAATATTTTTAAAAAAATCGATTTGTTTTTGTATGTGTGATTATGCGTAGAATTTCTGAAATATAGATATACAAACCGATAAATCTAGCATTAAAAGTTCACGTGTTTTAAGGGTTGTCCCCGCTTACGGCGAAAAAGAAAAAAAACAACTTTATCGTCTGCTCCATCATACTTTACTATGAACACGTTCAACTGTTGATTGACTGTCAATAAATCGATTAACAAGTCAGAAAAACAAGATCTCGTACTTAAGAAAATTTTGTAAACAATATTTTATGCTATAAGTAATACTTGTTTCAAATCAGATTCATTTAACATTAAATTCGCTAATTTGCCACAAATAATGTTTCAGAAATATATTTATATATTTTTTAAACAGAGAATAAACTTTTGTTTACAAATCTCTCAAAAACGGTCGTTTTGAGCGATTTTACTAAAAAAAAAAAAAAAAAAAAAAATCGATTCCGATCAATATAATTTCTGTTTGAAATACACCACAGCGTATTTTTATTACTGGAAATAGTAAATTTTAAATACTTTATCTTTCAATCAAAGCTAAATCGAAAGCTTCATGAAAGCGTTTTCATTTAAAAAAAATCATTTTAAACCTTACATATTCCGAAATAGTGGAGGTGCCTATGTTAGAGAAGTATTGAGATAAAGTAGACTTTACAATGAACCGGTAACCTAATCTTAAACAGGAGACCAGGGATAAACTTTTACTTCTTGTCCATACAACCTCTCCAAGCCCACAGTTCGATTCCTACCAGTAAATAGTAATACTGAAGAGGATCTGTAATATTTTTGATGGTCTTGGGTTTGATACGGGGATTTTCTCGTTTTTCAATACCATTTTCGACTTCCTTTACAAAATCATCTTTGTCTAGGTACTTTAAAAAACTTAACAAACGGAGCATGTCTGAAGAATGGTGGTCAACCCCATAAAAATTTTCGAAATAAATAAAAAACAAAAAAAACAAAAGCAACTATGTGTTATCGCTGGTGATGTGAACAAGCGACCTACAGATTTGGATTAACTTTAATCATCTCAAATCAGTATCCGAAACTAGTATAGAAAATTCTGAACTGCTGCGTCCTTTCCGGACATGGTTGATCATGGCTCTCCACACATTCCTATCACTTGTGGCTCTAAGGGTACCGCCTAACCCCGTTGTACCATCCATTCACACAAGTTCGTCAGCTAAGTGACTATCTACCCTACCCTAAATACGCCCGGAATTTTCCAAGCCTTCATTTCTAATTATATGTCCAAATAATTCCATTTGCCTTTTCCTGAATCTGAGTACAACTGTTCAGTGCTACTATAAAATCTACAACATTTACTATTATAGTATGCTGGATCACGTGCTACGAATTATGCCGTGACTTCACCTCTCGTGCCGTTCACCTGAAGTCTACCATGCATTTTAAGAACAATCTGCTAGATATGCGATAGTGTTTGATAGTGCTTGATAGCGTCGTAGACCGAAAGCCATAGTGCTTGATAGCGTCGTAGACCGAAAGCCATAGTGCTTGATAGCGTCGTAGACCGAAAGCCATAGTGCTTGATAGCGTCGTAGACCGAAAGCCATAGTGCTTGATAGCGTCGTAGACCGAAAGCCATAGTGCTTGATAGCGTCGTAGACCGAAAGCCATAGTGCTTGATAGCGTCGTAGACCGAAAGCCATAGTGCTTGATAGCGTCGTAGACCGAAAGCCATAGTGCTTGATAGCGTCGTAGACCGAAAGCCATAGTGCTTGATAGCGTCGTAGACCGAAAGCCATAGTGCTTGATAGCGTCGTAGACCGAAAGCCATAGTGCTTGATAGCGTCGTAGACCGAAAGCCATAGTGCTTGATAGCGTCGTAGACCGAAAGCCATAGTGCTTGATAGCGTCGTAGACCGAAAGCCATAGTGCTTGATAGCGTCGTAGACCGAAAGCCATAGTGCTTGATAGCGTCGTAGACCGAAAGCCATAGTGCTTGATAGCGTCGTAGACCGAAAGCCATAGTGCTTGATAGCGTCGTAGACCGAAAGCCATAGTGCTTGATAGCGCCGTAGACCGCATATTGTAGTAAATTGGGTAGACCGCATGCTATAATGTTTGATAGCGCGGTAGGCAGCATACTATAGTAGCACCAAGCGTTCATTTTGTTTTCATTATCTTTAACACTTGTTGCTTATTCGCTCAGTCCATGGTAATTTCTGCATCCTTATGCAGAACCACATTTCTACTGCCTCCAGTTTATCCGGCTCACACCCCTCCCCGGTCTTTTGAACAGTAGTAGAGGTTTATTCCCAGTTTCCTGTTTAGGATTCGGTTTCCGGTTCCTTCTAAAGTCTACTTCAACTGTTTCTAACGTTTCCGTCTGAAATCTGATATTTTACTTACTAATTATTTTCTGCACAATATCTTTAGAGGAGATTGTCATAACTGAATATCAGTAAACACAGGACATTTTCCTAATCGATGAAGAGGAGACTTGAGGCCAAAGGAGCTGCATTTCTACAGGAGGATGCTGAGAATGCCATAGATGGTGTATACGGATAATGTTTTTTTTAATGCAAAATGAAAACAAATAGGACATCTGTACTTAGAATGAGCCAGTGAGTTGAAATTTCTGGGAAGAGGGCTTAGAGAATTTGCCACTCATAAGGACAGTGAAGCCGAGAGAAGCAACGAGTAAACTACCTGATGGACTTGTGTAAATAGATGGCAGAACAGGGACAAGTTTCGAGATAAAAAAAGTATTATGGAGAACAATGATAGCCCACGTCCTGATGGGCCGGATGGGAGGTGAGTGTCTAATATTTTTCATATTCTGACGAAGTGGAGAACAGATTCCAAGTCGATTATTTATATCTCGATCACTGTCCATCTCTTTAATTGAAGTAAATTACCTGAAACATATCAGTTTCAATAAGCAAGGAAAAGATTATTTCCTCGCATAATGGCTTACGGCGAAAGGAAGCTGGAAAACAAAAAAACAAACCCGGTTCTCATTCGATCAGCAAATTGATCAGGTAGAGCGGCGCTTGGGCACTATAAGTCCCCTCCGGCAATCCGAAAGAATGTTTTGGTTTTAAGTAATCCATTAAGAGTTGATAAACCGTCAAAAGAAATCAAAACACTTTCAGCCACCGGCCTGTTTCTCTGCAAACGGTCAAAACATGCTTAAAAGTCCGGTTATTGTTGGATCATCGAAGTTAAGCAGTTTCGAACCTGGTCAGTACTCAGATGAGGCTCATCTTGAGAATACCGGTTATTTAAGCAACCTCCTATAACTCGAAACATGTATCGACTTCAAATAACCAATGAAAGGTTGATAAACCGTAAAAACAGGAAAAAACAACAAAAACAGAATGTTTTTACGTTTTGCGGACAGAGAGGGAGAGAAAGAATGAGGGAGAGAAAGAATGAGGGAGAGAAAGAATGAGGGAGAGAAAGAATGAGGGAGAGAAAGAATGAGGGAGAGAAAGAATGAGGGAGAGAAAGAATGAGGGAGAGAAAGAATGAGGGAGAGAAAGAATGAGGGAGAGAAAGAATGAGGGAGAGAAAGAATGAGGGAGAGAAAGAATGAGGGAGAGAAAGAATGAGGGAGAGAAAGAATGAGGGAGAGAAAGAATGAGGGAGAGAAAGAATGAGGGAGAGAAAGAATGAGGGAGAGAAAGAATGAGGGAGAGAAAGAATGAGGGAGAGAAAGAATGAGGGAGAGAAAGAATGAGGGAGAGAAAGAATGAGGGAGAGAAAGAATGAGGGAGAGAAAGAATGAGGGAGAGAAAGAATGAGGGAGAGAAAGAATGAGGGAGAGAAAGAATGAGGGAGAGAAAGAATGAGGGAGAGAAAGAATGAGGGAGAGAAAGAATGAGGGAGAGAAAGAATGAGGGAGAGAAAGAATGAGGGAGAGAAAGAATGAGGGAGAGAAAGAATGAGGGAGAGAAAGAATGAGGGAGAGAAAGAATGAGGGAGAGAAAGAATGAGGGAGAGAAAGAATGAGGGAGAGAAAGAATGAGGGAGAGAAAGAATGAGGGAGAGAAAGAATGAGGGAGAGAAAGAATGAGGGAGAGAAAGAATGAGGGAGAGAAAGAATGAGGGAGAGAAAGAATGAGGGAGAGAAAGAATGAGGGAGAGAAAGAATGAGGGAGAGAAAGAATGAGGGAGAGAAAGAATGAGGGAGAGAAAGAATGAGGGAGAGAAAGAATGAGGGAGAGAAAGAATGAGGGAGAGAAAGAATGAGGGAGAGAAAGAATGAGGGAGAGAAAGAATGAGGGAGAGAAAGAATGA
>OZ038515.1:57342284-57364784 GCA_964036315.1 Acanthosepion esculentum
TTGCGTACCTCTAATAATTTTTTGAAGCTTTTAAAGGCAATTACCATATATTTTGAAAAAAGAAAACAGGTGGTAATCATAATGTTTTAAAAAAGGAATAAAAAAAAAATTAAAAGTTTATTTTTGTTTAAATTGCAATGACAGATCAACAGTGTTGCAAGATCGTTCTACAAACCGCCAGTATGTTTTTGCTGCATCGGCGTTTTTCTTATGATTGTGGTAGCTGTAATTTTCCTCGTCCACAGATATTTTCCCACCAGTTTTTAGCCATGGGGTCCAAATAAAGATATAATCTATAAAAACCAGAATCTATTTGATGTTTGTGGTACGCACTGCTGGAGTAATCTGAAACTGCAAGCTTAATTTTCTCTTGCTTTAAAAAAGAAAATTTTCTCTTTTTTTATTTATGGTAAATACTTTCTGCTTGTTTCGAGTAATTAAAGTTATTGACGTGCATATCTCTTTATTAAACAATTCTTTAAAAAAATGGTAACTTCAAAAATTTATCAGAGGTACGCAATTATCCAGTGACTCATTTGTCTAGGGACGAAATAGTCCGGGGCGCAAATGTCCAGTATGCAACTGTCCGTCCACCGTGTAAATGGTTATCATGCTTCTTTTGCAAGAACAATTAACACCAAGTAGTGAGTTCGATCCTCACTGGGCGCTCCATATTTTTAGCCTTGTGTCTCATTTAGAGAGAGGAACGAGAAAGATCTACGGGAATAGATTAAATAAAGGGTTTAGTCCAAAATTTCCTAAAGGTTACTGTTGTGATGTGGGGTCTGGAAAGACACAACAGTTAACTCAACAGAGTCAGTCATGATAATAGTATTTAATACTCAGCTAGACAAGTCACTACAATAGTATTATCTTCTTTTTATTTATTGTATTTAAAATACAAATTGCGTCACAAGGCCAAAATGGAGAGGGGGTTGAGGCTGGTCATCACCAACTATCTTATACCTAGCTAATCTGATTCACGACCCATTCATACATTACAATTACCACATTCACCATAAGAACTCGTCCCTCACTAATCAATCCTCCATACACCATAATACCACATCCTCTCAAGGGAGACCTACAAAACGCGCCCATGCCATACCATAAAAATCGAATGATATAAAATTTGTACTTAAAAATTTACAGATGAATAAAATGAGAGGAGAGGGAGACGAAGCCAATAACAAACTAAAATATTAACACAAGGCAAACTAAACATAACTGATGTTAGTAGGGCCCGTCCAACCCTCAAAAAGAGAGGCCGCTATATTCTGCCCATTGGACAAAAATAGTATTATCTTCTTTTCCTCTGAGACAATTACTTAGGACTACTTCTCATGAATAGATCAGTCCATTCATGATAGTAGGGAGGTTAACTGGCTCTTACCACGACAGTTTGAGAAACGCCTGATGTAGGCCAGAGAGTTCAACTGTCAAAAGGTTGTGATAATACAATTTCTATATTAAACAACTGTTTAAAAAAACTTTAAAAAAATTATCAGAGGTACGCAATTATCCAGGGAGGCAATTGTCCAGGACGCAAATGTCCATTACGCAATTGTCTGCCCACCGAAAAGATTTGGGTAAATATGCAGAATAATCCCCTACCTGCCCCGGTGCATACAAATTACAGGCTGAAAATAAGATGGCTGCATTTCATTAGTTTTATTTTAAAATGGGTTCATTACGCGACTTACTTTGATTATGGCAGCAAACATATCTGGAAATTCTGAATAGATATTCCTAAATGTACTCAGATTGACGAAGAATTCTGAATGTGGCTTTTAAAAAGCCTTTTTAGAAGTCGAACGTTCACAAAGGCAAAAGATTCTTTATGGATAATGGCTTCATGATTCTGTCCTATGTTACTTTAGTCATTATATGCATTTCAGTCGTCTTGCAGGAACTTAGAATAATAACTGTATAAATATTTTTGTAGATGACATAATGAAACGACGAATAATAAAAGAAAAACAGATATAAGGTTACGGAACAAAAATTAAAACATTGTCATCAGTTTCCTGATTTGGTTTTAGAAAATATTCAACGTTTTATGCTTTCGAAACATGTCTATAAGTCTACAATTATTCCACGCTTAAAATATTGTTGTCACATATGGTCCCGTGCCCCTGCTATTTACCTTGAGCTCTTTAATAAAATCCAAAGAAGAATCAGCAATATTATTGGTCCTGATATGGCAGCTCAACTTAAGTTACTTTCCAACCGCCGTAAGGTTGCCTCTCTGTGTCTTTTCTCTAAATACTTTCATGGCAATTGTCCGGATGAACTCCTCGCTATGAATTGTACATATGGGGTCTAGTTAGGACACTCGTAGAGACAATGAGGTATTATGGGGAATGTAGTAAGCAAGAATGCATTGTTTTGGTTCAAGGAATATTGTGGTATGTTTGGGTCAGTAATAGTGGCTGGCTAAGTTTAAATTTAAGACACAAGGAAACCTCCCTTCTCCTCATTCCCCGTTTTTGTGCCACATTTTGTATTTTCACAAATAAATAACGCTCTTCGCTATGGCGGCTTGACTTTTTAAATTGAAATACAAGACTCATCACTTTTGATGTAATGGAATAACCAGTCACCCCCATGAATGATTACACTATAGGTAGCAAGTACCTATAAAGTCAACCGTCTACGAGAGACTGATGAAGGAAGGACAGAGAGCGAGGGTCAGGGGTTTTTTTTTTTTTTTTATTTTATTTTATTTTTTTATTTTATATATATATTACCATGTCCGTATATTCCTTACCCTTTCCCATTCCCTTAGCAAGAGAGCCTCTTGATTTTGTCCAATGGGCAGAATACAGCGGCCTATCTTTTAGAGGGTTGGACGGGCCCTACTAACATAAATTATGTTTAGTTTAAATATTCGTTGAATTTTTAGTTTGTTATTGGGTTCATCTCCCCTCCCCTTTTCATCTATTCATTATTAGAATTTTAATGTAGTGTATTATCATCAAATTTTTTATGGTGTGGGGCGCGTTTTTTGTAGGTTACCCTGGTGTGGATGTGGTATTATGGTGGATGAAGGTTTGAATGGTGACGGATGAGTTCTTGTGGTGAATGGGATAATTGTAATGTATGAATGGGTCGCGGATCTGATTAGCTAGGTATAGGATAGTAAGTAATGACCAGCCTTTACCCCTCCTCTTTTTCGGCCTTGTGCCACAATTTGTACTTTTGTGCAAATAAATACTGTGTTGGATTTTAGTTTATTATTGGATTCATCTCTCCCACCTCTCATTCTTCATTATTAGATTTTTATGTATTATATCATCATTAAATGTTTATGGCATGCGGTGCGTTTTGTAGGTTCCCCTTGAGAGAATGCGGTAGGGTTAGGGTTTGAAGGATTGTTTGGTGACGGACGAGTTTTTATGGTGAATGTGCGAATTGTAATGAGTGAATGGATCGTGAATCGGATTAGCTAGGCATAAGTTAGTGTGGATCAGCCTCAACCCCTCCCCTTTTTCGGCCTTGTGCCACAATTATGTAAGTTTACATAATAAATAGAAGGCAGGACAAAGAGCGAGGGTCAGTTTTTTATTTTTCCCATGTCCGTATATTTCTTACCCTTTCCCACTCCCTTAGCAAGAGAGCCTCTTGATATTGTCCAATGGGCAGAATACAGCAGCCTCTCTTTTAGGGGGTTGGACGGGTTCTACTGACATCAGTTATATTTATTTTATTTTGATATTTAGTTTGTTTTCGGGTTTCATCCCCTTCCCACACATTGTCAGTCATTAGATTTTAATGTATTGAACTTTAATTATCATCAAATTTTTATACCATGGGGTGCGTTTTTCTAGGTTCCCCGGAGAGTATGCGGCGTTATGGTATATGGAGAATTGCTTGATGACGGATGAGTTCTTATGGTGAGTGTGCGAATTGTAATGAGTGAATGGGTCGTGAATCGGATTAGCTAGGTATAAGATAGTGAAGACCAGCCTTAACTTATCATCAATTTTAAGCCATATGCCATAATTGTATTTTTATGCAATAAATCTAGGAAGGACAGAGAGCGACACGACGCAAGCACATCCGACCTTCCAATCAATGGCACTCACTACTAGATTGACTTGTACCGTATTTCATATTGTACTGGTTGTGTACAATAAAACCTCTTCAAGCTGGTGTTATGTATTTATTCCCTTAGCACAGAATATAACAAATTTACAGTTGAGCTGGCTACACGTAATTATAAATTCTATGAAAAGTTCCTTCTCTCGCAATTTTCGCTATTGGAATCCCTTCTGCGTTCATGCCTTCCAGCCAACTTTTACATGCAAAAGTTTAAATGCAATATCAATCGCTATCTACTGTCCGCCTGTTCACTTTTTCGTCTTCCCGCTCATTATTAACGTTTCTCTTCCTAATTTTTCCACACCATGTAACTTCCTTTGTCGTAGTGGCCTTACTGCCTTTCATGGGGTAATACCGATTGAATGACATTTTTCATGTACGACGTGCCCAATATGGAAACATTTCAAACGACATCAGCATTACGACAAAGAGTAAATGAAAGTTCCGGCCTATTTAATCTTTTCCTAGACTACGGCCTGCGCATTTACAATTACAAATAGATGAGAACTGACCCTTTAAGCATTTCAAACCAATAAAAGACAAAGATCCTGCTTCTCCTCCCGAGGCCAATGTACTGATGATGAAGAGGGCTAAGCTGATGACATAGGTATTCGTAGTTGTGATAGGAATGATCTTGAACATAAAATCAATATCCCCTATCAAGTGTTCTAAGAAATAGGACTCAAGATAAACCTTACCAAATCAGAAACTATGATCTGGAATTGGAATGAAAGCAATGATGGCACCTACCCTGAATCCATCATCAAAATGAAAACATCCTCTATCAAGTGTTCTAAGCAATAGAGGGAAAAAATCATTCAGACCTTCAGTAATGGTACCAACGTTCATACTCTGGCTTCCATCTTCAAAGTTCATTCAAGTAACATGAAGAGAACATTGAGTAAGTTAAAAAAAAGAGGGAACAATAGAGAAAAACTGCATCAGGAGGTCGCAACAGGAAGAGGGATCATCATCTCAACTTAGAGCTAAACAGTTCAATTAGAAAAGATCCAACTCAATTCATAAGACGTTTGGCACACGAGAGAGGAGTTTTAGCTATGACAAGCCAAAAAGAAGTGAAAAAAAATTGAAAATGAAATTGTACGTGAAAACTGTGAGGTACTTTGTTACTCCAGGACAGAAAGTTAGAAGGTTAGAGGGGGTGAAGATCATCATGAATAAGTTGGAAAACGATCCTGAAATAATATATATATATTTGAACCCTCCATACTTCACGAGCTCCCGATCTTTAGCTATGATTAATTAATGATGAACATATCATTTTCCTTTATGATCGACTTCATCACGATTCAGCACTCAAGACAAGAGTGCTCATCGAACGCTTTTGGCGTCTGTGCTTTGAAGACCCTTCGTAGAATAATGTTGAATTTTACTGGCTACACATTTCATGGCCTTGCGCCAAACTGCAGAGAGATTCAGTAAATTGATTCTTAGCAGTTTATGCCTTTAAACGCTACCTTTCTGGTGGTAAAGTGTAAATTTGGAAAATATGAAAGGCCAATCTAGTTTGATGATCTGGACCGATCTCTATGCCAATAGATAACAGTATTTGCATCCGCCAAGAAGTCTGCTTCAAATAAGCTCCGCAGGGATCTCTCCAAACTTATGGCAAAACATCGTTAATCGATTCCAGCAAGAGAGTTGAAAGCAAAGTAATTGCTTAATTGTGTAATGTTATCAATCCCTACTGAAATAACCGGCGAAAATTTATTTTAAATACTTCGCAATAATGTCCATATGTGAGTTGATTTTATCTACTCTGAGTTTTTCTCCAGGCAGGATGAACGGATGTGCGCCCAATGAGACTCTATACTGTGAATATCTATATGAACTCCAATTGAAATCCTATATACAATCCATTGCTAAAGTATTTTACAATAGACTGTTACCCATTATTATTTTGTTAGTCTTTCTGTCATCTTAACTTCATTAACACTGTTTACATTGTTCGAATTGTTGTCCTCATCTTTGATGCCATATTGTTATGGGAACTTACCCATAATAAGAATGGACTATTCCGTACCTCATAAATACTGCGCCTCAAGAGGAAGCAGAGTCAGTCATAGTCAGTCCTTTTTGGACGACTCGGCTAGACGGTCGAACTCTCTGCCTCTGAGGCAGAGGGGAACTCTCTGCCTTTGGGCAGAGAGGAACCCGAACGAGGTTCCGCCAAAAGGCGGTTCCTCGTTCGGGGAGGTTGACCAACCCGATCCCGTTTATACGGGATCTACGGGCTATTTTTGGCCGAGCCTACGGGCTCGGGTACCCCACTTTAAACCCGGCCTTGTGCCACATCTGTCCCTCGTGGGGAGGACACTAAATACTTCAGTCATAGTCAGTATTTTTTGGACGACTCGGCTAGACGGTCGAACTCTCTGTCTCTGGGCAGAGAGGAACCCGGACGAGGTTCCGCCGCAGGGCAGAGCCTCGTTCGGGGAGATTGACCAACCCGATCCCGTTTATACGGGTTCTACGGGCAATTTTTGCCCGAGCCTACGGGCTCGGAAAGCCCACATTAAAATGGCCACATTTGACACACGTGGGCGTGTTAATGAACATCGTCAGTGAGTTAGGCAGTCGGCCAGTCAGTCAGTGAGTGAGTCAGTCAGTCAGAGACAGAGTCGTATCAGACGATTACAGTAAGACATTAGAATAGTGATACTTCGAGACAACATAGTTCTCTCTTACATTAGAGACTTCATTCTATTTTTACCAGGATGGCCCCTATGGAAATCCTTTATGATCCGCTTTTGTAATGTTTTGGGAATTACAACCCTTTCGTTGTAAAGTAGCACATTGTCGCATAGAGAAAAGCAGTCCAATATTTGCTCATTTCTTTCTGCTATTTTTGCTTTTGTTTCATTAATAAATTCGTCGTTTTTGGCTTCATTTTTTATGTCTTGCAGTGTGACTGGGAGGTTTCTAACTGTACAACATAGTACTCTTCTGATATCTTCTTCGTTTCTTAGGGCTGCGATTACCGTATCTTCCAATGGCTCTGTTATGGTTGGTATAAGTCTCGACAGACCATCCGCATGCCCGATCTTTTTCGTTGGTAAATATTCCAATCTGAAATTATAGTTCAGAAGAATTGTTCCCCATCTAAGTAACCTATTTGCAGTGTAAACCGGTAGACCTTGTTTCGAACCAAAAAGTAACGGTAAGTTCCGGCCTTCTTCAGGATGTGTCAATATTTCTGAGATGAGGTATTGTAATTATTTACACTATTTACAATGTTCGGATTGTTGTCCTCTTTTTTGGTTGCCATATTCCCGTCGTTTCGGATGTTGTACACTCAGGGACTTCTTCAGGATCTCTCTTTTATTTCTGAGATGAGGTATTGTAATTATTTACACTATTTACATTGTTCGAACTGTTGTCCTCATCTTTGTTACCACATTCACGACGTTTCGGCCATTGTACGCCTCGGCCTTCCTCAGAATCTGTCTATATTTCAGAGATGAGGTGTTCTAATTACTGACAATATTTACATTGTACAGACTGTTCTCATTATTTTTGTTGACATATTCACGAATTTTCGGCCGTTGTACGCTCCGGCCTTCCTCAGAATCTGTCTCTATTTCTGAGATGAGGTATTGTAATTATTTACATTAATTACATTGTTCGGTCTGTTGCCCTCATCTTTGTTGCCATATTAACGACGTTTTGGCCGTTGTACGCTCCGGCCTTTTTTAGGTACTTGGAAAACAGAACCTTTTATTTTGTCCTCTCGAGTATGTTGTTCTAGTTCCACGTGCCATGCCTCTTCTGGATGTCTTAGTTATCTCTCGAAGTTTTTGTTCACCTCAGCTATAGTCAGGTATTGAACTCACAACTCTTTGGGTCAAGTCACTGGATTTATCCAATACTTTTATCCACTAGGCTCTGTGTCCTTGAGGGTTCAGTTCGAATTCCAAGAAGACCGGAGCGCACAACGGCTGAAACCTCATGAATATTGCGACAAAGATGACAACCGTCCGAACGATGTAAATAATCTAAATAATTACAATACACCATCTAAAAAATATTGACAAATCCTGAAGAAGGCCGGAACGTACAACGGCCGAAACGTCGTGAATATGTGAAGAAAGACGAGGACAACAGTATGGATAATGTAAATAATGTAAATAATTACAATACGCCATCTGAGAAATATTGCCTGATCCTGAAGAAGGCCGGAGCGTACAACGGCCGAAACGTCGGGAATATGGAAATAAATATGAGGATCTTAATTTCATTTGCTTTATTTAAACTGAATCTCCTGCATTCAAGATGAACTGTTCTATATTTGGCCTCAACTTCACTTCGAACCACAAGTGGAATTCATGATTGGTTTATTTTCTCGCTCTCGGAAGGAAATGACTTCTGGGCGATATTCCGCTATAATAAGCCGCAGGCGTAGTAGTCCCGTGAATTTAAATGAAATTATCTCGGAGGCCACATGATGGGCGACGGGATAATCGTGATAGATCGTGATATGGCGGAGCCATAATCACTTTGGTAATGTGGGCGGTTGCAAGTACAGCCATTTAGCTCGATCTGCCATATTTAGGATTCCAATCTAGATATTGGCAGTGACCCCCGAAGCCTTCCGAAGAAAAAAAAGGAGAGACTTGACATGTCCCTCGTTACTCAGGGTCGTCAGAGACGGTGTCAACTTGTTTTACAGCACGGTGGTTGCCTCGGTGGGGTCCACGAAGAGCGAGCCACTTGTCGTTCATCCTGTTCACATTCTGAAAGAAAGAAAGAAAGAAAGAAAGAATGAAACAAAATTGAGATAGTAAAAAGTGGTGATATTAAGAAAGAAAGCTGAAGGAAGGAAAGAAAGAAAGAAAGAAAGGAAGAAAGAAAGAAAGGAAGAATGAAACAAAATTGAGATAGTAAAAAGTGGTGATATTAAGAAAGAAAGAAAGAAAGTTGAGATATTAAGAAATAAAAAATTATTTCTATCGCAAATACAAATAAAGTTATAAATTTTTTTAAAGTGCACACGAACTTTATGGACAATATATATATATATATATATATATATATATATATATATATATATATATATATATATATATATATATATATATATATATATATATATATATATATATATATATATGAACACACTAAAATTCACCTTCATCCCTGCCGTGCGCCGACGGCTGAGTGGTAGAAGTTCCGACTGACGCCAATTCAGTCGGGTTTCGATCCTAGCTAGGGGCAACCGGACATCTAGCCACACTGATGAGCTGTGAAACAGCGAAACGGTCTGTCTGTGGATGACATATATATATATATATATATATATATATATATATATATATATATATATGGACACCCTGTAGATATATAACACACACACACGTATAATATCAAAATATAAACGATAAAAACTTACCTTCGTTAGTCAGATGGGCCAACACCACAAAACAAGGAAGACAAAGCAACGTCTGCGTCCGCGAAAACTGAGCTACAACGACGCCACACCTTAACAAAACACCCCATGTAACTAACACGGGGTTAAAAGAAAAAAAAAACAAAGAATAAAACAAAACTATAGTAGAATCCAGGACAAATAATATGGCGTCTGTTACGTCTGGTAAAACGCTGATGTGTTAACGACCATCAATGTATATGTATATCAATAATTCACTGTATATGTATATCAATAATTCACTGCATATGTATATCAAGCTCTTGTTAATAACAGCGAAGCTCGATCTATGGCTCTAGATATCTCGAAGGTGTTTGACATGCTTGTCTTCTACCCAAACTCCAAGGCTACGGTATTACAGGACGATTGTTTGATTTAATCCAATCATTCCTAGCAAGCCGTGAAATAAAAGTCGTTCAGAACGGGTTCGCTTCCGGATACTTTCCCCAAGGCTCTATACTAGGTCCTTTCTGATCTTCATCAATGACCTATCAGAGAAACGTCTCTGCCCGCCACCAGCATGGCTGATGCTCGACTATAGATATCGGCTATAGATATCAGGAAGGCGTTTGACAGGCTCTGACACGCTGGTCTTCTACGTAAGCTCCAGGGCTACGGTATTACAGGAGGGTTGTTTGATTTAATCCAATCGTTCCTATCAAATCGTGAAATGAAGGTCGTTTTGAACGGGCTCGATTCCAGATCCTTTAACACGAACGTGGGTGACCCCAAAGCTCTATCCTGGGTCCTAGGCTGTGTTTGATCTTCATCAATGATCTTCCTAATGTCATCAATTCCCAAGTAGGTAGTTTTTCAGATGACACTACCATTGACTCCCGTCTCAATAGCAAATACGTCAGTGCTGATAAAGTAAATCTGGCTGCTGCCCTTGAAAAGGACCTCAAATTAGTGGTTAACGGGGACAGGAAACAACAATAAAATTGTTCTCATTTAACGTCCATAGAAAAACTTTTCTGTCTGCCGTCATCATGGCTGACACTAAACTCCCGGAGAGCAACACACTGCACATTCTTGGCCTCACGCTTTCAACTGACTTAAAGTGGAGCGACTACATCAAATCAATAAGATCCATCAGGTTCCCATCATGTACATTTACAAATCTACTATTCGTCCGTACATTGTCAGTAGCAGTGTCTTGATCTCCTGGAGTCTAGCGCCAGCCATGCTGATGACACGTAGAAAAGGTTTTCTATGGTGGCTAAATGAAATCACTTTTGTTTTGGAGGCGTTAAAATTTCTTATTACTTATTGTCTTAAAATATTTTTCTCGGATGTACAAATCTCTTTAATATAGGGAATGTATTATATATTAAAATAATTTCTCATACATTTGAGCAGTCTGTTAAGAAAAGGTGCCTACTAAGTAAATATATGTAAACGTACGAATCTAGGACTGTTATTTACACTGCCATTGGGGAAGTTTGTTTTTTTATTGTGGTGTGGCCTACTTTGCACAGGGCCAACAAAGATAGAGGTCTCTATGAAAGAAGTTAGTCCATCCCTGACCTAGGCTGTAGAAGCAATCATGCTCTAACACGGATTGGACTATCGAAAGATGCCTTTGAAAAGCTAAGTGTTGAAAAGCAGAAATAATCTTTAGAAACAAAGAAAAGAGAACTGCGGTGTTATGTGAGAAGCATCCCCTTATATGGCAGTGAATGCTGGATACTGTCCTCACAGATGAAAAAAAAACAAAAACAAAAAAACAAAAAAAAAATAAAACTGGAGGCGATAAAAATATAGTTCTACAGAAAGATACTGAGAATTCTTTGGACAGAGCGGGTAGACAACAAAGATGTCTTGAAGAAAATGGTACATAATGAAGAAGGAAATCTTTGAAAATTTATCCCTAACAGGGCATACTGAAGAGGAGGGGAGCAACTTTTGAGAATGGATGGCGGAAGGAATAGTGGAAGTCTTAGCAAAGGAAGAAACAAGAGCCACAAAGGATAAGAAGTTGTTGGGTGCCATGATCTCCGATGCACCGAAGGAAAGCTAGCGTTAAACTTTTCTAAAAGTATTAGTGCGATATGAGCGCTGAGAACGTTGGGTGGAATTCGAGATCGGTTTGATATTCTATTTTACGCTTGCACAACCATTATACCAGCACGTTCGCGCTGTTGTGTCAACACTGAGTTTAACTTATTCATCAGGGCGTAGCTGGAGCGTTTCAAACAGGAAATGTGTGAATTTACTGCTAACTTTATCCATCTCACTTTGAAGGAATTTCTCTTAATAATTCATACTGACTCAGGCAGTTTCTCATTAATTAATGTAATGTTCCGATAAGGAAAGCGTAATTCTGTTTATAGTTACCTTGGAGCCTTGAAGAAGATCGATTATCTCGGTTCAACCATTATACCATCCGGGCAGGCTGCTTCTAAGGTCGAACGCCGTATAGGAGCTGCAAGGTTCGCATTCGTGCGTCTCAAGCGGTCACTATGGGGGCGACGAGAAATTTCCACGGCTACGAAGGGGCGCATCTATCAGGCTATTGTTCAGACTATCCTTCTCTATGCCTGCGAAACGTGGCCACTTAGAGCAGTTGAGCTACGAAGGCTTGACGTGTTCGAAAACGATTGCCTTCGCTGCATTCTACGATGCCGCCGGATCGATCGTGTGCCCACAACCACTCTGCGTCGTCGCCTGAGTCTCCGTCCTCTTCCACCCGTCCTGCTCCAGCGTCGTCTCCGATGGTTAGGGCACGCAGCTCGACGCCCGGAGGGAGAGCTCATCCGCGATGTACTTCTCCCTCCTTCTCTTCCTGGCTGGCGAAGACGTGTCGGTGGGCAGCTGAAGACGTGGGCTAGCAAAATCAAGGATGACCTAGCAGTACTATCGGGTCCGCAAGTAGTTGGTCTTCGACGATGGAATCGCGCGTGGCTCGCCATTTCGTGTGACCTGGCTCAGGATCGGCAGACGTGGGCAGCGATGGTCCGAGATGTTGTACTTGCTCGGGAGGAAGTCGGTTCAACCCGACCAGGGTGAAAACCGATGCAAGTCAAGTCAAGTCTTGACGAAGAAAACAGGGAGACCGGTTAGTCGAATCCATAATTATATTTTTGCGCCGAGCCATAATATAAATTCTAACAAACTTTTATTGATCCGAACTAATTAACTACAAGTATAACTGAACTTAATAAGCTAAGAAAGTTGTGTCTATATCGCTGAGATGAGGTATTATGATTACTTGCATTATTTACATTATTCGGACTGTTATCCTCATCTCCGTTGCCATATTCACAACGTTTCGGTCGTTGTAAGCTCCGGCCTTTATGTCTATGTCTCGCTATATATCTGTCTATATCTCTGAGATGAGGTATTATGATTACTTGCATTATTTACATTAATCGGACTGTTATCCTCATCATTGCCATAATCACAACATTTCGGCCGTTGTACGCTCCGGCCTTTATGTCTGTGTTTCTCTATATATCTGTCTATATCTCTGAGATGAGGTATTATGATTACTTGCATTATTTACATTATTTGGACTGTTATCCTCATCTCCATTGCCATATTCACAACGTTTCGGTCATTGTACGCTCCGGTCTTCTTCAGGAGATTGGAATTTCGAACTGAACCCTTTATTTCGTCCGCCGGGGTAGATTGTTCTACTTCCACATGCCATGGCTCTGTGTAATGTCTCAGTTATTTTCCTTTATCTCAACTCTCCAAGATTTGTTTCACCACTGCTGTGGCCTGGTATTGAAATCACAACTCTAGTTACTTGATCTAACCAACGTCATTATCCGTGAGAGGCAATTTTCTTGTTTCTTAATACTATACTTAGATTTACTCATTATAAAATAGCATATAAAACACTCCGTAAGTTGTTCTGTTTAATTTGAATATAAATATGAACGAAATAAAAAATAGAAAGGATATTACACTCTGGCCGACTTTATGTATTCGGTTGAAAATTCTGTATTTTCTTATCAAATTTATTTGTCAATAATTACATTTTATGAAATGGACAAAGTCCGACAATTATTTTAAAACATTTTTTAATATTTATACATTCTTTTTATAGATACAAATAAATGCTCTGTTTATAATAAACAGTATTAATAACATTTACCGGCCTGAATGTCCGAGAAATTTTCATAGAAAATATTCGTCCTCCGACAGGAATCGAACCCGTATCCTATACGGAACAGTCATTGATCTTGACGTGCCTTTAACCGATTTGGCCACAGAGGAGCGTTTCGGTTAGCAAGGTCGAATTTACTGCTTATAAACTTCAATCTTCCATGAATCTCTCACGTACATTCATATCTGCTCAAAGCGTATCCAAATGTAAACAAATGACGTGACACATTATGAAATGGACAAAGTCCGACAATTATTTTAAGATATGTTTATGTTTATACATTCTTTTTATAGATTCAGACCGGTAAATGTTGTTTAATACTGTTTATTATAAACAGAGCATTTACTTAAATATTTGTATCTATAAAAAGAATTATAAACAAAATTGTCTTAAATTACATTTTAGTCAATTCGCCATTGTTTGTAAGGACATGTTGCTCACGCACGATCACCTAAGTAGGGTTGAGCCTACTATATTTATACGGATGAGTACTTTAAGCTTGGAAGTGCGGGTGGTGTAATAGATACTGAATTGCTAATTGGAGAGCCGAGTTCCAATTCCAGTTGGATTTGTTATATTCACTTACTCGCACATACGCCTGGGAAGTGTATGAAACCCCCTCTTCTCCCCTCAGCTATGGTTTAATTAGTAAGACTTGTATCAGTCAGTTATGTCCCATGCGTGATAGATGCTTAGGCGATTTTTCGATACATGAGTGACGAGGCAGATATTTTTCCCGCAGTAGGTTGCCATTTCTTTCTGCGGTAGACCAGTTACCATCCAAGGCCATAAAACCCAGTCTATCCTGCGATTTACCCATAGATGGGGCGGGCGGGGGAAAGAGGATTCATACCTTTCCCAAGGGTATTAGCACGAATGTGATGTATTCGACTGAAATCCGAACTTGGCTCTCCGATTCCTCAATCCGAGCCGCTATCCATTACTCCACTGTACCTCCAGACTAAACCATTATTATCTAAAAAAAAATCTTATACACTAAAAATATTTTGTGGCTTTAAATAACCTGTAAAGTGTTGATAAGCTGTAAAATACGAATCAATAAATCAACATCTTGAAGTATTTTTTACACTCAAATACAATATTTATCCATGAATTCTTCTTCTTATTGTTGGTACTCTAAAAGCAATTATCGTAAAACGTAGCCAGGTAGTACTACTAATAAAATAATAAAACACTAATCGAAGAAACATACCATTTAGGCAGCAGAAAAATATACGCGTCATGCGAAATTCGGTTTATACTATTATATGCTTAAGACACTAATTCTTTGACATTGCCATTTCAAGAGCCTTGTACTTTGACGGTCTTTTAAAGATATTCAAAGATACATTACAATCCGCAGGGACTGCCATGTCAATAAAAAAAAAAATCAACTCTTGTTTTTGTGATCTTTGAACATTGTCTGAGCGATCAGCTTTGATTTTTCTGTTTGTGTTTATTTTAAAGTTCCATTAAATTGTTACAGATCTTATCTCTGTCACCGGGTCTGGGTGATGTCCATATAAATTTCGGCAATTTCTTTCCTGTAAAAGTTGCACTTTTTCCAGTGCAGATATTGTCTCACTCTATCATGCCAAAGTTTCCGTTCAATGGGTGCTAACACTGCAACCTGATACAAGATGATCAATTATTATTATTATTATTATTATTATTATTGTGATACTATAGAATGATGTTTGAACTGAATGGACGCTTATTCTGTCCTTTCTGGACAATCATTCTTATAAGATTCTTTTTAAACATGTCGACGGAAAGTAATTTATAAGAGACGGTGGAAGCTAGAATTTTTCGTTCGCCATTACATCTACGCACCAGAAATAGCGATTTTTTCAAGTTGATTTTTTGTATTTTTTTTAATGTATGGACTACTAGGAATCCCGTCAATGAGACTATCGAGCCATTTTCCAATCAATCCAAGGGTTCCAACTACAACTGGAATTATTGATGTCCTCATCTGACATATTTTTTAGATTTCCATTTAAAGATCCTTATATTTTGATAGGTTTTTGAAGACCTTCAAAGATACAGTACAATCTGCAAGGATTGTCAATAAGAAAACACATTCTGTTTTTGTAGTCTTTGATCATGATGCTTAGGCGATATGGTTTGATTGTTTTGCCTGTGTATATTGTGAGTCGCTTAAAATTGTTACAGGTCATACTTCTGTAACCAGTTCTGGGTGATGTTCATGCCTGATTATTATTATTATCATTATTATTATTATTATTATTATTATTATTATTATCTTTGATTTCTCATGTATACTCAATTCTTTCGGGGTCCTAACGAGAGACCTAATATCAGAAATGACACCATGACATTTTCCACTGAGCAGTTTTGAAAAAAAAAGTCACATATTTTTCATAGAATAAGTCCTTCGTAAGGTGTGGAGTGTACTTTTGAGAACAATTTTTTGTGTTTCTTTAAGGCATAGGCTACCAGGAATCTCTTCAATGTGTTTACTGAAATCTGTTCCAATCAATCCGAGGGCTCCAAATGCAACTGAAATTATTGATATCTTCATGTGCCACATGTTTGAGATTCCCAAAAATGTTTGAGTTTTTTGAAGACCCTGAAAGATGCATTACAATCTGCAGGGACTGGCATGTCAATAAGAAAGCACCTTCTGTTCTTTTGATGTCTCGCCGATTAGTGATGGTTTTTCTGTCTGTGTGTATTTTAAAGTAACATAAAATTGTTACAGATGCTATCTCTGTAACCGGGTGTAAGAAATGTTCATATCTGTTTATTATTATTATTATTATTATTAGTAGTAGTAGTAGTAAAATCATTATCACTGGCATTGTAAAAGTAATTTTAATAAGTAGCCCCGAAATTCATCGATACCACCTGATACATTATATCCAAATGTGCCACAAAACACGCTTCTAAAATCAGCAAATTGAAACTACAGATAAAAAAAAAACGTAACTGAAATTAATAATATTTACACATACATGGGATCTTAACAGGTGTTATGAATAAAAAAAAACGTATTCTTTGTAACAAAAACACTTTGTAAAGCAAGCTTCGGTTTGGTTCGGTTTCTTTTGTTATACGGTATATCAACATCAATGGGTTATTTAATGCCGACAAGATTTTTATTGCTGGTAATATTTTTTTCTATCTATCTATCACAGTATATATTGGTTTGGTTTCTTTTGTTTTACGGCACATCAACCTCAGTGGGTTATTTAATGCCGACAAGATTTTTATTGCTGCTAATATTTTTTATCTGACTGAGAATATATGGGTTTGGTTTGGTTTGTTTTACGGCATATCAACCTCAATGGGTTATTTAATGCCGATAAGACTTTTATTGCTGGTAATATTTTTTCCAAAAATGTATTGCTGGTATTAAAACCTATTTTTATACTTTCATAGTGTCATGTCTCCATTTTGGTCTTAACTATTTCCCCATAGCTGGGACCCTAACAGTTGCTACCACCCCAGGTCAGGGTGGACCTGGGAACACTAGCAATGTATGTTACCTTTATTAATTTTCTTAATCAATTTCGCTGAATTTCCTGGTTTGGATTGGTTTCTTTTGTTTTAAGGTATGATGTCAACCTCAATGGGTTATTTAATGCTGACAAGATTTTTATTGCTGGTAATATTTTTTCCAAAAATTTATTGCTGCTAATAATTTCTTTTTTCAAAAGCAGGGCACAGTGAAGCAACTTTCCTTGCATTAGACGAATCAATTGATTCGCTATATATTCGCTCCAATTTATGTTAGTGGAAAATGTGAGGCGAAGAAGGCGTAGCGTGTTGGTCTCATGGATAATGGCAGCTTGGAAATTCCCTAAAACTAATCCAGATCGACAGACATCTGAAGATGGTCGGAGATCGCAAAAGCCAAAACGTTATGACAGTAACAACGAAGATGAAGACATTAGTCAGAATGTAAATAAATGAATACAGAGTTTAATTTAATAATTCCCAAAGTAGGGCGCATGCCCCACCGGTGGGGTATTCGTAGTATTTTGGTGGGATATTCGTAGGATGTTCACCCTTCAGCTTACGATACCAACGTGAGCTCAAATTTCATTTTGCATTATTATTTCATGATTAAAATGATCAAAGTACATTACAGAAAAAGCTTTCATTCAAATATTTTATCTTTCTGCTTTTCAGTTCTAAACTCTCATATAAACGTTATGAATGTCATTCAGATCATTTATAAAGTACGAGGTGTGTCAGAATGTGGCTTTAGTGCTGAAAATGATTTGTTATTGAAGAAAAGAAATCAACTGGATATCACTAAACGAGGAGACTTGAGGCTTAAGCTGACTCAATCGGCGCCTAATATAAAATCTATCTGTAGCAGGCTTGACACACAAGGATCTCACTAACAGTCATTTTGTGAAGAGCTCAAATTTCATTTTGCATTATTATTTCATGATTTAAATGATCAAAGTATATTACAGAATAAGCTTTTATTCAAATAATTTATATTTCTGCCTTTCAGTTCTCTATTATACGTTTTGAAACTATATATATTTAACTGTTTTTTTTGTTTGCTTGTTTTTAAAAATTTTTTTCCCTTTCATGGACGCCATAGTTTTTGGAGGCTTGTTTAGAGACCAAGTTAATAGCCTTTTAAGCTTCCTTCACGTGAATTGCATTAAAATTTTGAATATGTAAGAATTAAATATTACAGGGTGGGAGGCAACATAATTTTAGAAATACCAAAGTGGGGCGAGGCCAATAATTGGTTGGGTACCAAAAAACTGAAAGTAACATTTGAATTAATGAAAACTTATGCATATCTGGTTTAACTGAAACATGTAAAAAGTCAATAGAAATCGCAGGAAAACATTTTGATGGCTGAATAATAACGCTATGAATTTATATAATTAAAAGATTTTATTCAAAATTGCTGAGAACATCTGTATTAAAATGATGGCCAACTGAAGTGTGCGAGTAAAACATTGTAAATATTCTCTTCTCGAATTTAGAGAGCTTCATTTTATGCTCAGGGAGTGTTTAAATGAGAAAAGATTGTCTGAGACGGTAAAGAATAGAGAAGGAATTCACCGATTTAATAATCATTCAGTCAAAATACTTACAACTTTTTTTTTTACTGTTACAATCCCATGAACGTCGATCAACAAAAAAGAAAAAGTTTGGACTCGATCGTTGGGAGGGATCCAAATAGTTTAAGATTTAAGTCATTGGTAAAAAAAGAAAAAATCAAAAAATAAACTATATATATATTATTTTAATTTAAAGAAAAACAGATCACTTTAAGGCTCCATTTGTTATAATTAATTTCACCAGAGAATTTTGTCTTTCTCTGGATCTTCAGACTTCACATTCAAAAGTGAAACGAAAAATGAATTTAAAATTTACACTTTTGACGGGCAGTATTATGGTCGAGTTTACAGAGAGAAGGGAGAGTTTTAAAATTTATTTTTATTTTATTTTTATTGCAATACTTAATATTGAGGAAGGAGGGGGTAAGGATCAGACATTGACCTATTTAATCGAATGATTTTTTCCTATATCATTTCCGTTGAGGAAATGATATAGGAAAAAGGAAAAATGGGAAAGGAAAAAAGAGGGGGGGAACATAGGGATAAGATATAAGAGATGTACGTATGATTTTTGGAGGAAGGAGAGTGTATATATATATATATATATATATATATATATATATATATATATATATACTACAGTTAAAAAGTTTGAGGTTACCTCGGATAATTTTTTAAATTGGTCCAAAAGTACTTGTTTTGTATTTTTAATGAGAGAAAAATATACATAGTTTAAATTAGTGAAACAGGATTCTTCTATTAGAAATTTTATCATGACAAAACGTAAAAAATCATTTTATGATTAAATTTTGCTCTCGTCAAAATATCCTCCTTTAGCCTTGATTACTGAAGCAAAAATTTTTGGCATTCGTTTCAAAAGTTTCTCAAAGTATAAGTTTGATAACTGAATCCATTTTTTTTCAATGACTCGAAGAGCTTTTTTACATTTTTTTTTTCACTCTTCTCTCTCGTTCATCTTATGCTAATTCTGGGGGGGGGGTCGCATCAAACTTTTAAACTGTAGTGTATATATATATATATATATATATATATATATATATATATATTATAAATTAACTGAAACCATGTTTCAAAAACCGAAGCAAAAAACTTCAAATTTAATTATATAATTAAATTAAAATCATTAGTTGTGTTTCATCTTCAAGCGAATTTTTGAATAACTTATTTTTTAAATTTACTGAGTTTTAAACGCACATATAATTCATAATTACTTGATTCCAATGATACAGAGAAATCCAATCATTCATACAGGGGCGGTAGCGTGTTCATATCATACTTTAAATCAGTTAATTTATAATATTTATGTTCTGTAAGCTTACATTGAATACTGTTTTTTAAAAATAAAAAATATCAATAAGAACACCGGAATATATATCTTACTGTTCTTTCTTTTTATTATTATTATTATATATATATATATATATATATATATATATATATATATATATATATATGTGTGTGTGTGTGTGTGTGTGTGTGTGTGTGTGTGTGTGTGTGTGTATATATATATAAATAAAAAGAAAGAACAGTAAGATATATAATACGGTGTTCTTATAGATATTTTTTTACGCAATAGTGCTCAATGTAAATTTACAGAGCATTAATATTATAAATTAACTGATTTAAAATATGTTTTTTTCGTTACACAGTAATAACCATGTTTCAAAAATGCCATTGTAAAACGGATCACCTTTCGGTTAACTCACTACTACACACGCTAAACGTAGTAGAATGACTAACCGCAAATGTACACGAATGGCAAATGTAACCTAGTCTGCATGAAAACACAGAAATGAAAAAAAAATTATTTGAAGTTAAATTTTGAATCAAATGTAAACAAAATATCAAGGAGGTAACTCTTATTTTTGACAAAAGAAATTTGAACAGTTATATAACATTTCTCTCATCCTTTAACATCAATACACGGAGGGTTATTCGTGAGTATGAATGGATTTTGTTAAAAATTAGCAAACATAATGTCTGTAATTTATTCAATCAGACATGGCTAAGAGAGAATTTGCTGCCTAAATACACAAATTTTAAATACACACACACACACATATACATATACACACATATATATATATATATATATATATGCACATTTCATTAAAAACGACTGACAAGGTGCTTTTATTTAGTCAGTCGTTTTTAATGAAATGTGCATGAAAGAAGGATTGCTGCCTAAATACACACACACATTAATTGTTTATTTAAAAATTATAACATAAATATGTTATAAAATCACTACAAAAATAGCCATTTTGTTTCAACACCTCCGGTTGATAAGACACCGAAGACATAAAGGCGCAGATTCAAGTTTTTTAAACTTTCCTGGAAGATTTGAATTAAAGTATTTTCTGATTGTGAAAATCGTTCTGCAAATACTAAGCTTATTCTGAATTATTCATTTCACCCGTTTAAATGCGCATGAGTTGAATTTATTTTTAATTCTATTAATTTAAACGCAATTGATATTAGAATTTGTTTTCTTAGCCGGTGAATATCCAATACAAGAGGACAAAACAGGCAAATTGCATATTTTCCAGCCAGGTTATTATTTCAGGAAATCTGCAGGAAAAACAGCACTGATTCCTAGGGGAAATATTAATTATTTGCTGTGCTTCATTTCCAGATAAACAGACAAAAAGGAAACCTTAGATTTATTGAAAAAACACCCCGCCTGGAATTAATAGAAGGAAATCATTACAAGAATGATTCAAAATGAATCTAAACATTCCACTCTTCCACTCTCCCTACTAATCTATCTATCTATCTATCTATCTATCTACTTAAATCTGTTCATTATCTATCTATCTACTTAAATCTGTTCATTATCTATCTACTTAAATCTGTTCATTATCTATCTATCTACTTAAATCTGTTCATTATCTATCTATCTATCTACTTAAATCTGTACATTATCTATCTATCTATCTACTTAAATCTGTTCATTATCTATCTATCTATCTACTTAAATCTGTTCATTATCTATCTATCTATCTACTTAAATCTGTTCATTATCTATCTATCTATCTACTTAAATCTGTACATTATCTATCTATCTATCTATCTACTTAAATCTGTTCATTATCTATCTATCTACTTAAATCTGTACATTATCTATCTATCTATCTACTTAAATCTGTTCATTATCTATCTATCTATCTACTTAAATCTGTTCATTATCTATCTATCTATCTACTTAAATCTGTACATTATCTATCTATCTATCTATCTACTTAAATCTGTTCATTATCTATCTATCTATCTACTTAAATCTGTACATTATCTATCTATCTATCTACTTAAATCTGTTCATTATCTATCTATCTATCTACTTAAATCTGTTCATTATCTATCTATCTATCTACTTAAATCTGTTCATTATCTATCTATCTATCTACTTAAATCTGTACATTATCTATCTATCTATCTATCTACTTAAATCTGTTCATTATCTATCTATCTATCTACTTAAATCTGTACATTATCTATCTATCTATCTATCTACTTCAATCTGTTCATTATCTATCTATCTACTTAAATCTGTTCATTATCTATCTACTTAAATCTGTTCATTATCTATCTATCTACTTAAATCTGTACATTATCTATCTATCTATCTACTTAAATCTGTTCATTATCTATCTATCTACTTAAATCTGTTCATTATCTATCTATCTATCTACTTAAATCTGTTCATTATCTATCTATCTATCTACTTAAATCTGTACATTATCTATCTATCTATC
>OZ038515.1:57374784-57394784 GCA_964036315.1 Acanthosepion esculentum
AGTTTATAGGCAGATGGTAGCTCGGCAATTGAGTTTATAGGCAGATTTAGCTGGTCTATTTCAATAAGTTTTTTTTAGCATACATAGCTTTACTTTTTACAGGTCTATAGACGTAACTCGACTTTTTACGAGTTTATCGGTAGAAGTAATTCAATATTCACTTGCGTTTACAGACAGACGTAACTCTCTTTTTCAAGTGTCTATAGAAACACATTGCTCGGCAATTCAGATGAATTCAAAGGCAGATGTAGCCCGGTTTATAATCAGACGTATTTCTGTTTTTCACGAATCTATAGATAGACATTGTTCGACCATACACTTGAGGTTATAGGCTGGTGTATTTCGGCTATTCATTTGAGTTTATAGGCAGACGAAGCTCGACTCTTCACTTGATTTTATAGGCAGACGTAGCTCTGCTTTTCACGTGTTTTATAAACTGAAGTACCTGGGTTATTCACTTGAGCTTATAAACGGATATAGATGGGTTTTCCCCTTGAATTCATAGACAGAACTAGCTTGGTTCTTCAGATGAGTTTATAGGCAGAAATAGCTCGGATTTTCACCTGAGTTTATAGGCACGTAGCTCTGCTTTTTACGGGTTTATAGACATAGCTCGGATTTTCATGTTTATAGACAGATGTTGCAATGCACGAGTTTATAGGCAGACGTAGCTCTGTTTTTGCGAGTTTATAGACAGAGATATCTCGGCTACTCACATGAGTTTATAGGCAGATGATTCTCGGCAACTGACACGAGCTTATAGGCAGACGTGGCTAGGAAATTCTCTTGAGGTTATTGTCAGACCTAGCTCAACTTTTCACGACTTTATACACAGTTGTCGCTCAGCTATTCAGATGTGTCCATAGGAAGACGTAACTCGGCTATTTACTTGAGTTTTAGGCAGACGTACGTGTTCATTTCACGGGTCTATAGACAGAGCTCATCTATTCACTTGATTTTATAGGCAGCCGTTTCTCGGCTATTTGCACGATTTTATAGGCAGAAGTAGCTAGGCTATTCACATGAGTTTATAGGCAAACACATATCGGTTATTCACTTGCTTTTATGTAACTCTGCTTTTCATGAGTTTATAGTCATACAAAGCTGATCGGTTATTCTCTTGAGTTTATAGGCAGTCGTAGCCTGGATATTCACTTGTGTTTATAGGTAAACGTATCTAGCTTATTCATCTGAGGTTATAGGCGGACTTAGCTTGGCAATTCACTTGAATTAATAGGCAGGCGTATCTTGGTTTTTCACTTGTGCTTATAGGCAGACTTATCTCTGCTTTTCCCTTTAGGGTCTAGGCAGCCATGGATCGGCTTTTCACTTGAGTTTTTTATGGAGATATAGCACGTCTTTTCACTTGAGCCCATAGACAGACTTCGCGCGGCTTTTCGCTTGAGTTTATAGGCAGACATAGATCAACTTTATACTTGAGTCCGTAGGTAGACTTAACAGAGCTTTTCACGTGAGCATATAGGCAGACAGCTCGGCTTTTCACTCGTGTCTATAAGCAGACATAGCTTGGATTTTCATTTAAGTCTATTGACTGACATATCCGGGCCTTTCATTTCAGTCTATTGACTGACATATCCGGGCCTTTCATTTCAGTCTATTGACTGACATATCTCGGCCTTTCATTTCAGAATATTGACTGACATATCCGGGCCTTTCATTTCAGAATATTGACTGACATATCTCGGCCTTTCATTTCAGAATATTGACTGACATATCTCGGCCTTTCATTTCAGAATATTGACTGACATATCCGGGCCTTTCATTTCTGTCTAGTGTATAGGTATGCATAGTTCGTCTTTATACTTGTCCGTAGGTAGACTAAGCTGAGCTTTTCACTTGCGTCTATAGGCAGACAAGCTCGGCTTTATAGTTGAGTCTGTCGGTAGACAGATCTCGGATTTTCACTTGAGTCTTTCGGAAGTAATAGCTCGTCTTTCCACTTTATTCTATAGGCAGTCTTAGATCGGTTTTATACTTGAGTCTTTAGGCAGGCATAACTCGGGTATTTTACTTGAGTCTGTCGGTAGACAGATCTCGGATTTTCACTTGAGTCTGTAGGCAGATATCTGACGTAGATCGAGAGGGACAATGGCACAATTATTGCAATAATAATAACATAGATGAGGATATTAGTCCGAACATACGTAACAAACTTATGACTTGATGATTTCTGGAAATGACCACCTGTATATGAAATCGCCTAAAACGAAACTGTGAATAATGCTGATCCTTATAAAAAAAAAGGGTAACATCAATTTTGGACTGGGCAAGTCAAAACCACGAACCTTTGACAGATGAACTAGAACTTTATAAAAACTAGTGTACTCATGTCTTCAAAATTAATGGTAAGAAGGAATGTATTATAAGTAATAGGCATTATAATGTAAGTAATTTTCATTTAATCCAAGTACAATTTTGTAATTTAATATAGTTTGTTGTTAATGTTGATAATTGGACAGTGTTCAATTTATAAACACCACAGGAAAGATATCCATATTTTACCCTCATTTTATCCTCGTAGATATCCGGGTTTTTTTATCCTGTGTGTGATTTTTGTACGCATAGCTTTTGTCTGCTTTTGTGACACACTGGGTATTCTTGAGTCAAATTTGCGGAGAAATTAGAACATCATCGCTGGTGATAGCCAATCCCATAATCCAAGACACCTCGAAGAAAAGAACCTTTATGAGAAGTTTAATACAAGAAATAGATTAAGTATAGCTCGCCTGCAGGTTTATTTATGTTTGCAAAAGAGATAGAAATAGATGTTTTATTTTTTTTATTGTAAAGAGAACAGTTAAGTCTGTAATTGGCAGTATTTCCGTGAAAGAGATTGAGACGTGCTATTTTGCCAATTCAAAGATATAGATACATTTTCTGCAGCAGAAAAGCTTCAAATTTGTTTTCCACTTTTTTTATGATTGCTTTCATAATGATGACCTGAAGATTGTGCTTAAGCATGAAACAGACTTTCACTGCTGGATGTTGACCTCAATGTCCACTTTTATATTTACACTAGTGTACCCATACTGTCAAAATTGATGGCAAGAAGGAATGTATTATAAGTAATATGTATTCTACTGTAATTTTCATTTAATCCAAGTAGAACTTTGTAATTTAAAATAGTTTGTTGTTAATGTAAACAGTGTACAATTTATAAGAACCCCAGGAAAGATATATAAAGATATCTGTATATCACCCTAAAAAAAGTTACATATTTTAAAGCAAAATTATGTTTTCTGCAAGTTCCCAAGGCCCAATTTTTTTTGTGGAAACTTTTAAAGGTCTGAGTCATCCTTGGCAGTCCGTAGATTCAAACTGTAATTTTAGTCTGCTTATTTGTCATTCTATTAAGAGCGACGTATCATCAAATATATATTTTATTATTTATTTTTCTCAAACTATGACCAAATTCCACAAGATATGCTCCAAATCGTAACATAAAAACTGAATTAAAACTATTTAATTATTCACTTGTGTAAGTTTTTAATTGCTATCATGAATAATATAAATGAAGGTTGTAGCGTGGATAAAAATGTCATTTTCGATGACTAATGAGTTATTACAAGAATTGTTACCCCCTCTTTTTTAATTATGATTTTTAAAGTTTAAAATGAATTTCTAATAATGAACAAAGCATTCTTGAACATATATGTGGCGTATTATATATACGAATAGCCTCTTCGATAGCGATATCATTACGCGTCATCGGGACAAGTTACCACGGCACCTGATGGGTCATCGTTATTTTGCACACTGGCTCTCAGTTGTTACACCATCAAACAAAAAACGTATATATATATAAATAAATATATATATACATATATATATATATATATATATATATATATATATATATATATATATATATATATATATATATGTGTGTGTGTGTGTGTGTGTGTGTGTGTGTGTGTGTGTGTGTGTGTGTTGAAAATTAAGAGGATTTGAGATAATTATAATTAAGTAATTCATCGAGTCTAGAAGAAACCTCAACAGAATGCAGAAAGCACTGGACGGCCGTTTCGTCCTATATTTGGGACTCATCAGCAGTGCGTAAACGTCATATCACCTGTTTGCCTGATAACGTAACTGTCCGGGTTTCAATTCTCGGTAGTGGATGCGCACTGCTGATGAGTCCCAAATATAGAACGAAATGGCAGTCCAGTGCTTTCTGCATTCTGTTGAGGTTTCTTCTAGACTCAATGAATTATATATATATATATATATATATATATATATATATATATATATATATATATATATATATATATGTGTGTGTGTGTGTGTGTGTGTGTAATTTGGCAGCAACTTTTCTTTTAAACATGTTGTATTGAATGTTAAAGACAACATCGTCCTGCATATTTTCTTTTGAATTTTCTCATATTTTCTAATGAGATTTTTTATTTGAAAATGATATCGAAATAAATATTGTCCATACGATAACCTAGTACTTTCGAACATCATTGTTCATCTTCAGGTCAAAATTGAAATTAAAAGGATTTTAACGTTTATTTAGTTTGTAAAAAAATATAGCAACATGATTACGCTACAAGACAATTGGCAAATGTTTTAAAAAAAATTGACTAAAAGAATGATGACTTGTGACATCGTGCTAGCACAGCTACCGACGACCACAAGGGTTCCGGCTACCCAATTTCACCCACAAGGCTTGGGTCAACGGGTGGTATAGATTTTAGGCACTTTCCAAAAGATGCCGCACACTGGGATTGACCCCACTAGTCCGATAACATTAGGAAGTCTCCTTCCCAACAAATCGTCTATGGTGAGATTCGAACCCGGGTCTCATGGACAGAAAGCGAACGTTCTAACCACTCAGCTACGTAATTTAATCAAACAGAAATTTATTTCCAAGCCGTCTCTGAAATGAAACTTCATTATGTAATTTCCCCTACGTTTCAACTAATGTCAATCTACAGATTTTTTTCAGCGTTTCACCCCAATCAAGGCGATAATGTCACTAAGACGCAGGAGGTTATAGGGAGTGAAAAAGAATGAGAAGACTTTAGTGACGAGAAGTGAGGAAAGGGACAATAAAAGAACAGATTTCAGCAAAACAGAAGATGACGATTGAGGTTGCATTTACATTTTTGGAAGATTGTAGGTAGCAGGGAAGCAAGAAATCGTAAGAGAGTTCCACAGGCGAGTAGTGCGCAAAAACAAACTATTAAAATAGAGCAGACGGTTAGCATCTAGGTATGTCTATATCTCTGAGATGAGGTATTATGATTACTCGCATTATTTACATTATTCGGACTGTTATCCTCATCTTCCTTGCCATATTCACAACGTTTCGGCCGTTGTACACTCCGGCCTTATTCAGGTGATTGGAATTTTTGAACCGAACCCTTTCTTTTGTTCTAGTTCCACGTGCCATGCCTCTTCAAGGAGACATGACCCAGTGGATAAAGACGTTGCTTAGATGCAGTTAGACGCAAAGCTGTGAGTTCAATCCCAGCCTACAGCAGTGGTGAACGAAAACTTGGAGTGTAGAGTTGAAGGAAAATAACTAAGATATTCAGAAGAGGCATGGCACGTGGAACTAGAACAATCTACCGAGTATGACTAAATAAAGGGTTCGAATCAAAAATTCCAATCCCCTGAAGAAGGCCGGAGCGTCCAACGGCCAAAACGTTGTGAATATGGTAACGAAGATGAGGATAACAGCCCGAATAATGTAAATAATGTAAATAAATCTAAGTTGTTCAACAGTAAAACGATGAGACCTAATTGCCAATCTAGTGGCATGTTTAAATTAATGCAGCCGATTTCTGGTTGGTTTATTTTGTTTAAAAGCAAATCAATCATTCTACGGGTTATTTAATGCCGAAATCTAAATATTTCTTAACACTATTTTATGGTTTCAACTACAGGGGAAATGCATTGCTGATATGCATAATCGGTCTTTTTATATAAAAATGTATTTGCTAGTATTTTTAGTACTGACAAGCAAAATATGGTTTCCGCTTTGCCTGGTTCACCGCTGACGTGCTCACGGCCATAACTGAATTCGTATACTAAGCACTTCAGCAATAATAGAGAAGCTCGTGCCGTGGCTCTAGATACCTCTAAAGCGTTTGATAGGGTTTGGCATGCCGGCCTTCTTCGTAAGCTCAAGGGATATGGCATCACAGGACGATTACTTGAATTAATACAATAATTCCGGCCCAAACCGTGAAATGAAGGTCGTTCTAAACAGGTTCTTCCCCAGTTCATTTCATACGAATGCTGGTGTTCTCCAAGGCTCTATCCTGGGTCCTACACAGTTTCTGATCTTCATCAACGATCTTCCTGATGTCATCAGTTCCCAAGTAGGCATTTATACAGATGACACTACTATTTACTTCTGCCTCAATAACAAATCTGGTATCGCTGAAAAATCTAATCTGGCTGTTGGTCTCGAAAAGGACCTTCAAACTGTGGTTGACTAGGGAAAGAAATGGCTTGTAAACTTTAATGCCTCCAAAACGAT
This sequence comes from Acanthosepion esculentum, assembly GCA_964036315.1. Taxonomy (NCBI): domain Eukaryota; kingdom Metazoa; phylum Mollusca; class Cephalopoda; order Sepiida; family Sepiidae; genus Acanthosepion; species Acanthosepion esculentum. The sequence goes on from OZ038515.1 coordinate 57,381,299, forward strand.
ACTGCTCTAATTTACCCACCATAGAGAACCCTCCCTGCCTCCTATCAGAATGGCTGATGCCCAAATCCACAAGAGCGCCTCTCTGCGCCTGCTTGGTCTTACGCTGTTCGCTGACCTGAGGTGGAATAACTACATTGAATCAATAGCTTCAACTACCGCAAGAAAAATCCGCAAATCAAACAATCGTCCTTGCATTGAATACTGCTGCCATATATGATCTGGTGCCCACGTTGTTCATCTCGAGGTCCTCGACAAAATCTAGAGACGGATATGCAATGCAATAGGTCCTGATCTGGCATCTTGTCTACAATCACTTTCTCACAGACATGAAGTGGATTCCCTCTGTCTTTTCTACTAGTATTTTCATGGCAACTGCTCTGATGAGCTGCATTCACTGGTTCCCAAACTGCATGTATATAAGCGTGTTACTGGACTGACATCTCAGTACCAACCTCTTACTGTCGAAACGGTTAAATGTAGCCGTCTCTTCTACTCCAACAGCTTCTTGCACTTCCCGACAGTGGAACTCCCTTCCTCTTACTTGCTTCTCTGACAGCTATAATCTTCAAATATTCAAATGTAATCTCAATCGACATCTTCTGATGCCTTGATCTTGTTCTCCGTTCTTCTTTTTATCCTTTCCTCAAACATCCTTCTTTACTCTTGCTCTCAGTCTCTGTAACCGCGTGCGTGCTAGTGGCACTCCCGCCTTGCTTGGAGTGATATGCTTTAAAAATAAAAAGAAGAGTTAAAATGTATTTTTATATCTTCATGGTGTTTTTGTTTGGGCGAGGGTTCAATATTGCCCATAGCTGGGACCCTAACAGGTGCTACCACCCCGGGTCGGTGTGGACCTGAGCACAAAAGTAATTTAGAGGTGGTTTCAGACTCCTAAAAATATTCAAATGCAGTCGAGGCACAAAGGATAAAAGCTCATCAGCAAAGTTGCCATGAAAATATTTCAAGAAATGTCAGAAGTTACGTCACGAAGACGAGATGCGTGGTCAGGGATCGATTGTGTGAAATATGCTTCCTGTGTGGTTTCAAGATGGTGTCACGGATTATTCTGATTGAACTGCTTGAGTCGCCTTTGTCTTGGGATATCCTGGTGCTTCTTTTTGGAAATAATCAGATTAGTAGCAGACATCCAGTTGTTAAGAACGGTAAAATACAACAAGGTTCATGTAAAAATAGTGGAATGAAATTCAAATTAATGGAACTCTTGTTCGGTTCGTCTTTGTCGGCTGCTGTTATTATTTACAGATGAGATATTTCAAAATGGCCGACTTCTTCTCAATAGTTTAGTATGGAACCAGGATCAGTATCCGTCTGCTCATTTTTCATGAACTTATTTCAGATCCGTTGGACGGCAAAACATACATATATAAGCAGGTCTTTATGGTAAATGCCTCTGGGCAGAAGTGGGATTTATCCACGTGCCCCACTCGAAAGGAAAGTGAGACAATGTTTAAAATGGGAGACGACGCATACATTGAACCCAAAAGCCAAAACTAGTATAATCCAATCAGTATTTTCCCACGGGGATGCCTCAGTAGCCAGAAATGAACACCTGCTCTTTGTCTCTCGAGGTAGAGATACTGCAAAAGGAGATGGCATCCCCTGTACGCCATCATCTACCACGTCTTGAATAACACAGCCCAAAGAATAATAATAATAATAATTTCGATAATGAATAATAATAATAATAAGAAGAAGAAGAATAGTGAAGAAGAAGAATGAAGAAGAATAAAGAATAATTAATAATAAGAAGAATGAAGAAGAATGAACAATAAGAATAATGAAGAATGACGACGAAGAAGAAGAATGAATAAAAACAATGAAGAATGAAGACGAAGAATGAAGAATAATAATGAAGAATAAGAAGAATGAAAAAGAGAATAAAAAAAGGATGAATGAAGAAAAGAATAATGAAGAATGAATAATAATAATAATAATAATAATAATAATAATAATAATAATAATAATTGTTGTGGATTCCGGGATGAAATCCGATATCAATGAATAACAAACGCCAAGAATGGATAAAGAAAATAAATGTATTAACGTAATAATACAAACTGGTAATACGGGTTAGTAGATCCAGGAATGCGGGTTAGTAGCACTAATATATATACAGTCTTGGTATTGAATTATCGCGGTATGACTCCTTACTGAGTCTACGTGCTCGCTAACTGTGACGCTTGCCGCCTGTGTGTGTGTGCGTGTGTGTGTGTGTGTGTGTGACTTACTCTACTACTACTGAACTCTACTACTCTTCTGTCGTTCCGTCTCGACTCCTACTTGACTGTTCGGGTATTCACTGGTAGTAGTATACCTTGGGTGAGTCCATTTATGTGAAAAGGGGAGACCCCTTAAGACCCCCTCCTTAGATAAGGAGTTAGTATCTTTTCCTTTCTCTTATGGTCGACAATTATAGGCGCTGTAAATTTTCTCTTCCTGCTAGTCCTTCCAATTTCTGTGTCTTCTTGTGGTCTTTGAATCTCAAAAACTTCAAAGATCGCCTCCATCGACTCGTCATTTTCTGCGGGTGACGCGCTTGGCTCTTCAGCCCGTCTTTTTTGTATTTGGTCAATATGTTTTCTGTGGGTAAATCTTTCGCCTTTTGTGTGCATCACGTTTCCTAGTCTGTTAATTATTGTATTTGGTTCCTCATAAGCCATATTGTTACTGAAATAGACCCATTCTTGTTTGAATAATCTCTTGGGTACTGTAGGTGTATGCCGGCTTTTATTCATTTTTTCCTTCGTCCTCTGAAAAAATTCATCCTTTTTCGCTTCTTTTCTTATCTCTCGCAAGGTCACAGGTAGTTCATTTACTGCCTTGTATAACTCTTTTCTGTTTTCATCTGTGGTAGCAAATGGCGCGTTTCGCTTCTTTTTACATACTGGTTGGACATTTTCTTTCAATTCAATTCTAGCTGCAGTCTTACAAAACGAACTGATAGATGAATCCCACACGTCGAACTTTTGCATACAGTCTGTAACCACTAGATTTTCTGTATCTTTCATTACGTATATCTTGAGTTCTTTTGTTTTCCCGTGAAATCTAACATTTACGATTATTTCTCCTTCGAATTTTATACGCTTTCCTGTCACCGATTTAGAATTTTTTTGTGTATGTAACATGGTTGGTCTGTTAAGCTTTTTCCATTTCTGTAGGTTAATTATCGTTAGAACGGAACCCGAGTCTAGTTGCAATTTTATCTTTTTATTTAAAATTTCAAGTTTTACATATTTCCTTATGTTGGTATTGTCTTCGTCATGCATCCTAGTAGCTCTTATCCTACTAGTAGCTTTTCTGTTCCTACATTGGGATGCCTTGTGCCCCATTTTTCCACACACAAGACAGTTTTTATATTTAAAACGGCAATCATTGTTCCAGTGTAGTCCTCCACATCGATAACATGCAGATGGGGGGGGTATATTTGCTTCGATTTTTGTCATAATTTGCCCTATATGTTGTACTTTTTCCCTTATTATAGAATTTTTGTTTTCTTTCCGTGGAGGGTGAAGAACGTAAACTTTTGTTACTCCTGATACTCCTGACTCCTCAATGTTCTTCGAGTCTTTCTTTATACTCAGGCATTTTTGGCAATGTTCTGATAATTGTTGTAGTGTTAGTCCAGGTTCATTTTGTAGTTTTGAAAGCATTCTTTTGCGCATTTCACTATCTTTTGCTGAGACTAACCCTTGAACAAAGATGAGACACTTGAAATTGTCCGGTGTTAATTCTGCCAACTTGAAGTCGTCGCAATGTTTATTCACAATTGCAGCAAACGTGGAATAGTCCTCATTTTCGCCCTTTACCAGGTTAAGACATTTCCACCAGTTTTGACAATCGATGTTGTAGATGTGTTCATGACGTCTGAAATAATCCCCGAAATTTTTATCCTCTTCTAGGGAGTAATTGAATGTTTCTATCGTATTCCACAGTGCGTCTTGGGAAAAAGTCGCCTCTTTTTCGAAATTTTGTTGTTTGTTACCCGCTACCTTTAATATTAGTTCCTGCGTTTTTAGTAATTGTTTTTGCCATTTTTCTTCCATTCTTTCCTGGAGTTGTAATTGCTGTTTATTTTGGTATTTTACAAGTTCTACTAAAATATTTTTTTAAATCCTCCATGATAAATGTCTAACGAAAAACTCCCTTTTCCGTATTTTAGTCCTTGTTAATCTTTGTCGCTAAGTTTTTGTGGACACTGGCAAAAAACCGGCAAAGGAGACTTTTGTTTTTTGTTTCGTTTTCCTTCCCGTGTGAGTTCGAATTCCTCGTCGCCAATTTGTTGTGGACAACGAGGGAGAATTTTGTTTCGATTTCCTTCCCGTGTGAGTTCGAATTCATCGTCGCCAATTTGTTGTGAATTCCGGGATGAATCCGATGTCAATGAATAACAAACGCCAAGAATGGATAAGGAAAATAAATGTATTAACGTAATAATACAAACTGGCAACACGGGTTAGTAGATCCAGGAATGCGAGTTAGTAGAAGAAGAATGAAACAGAAGAAAAGAATGAAGAAGGGTGAAAAAGAAGAAGAAAATAAACAGAAGAAATGAACGAAGAACAATGAAGATGGGTGAAAAAGAAGAATAATGATACAGTCTTCGTATTGAAGTATCGCGTTATGACTCCTTACCGAGTCTACGTGCTAGCTAACGGTGACTCTTGCCGCCGTCTCTGTGTGTGACTTACTCTACTACCCTTCTGTCGTTCCGTCTCGACTCCTACTTGACTGTTCGGGTATTCACTGGTAGTAGTATATGTATACCTTGGGTGAATCCATTTATGTGAAAAGGGGAGACCCTTAACAATAATGAAGAAGAAGAATGAAGAATAATAATGAAGAATGAAAAAGAAGAAAAGAATGAAGAATGATGAAAAAGAAGAAAAGAATGAAGAATGATGAAGAAGGGCGAAAAAGAAGAATAATCTGCTGGTATCTATCTATCTATCACAATCTGCTGGTATCTATCTATCTATCTATCTATCACAATCTGCTGGTATCTATCTATCTATCTATCTATCTATCTATCTATCACAATCTGCTGGTATGTATCTATCACAATCTGCTGGTATCTATCTATCACAATCTGCTGGTATCTATCTATCTAATTATTACATTCACTTGCGTGCTAATACCGTTGGGAAAGGTAATAATCTTCTCCCTAGCTATTGTTAAATAGCAGGACAGACCGGGTTCTATAACCTTTGATGACAACTGGTCTACCGCAGAATGAAATGGCAACCTACTGCGGGAAAAAAAATTCTGCCTCGTCAGTCATATATCGAAAGCGTATATCACACATGGCAGATAACTGAGTGTTTTCGTGGCTGTCGTCACTGCATAAGACTTTCTGACCTTTGATCCACCATTTTTTGTCTACTTTTTAAAATTTAAATCATGAAGCAGAAAAATAAGAAAAACTCTCCTCTCTCTGAATATGCTAAATATTTTCTTAATATATTTTTTTAACATAGACCTTTTGTATGCGGTCATGGCGACATTTCTAGGTTTTATGTTTGAAAGGGCAGGTTTGTCAAAAGAATGAAAAATCCTCCCTCCACCTCATAAAAAAGAAATAAAAAGATAGATAAATTGAATAAAGAATTAAAAATATTAATATTCATAAAAGTTTCAAACTTTTATGACAAAAAACATTAAAAAAAAATGAAAAAGAAAAATAGAAAATATTTCTTTCTTTCGAATCGTGCAATCTTTTTGTTTCGTATAAAGATTATGTCACGATAAGAGCGTTCGCAAAATACGTCATCGGGTTTGGATAAAATCAGCAGTTACAAGCAAAACATGACTGACCGCTTGGGCGCGGGATGCTCTGATCAGGAGGCTTTGAGGAGAGTAGAACGACCTCTTAATTGGTGGTGTTCTCAGGTCCACCCTGACCCGGGGTGGTAGCATCTGTTACGGTCCGAGCTATGGGCAAATAGTTAACCTCAAAACTCTGGTCAAAACGTGTAAAATAGGTTTTAATACGAGCAATACATTTTCGTTAAAAAATATTACCAGCAATAAAAATCTTGTCGGCATTAAATAACCCATTGAGGTGTTGATATACCGTAAAACAAAACAAAACAAATTATACGCGTCCTGGGTAAGACGATAAACTACAATCAACTGCAAGGCCTCTGATCAGGAGTCTTTGAGGAGCGTGGAACGACCTCTTAATTGGTGGTGTTCGCAGGTCCACCCTGACCCGGGGTGGTAGCATCTGTTAGGGTCCGAGCTATAAGCAAATAGTTAACCCCCAAACAGAGGTCAAAATGTGTAAAAATAGGTTTTAATACGAGCAATACATTTTGTAAAAAATTATTACCAGCAATAAATTTTTGACGAAAAAAATATTACTTAGTAATACTTTATTACCAACAATACTATTTCGAAAAAATGTTACCAGAAATGATTTGAAAAAAACTATTACCAGCAATAAAAATCTTGTCGGCATTAAATAATCAACTGAGGTTGATATACCGTAAACCAAACAAACCAAACCAAACCAAAACTAAACTTTGTTTTGATCTCGGAAGTCATCTTTCGATATTTCAATGAGCCTTCGGATTTCGTTTTCACATTTTCTGAATTTGATGACATAGTAATTGTGAGTTCAATCCCTGGGACGGCAGTGTATACTTGTACTCAGTGGAAACAGGGCAAGCAATAAGCAGGCAGTATTAAAAATAAAAACTATACGCTATATCCGTAGATATTGGAATAAATAAAGATTCAGAATTTTTAAGCAAATATCAGGAGGCTTTGAGAAGCGTGGAACCACCTCTTAATTGCTGGTTTTCCCGGGTCCACCCTGAACCGGAGTGGTAGCACCTGTTAGGGTCCCAGATACGAGCAAATAGTTAACCGTCCGAACTGGGGTCAAAACGCTATGAATAAAAATAGGTTTTAATACAGCAATATGTTTTTGTAAAAAAATTACCAGTAATAAATTTTTGAAGAAAAAAATTATTACCGGCAATATATTTTTGAAAAAATATTTCCAGCATTACATTTTTGAAAAAAAAAAAATAATAATACAGCAGTACATTTTTTTAAATAGAAAAAATATTACCAGCAAGAAAAAAAAATACAAACTTGTCGGCATTAAATAACCCAATTGAGACTGATATGCCATAAAGTAAAACAAATAAAACCAAACCTTGTGCCAGATTAAACAATGTTTCCCAATAGGGGGAGCGTCTCCATCCGTAAATCATTCTTCTTCTATATGTCGCGTTCTTTCAGAACGTGAATGATCATGGCTCTCCCTAACATCCTATCATTTGTAGCTCTTAGTAACGTTTGTCGTTCTACCATCCCCCAGACTCATCTCTTCACGGTCAGGTAGATTGCCGGTTCGACAATGCAAAGATATGCAAGCGATATAGCAGGAAGATTCAAACCAGCAACGGACGCAGAGAAAATGGATCCAATAGTGCACAGCCAATGACCAGTTCATAGTCAACACATGGTTCCTAGATCATCCGAGACGACTATGGACATGGAGTCCAGTAGGAGAAACTAAAAACCAAATTGATTATATAACCATCAACAATACATTAAGGATATATATATATATAGGTTTGACTATATATATATATATATAGGTTTGACTATATATATATATACATATATATAGGTTTGACTATATATATATATATATATACATATATATAGGTTTGACCATATATATATATATATATACATATATATAGGTTTGACTATATATATATATATATATACATATATATAGGTTTGACTATATATATATATATATATACATATATATATATAGGTTTGACTATATATATATATATATATATATATATAGGTTTGACTATATATATATATATATATATATATATAGGTTTGACTATATATATATATATATATATAGGTTTGACTATATATATATATATATATATATATATATAGGTTTGACTATATATATATATATATATATATATATAGGTTTGACTATATATATATATGTTTGACTATATATATATATAGGTTTGACTATATATATATATATATATATATATATAGGTTTGACTATATATATATATATATAGGTTTCACTATATATATATATATATATATAGGTTTCACTATATATATATATATATATATAGGTTTCACTATATATATATATATATAGGTTTCACTATATATATATATATAGGTTTCTATATATATATATATATATATATATAGTCAAACCTAGAGAGCCAGACAAACCTACCAAGGTTACACTTAAGCGGATCGTCAGGGAAAGCTGGTCTGCTCTATTTTTGTATTGAGCACTTTTAGTTAGTTGTTTACTTGTGTCGAGGTTTTTTCTTTGGGCTTTGAACTTGTAAGCTGTACGATTATTTTCGACAGACGATCATGTTCCTGGCTCTTTCTTTTTTTTAAACCTTTTTTTCCTTCGATATTGATTGGATTATTGGCAAATCAAGAAACCGAAGGTTTTTCGAGACGAGTATAGTTACCTATATATATATATATATATATATATATATATATATATATATATATATATATATATACTAAGAAATGCAATGATTCACCATAAAACCTACTTAAGTACCGACTGCGGAAGCCATCATCGCCCTCTTATATGCAAACTAAGAGTAAAACCGCGGAAATTGAAGAAGTCTAATGCAGCACCCAAACTTCAATACAACAAACTCTCGAGCAACCCGAACCTGAAAGAAAAATATAATGGATAATGTAAAAAGAAGGAAACTCAAAATGGGACGCACTAAGAGACGATTTAGTGACATCAGCAAATGATATCATCCCAAAGGAAAATGGACGACGAAGAAAAAACGAATGGATGACTGATGAGATTCTCGACATAATGGAAAGAAGACAGAAAACCCTGCCAAGATATGGAACGGAGTACAAAAACTTACACAATGACATAAGGACCAAATGCAGGCAAGCTAAAGAAGAGTGTCTAAATGAAAAATGCGCAGAAATAGGAAGATTGAGTACTACCAACAAAAGAGGCATGTACAAACAAATAAGACAACTAACAGGACAGAAGAGATGCTCGTCAACAGGCTGCCTAAATCAAAGGATGGAATGCTCATATTAGAGAAGGAAAATATTCTTCAATGCTGGAGCGAGTATACTGGAGAATTCTTCATCAACGAAAGGGAACAACCATCAATACACAGAACTCCCAACGGACCTGAAATTCTGAAAACAGAAGTAAAAGCCGCACTGGCCAAATTCAACAGAAACAAGGCGAGTGGGCCAGACGGAATTGTAACAGAAATGCTGACAGACTTAGATGATTTTGGCATAGAAAAGATCACAGAAATAACAAACGAAATCTTCAACAGCGGAGATATACTGGAAGACCACACCAGATCTATTTTCATAGCAATGCCTCAGAAACCAGGCGCAAACGAATGTGAACTGCACCGAACAATCAGCCTAAGGAGCCAAGTAAATAAAATCATCATTCGTATTCTGATGAATAGAGCGCGCATCAGAATCAGGCCAGAGATAGGACAAGAACAGTTCGGGTTCGTTAAAGACACTGGAACAAGGAACGCGATATTCATGTTAAGAATGTTATCAGAAAGAGCGATACAGATGTAGAAGGGCGTGTACCTATGTTTCCTAGACTACGCAAAGGCCTTCGACAAAGTATGCCACAAGGATCTGTTGGAACTGCTCAGCAACCTTGATATATTTGGGAAAGATATTAGAATAATCAAGAACCTATACTGGCAGAAAACGGCCTGCATGCGGATAGAGGAGTTCAGCGGATATTCAAGAATTGAAAGGAGCGTCAGGCAAGGATGTGTCTTCTCATCGGGCTTATTGAACCTATACAGTGAAGCAGTTCTGAAAGAACTGGAAAGCCAACCATGATTCATCATTGGCGGCCACAGTCTTAACATAAGATACGCAGATGACACAGTGCTGACAGCAGACACGGGATAGAAATGACAAAATCTACAGAAGATAGCGAAGGAGAGCGAGAAGAAGGGACTAAGCAAAAACTACAAGAAGACAGAATGCATGGTCATCAGCAAAAAGATGTGCTCGAAATGCGATTTACAGGTCGGGGTAAAATCAAGTAGGTGCAGAAATTTAAATATTTGGGAAGTGTTTTGACAGAGGACGGTAAGTGCGACGCTGAGATCCGAAGACGTATTTGGGATGGCCAAGGAGTCATTCCAAAAGCTAGGCAGAGTATTACGAGACAGGAGGGTTTCGTTTGTAACAAGGAAAAGAGTACACTATTTACATTATTCGGACTATTGTTCTCATCTTTGTCACCATATTTATTACAACGTTTCGGCCGTTGTACACTCCGGCCTTCACCAGGTGGTTGGAATGTTGAACTGAAACCCTTTATTTCGCTCACTGGGGTAGACTGTTCTAGTTCCACGTGCCAATGGATGTCAGTTGTTAGTTATATCCTGTTAATTATCCTCTCCAAGTTCTCCACTGCCTTAACCGGGTATTGAACTCACACGGGTTCTAACTAACGCCTTTATCCACTGTGCCATGTGTCCTTGACGACATCTGTGTATGAATTTCTGGGTATTATAAACGTAATGCCTTCAGCAACCAGTGCTCATATTGCAATTTTTGCTGTTATCAATTCATGTTTTTACCAGAGCTCATATTGCAAATTTTGTTGTTATTATCGCTTTTCTCTGGCACTCCTTATTACTGGTTCCCATATTGTATTCATTTCTATGCTTGGTCGGCTCAGGAAATTTTTGTGGCCGAGCATATGTGCTTATTCCTTAAGTTTACGAATTTTCCAATGGTGTTCTTTGTCTATGATCATAATATCTGTCCTCTTTTATGGCAGCGAATGTTGGACGGTCTCCTCAAAGATGAAGAAACTCGAGGCAACGGAGTTATGGTTCTACAGAAGGATGCTGAGAATGTCATGGACGGAACATGTGAGCAACGATGATGCAAACAAGGAGGAAACTTATGGTTAACATCAGGAAGAGGCAGCTGACATTTCTGAGACACGTAATGAGAAAGGAGGGCTTGGAGAATCTGATACTCACAGGGCGTATAGAGGGACAAAGAGACAAGAGAAAGCAACGCGTGACATACCGAGCGAGCTTAAGCACGGGAATGACAGAACAAGGTTTGCGAGAAGTAGCAATAGGACAAAACATATTGAGAACTATAAGGGATAGGAGGAAGTGGAGAGCCATGACCGCTTACGTCCTGAAGGGACACGGCGCATAAAAGAAGTAGGAATATTTGGGGCCGTGGTGCGTTATTTCTCCTTTCGATAAATCGTGAATAGTTTTGAAACTGGTGATTGGATGATGACAAAATATCTTTTATAGTTTTATAAATAAAACAAAAACCCCGGAGATATTATTTCAGTAAATACATTTGGGCAATTTTAGATCAGAAAAACATTTATTCGGAAAGCTTATAAAAATAGTTGAATAAATCTTTAATAAAACAGATTATTTTCTTTCAGATTTTCCAGGGAAAAATCGACAATGAACATTCGTATTTATTTTTAGTTCCATTTTGATTTTCTTTTTTTGTGAATATTCAAACAGCTTTTTCATTAAATAAACATGTTTGAATATTGACAAATGTCATGTTTGATGCCATTTTTGCATTAGATTATATTTTTGTATGGAAGATCTAATAAGAAATAATTCAACAATTCTGAATTACGTCCCTTTTAGTTACGTAAAATTAAATATAATTATATATGATGTCTGGAGATTTCTAGAATATTCTATGACATTGGTAGTCGAAAGAAAGGGAAGAGAAGGCTGTCGATAATCACGATGAATCAAATAAGTCTTAACAAATTTTCCATGTTTTTTCCCTTTAATAGCGTACCATTCTCTTGTTTAATACATTTTCTTAAGATAAAGATCTGATTTGGTGCAGTTAGATATTTTATGACATAAAAACATCAAATACAAAATAATTGACACACATTAAAAAAAGTGAGAGAATATATGTATAGGATTAAAATTTTAAAAACATTTTATTTTTATATATTTGAATATATATATAAAAAAATGAATGTAAATTTGATGAAAAATACCGTATATTTCCGCATATAAAACGAACTTTAAATCCAAAATATCACTTTACAAATTGGGGGTCGTCTTACAATCTCTATCTATAAAAGGCAGGATGTGTGTGTGTGTGTGTGTGTGTGTGTGTGTGTGTGTGTGTGTGTGTGTGACGAATGCACGGCCGCAATTTTCGACGGATTTGCACCAAAATTTACATGCAATTTAGAGAAAAGGCCAAGACCGACTTTGCATTTCCCAACTCCCATCGATAGTGGAAATAATCGATTTTTTTATGCTTCTACGACAGTTTTCATGTAGGTTGCGGCCATTTTCTACTGGCCAGAGTGAGAGCCTATAGCTGGCTGCCACGAATAGGCAGGAAGATTCTATTGGTCAGCGTGAGAGCCAACAGCTGACTGACACGAATGTTAACTAGCATGCAAAAAAAAAAATCGATAGCTGCATTTGTCACAAGTGGGAAAAATTTAAATCTGCATGGCACTTTACTCCAATTCGCTCATTCACTTGCTTAAACTCAACGTTCATTCTGATTCCGCAGAACTGGGTTGGGTGTGAAAAAGTATTGTTGTTAACATTCTTTTTTCATTCGGTTTTTCCTGTTACGAGTCCTTTTTTTAAAGCTGATCGTTTTGTGTTCATTTTGTTTAGTTCTTTTTTCGTAACAGATTTAATGTTTAGTATAGAGCTTAGAAAAAATTCGAAGTGTGAGATAGGCAAGAAGTAAGGCATGTAGCAACATCAGCGCGGCAAAGGGCACTCCTTTAAAGGCAAGGATGGGCAAAAATATTTTAAGTCAAGTGATAGCGATTGCTGTATGAGTCGTACGATTTTTGAATCAAGCACGGGCAACGCCGAGCCATGCTGCTAGTATAATTCTAAAATAGAAACCTTAAATTCTGAATGATGTTTGTCAGTGAGATAACATCGACTCCGGTGAGGTAACCAATAACGTATATAAAAGATTCCCATTATCAAATAAACTGATAACGAAAGTAAAAGATAAAAACACATTTCTATGTTATATATTACTGGCATATCTTCATAATAAATTGCCTATTCGAAGTATAATTTTATATCAATGAAATCAACTTGTATCCATGCAAGCTCAGCTGAGAAAATGTAAACTACGAATTAGGTTCGAGAATAAAAAATGTTGAAAGTGGAATGTATTATTATCTTACATTAATGTACGTTATTAGCGCTATTTTGTGATTGTCGAGGAAGTATAAGTAAATGGCCATTAGTACACCAGGCTGTTTGTAACTGTTTAAATATAGGAAAATGAGAAGAAGGAGAATCAGTATTCGCAAGAGATCACTTGATGAAACGTTAAGAAAACAATCGTTCACCTTTTAGTGGATGTGTAGGAAAAACATGATACAGAATCTCTT
>OZ038515.1:57404731-57437231 GCA_964036315.1 Acanthosepion esculentum
ACTATATATATCACTATATATATATACATATCTATATATCACTATATATATCACTATATATATATACATATCTATATATCACTATATATATCACTATATATATATACATATCTATATATCACTATATATATCACTATATATATATACATATCTATATATCACTATATATATATATATACATATCTATATATCACTATATATATCACTATATATATATACATATCTATATATCACTATATATATCACTATATATATATACATATCTATATATCACTATATATATCACTATATATATATACATATCTATATATCAGTATATATATCACTATATATATATATATATACATATCTATATATCACTATATATATCACTATATATATATATATACATATCTATATATCACTATATATATATATACATATCTATATATCACTATATATATCACTATATATATATATATGCATATCTATATATCACTATATATATCACTATATATATATATATATACATATCTATATATCACTATATATATCACTATATATATATATATATACATATCTATATATCACTATATATATCACTATATATCTATATATACATATCTATATATCACTATATATATCACTATATATATATATATATACATATCTATATATCACTATATATATCACTATATATATTTACATATCTATATATCACTATATATATATATATGTCACGATATATATATATCACTATATATATATATATGTCACGATATATATATCACTATATATATATATATATATATCACTATATATATACATATCTATATATCACTATATAGATATACATATCTATATATCACTATATATATGTCACTATATATATACATATCTATATATGACTATATATATATATAATTATATATATATATGTGTATTTCACTATATATATATATATGTGTGTGTATGTCACTATATATATATGTGTATGTCACTATATATATATGTGTGTCATATGTCAATATATATATGTGTGTGTCATATGTCAATATATATATGTATGTTAATATATATATATGTCAAATATATATGTCAATATATATATATGTCAATATATATATATGTATGTCAGTAAATATATATATATGTCAATATATATATATGTATGTCAGTATATATATATGTATGTCTATATATACATATATATGTATCTATGTATGTCAATATATAGATATGTCAATATATACATGTATGTATGTCTATATATATATATATATATATATATATATATATATATATATATATATATATATATATATATATATATATCACTAGCTCAATCATTAAATCTACTTCCAAAATGTACCAGGACTAACTTTAGAAGTCATAATACAATGCACCTGCACACTGTGCCAGAAACAATATGTAGGAAAATCTGAATACTCCTTTCACTACAGAATTAATGAATATCGCAATCGAATTAAGTCGGGGCTTCCTGCGAAAGGGTATAACATTTCCGTCTAGAAAAACATGATTTTCAAAGCCATACGAAATTCACTATAATTGAAAAAAATTAAAAAAAAAAGACAGAAAAGATAACATTAGAAAAAATCTAGACGACCCTGAAGACAAATTGCTTATGTGCTTCAAAACACTCCATTCAGACGTGTTTAATCACAAATTTATTAACATAGATAGAATTAATATGTAACCCCATAAATGTAGCCCCTCTACATTTCGCACTCACACAAGACAGAGGTGTTGAGGTCTCACACTTATACACACGCCCATGCTAATATATACACTTACACACATCATACACACTCCCGAAGAACTAAATAATAACATACGCTTAACACAAACACATCCCCTCCCAAGAATCAATAAAATGTCTAAATGAACAAGAGAATTCTGAGTAGCATGAATCTATCCAACCTCTATCTGATGTAATGGAATAACCAGTCACCCCCATGAATTCTTACACTATAGGTAGTAAGTACCGATAAAGTCAACTGTCTACGAGAGACTGGAGGACGAGTGACAGCGAGAAGACACAAGCACGTTCGACCTTCCAATTAGTAGGACTCACTACTAGATTGACCTGTGTGTATAACTGTACCGTATTTCATATTGTACAGGTTGTGTACAATAAACCTTTCTTCTATTATCCACCTGGTGTTAAGTAATTATTCCCTTAGCACGGAATATAATACTATCTTAAAATTAACTTAAAATATGCCGTTTGACCAGATTAAGGTCTCACCAAAATTAAACTTAATTATGTTAATTATAAACAAATGAAAACTACAGATAAAGATCATTTTCTTCAGAAAGTCATTCATTCCTGTAGTTCACTGCTACTAAACAGCAGGAATTTTTATTCTCCTGATGATGGCCATGCTGGGCGAAACTAGTCGAAATAACCTAATTGAAATAATAAAACGAAAAATATTAATATACAACACTGTGTCTGAAAATTTTAATTTTTAAAAATGTTCAATATATTTTATTGTTCAAAACATATATATATATATATATATATATATATATATATATATATATATATATATAAGTATATATGCTCGCCTGGAAAAACCTTGGGTGTTTTGGCTTGTAAATGAACAAACCAATGCCCGATGAAAAATAAGGGATAAAAAAAGAAAGAACTAAGAACATGAAATTGAGGCGAAAACAATCGTCCAGAATCCAAGCTCAGAGTCCAAAGAAAAAAACCTCCAACACGAGTAAAGCAAAAGTAACTAAGTAAAGTGCTCAATACACTAGGTAGAGCAAATCTAAATAAGAACCTAAAGAGCCAGGTAAACCTATTAAACCGAGGTTTACCTGGCTCTTTAGGTTCATAGTTATATATATGTATGTATTGTTCAAAACATTATATATATATATATCGTTATTTACGCATGTGTTATTAAAGAGTACGGAACTTCTTCATTTAATAATCTTTTTTTTTCTGCTTTTTATGCTTTCTGGAAAATTTATTTTTATATTTGGGTCTAAGATATTGAAATAAGACCTTAGTCCATGGTGCTCTTTCGAGCGCTTTTAGTT
This sequence comes from Acanthosepion esculentum, assembly GCA_964036315.1. Lineage (NCBI taxonomy): Eukaryota > Metazoa > Mollusca > Cephalopoda > Sepiida > Sepiidae > Acanthosepion > Acanthosepion esculentum. The sequence continues at coordinate 57,407,786 of OZ038515.1, forward strand.
CTCGTCAACTCTCCTTATTAAATAAAGAACTAATTCCCCCAAATTGTCTAAATACCCAGAATATGATCTATAAAACTAAAATAAAAAGAAATCTATTTCAAATCAAAACATACAACAGGAGGAAGAAGAAGATTCATACCTTTCCAAGGGTATCAGCACATAAGGGAATGTAATGGATTCGACTGGAATTCGAACTCGGCTATCCAATTCCTAAATCCGAGCCGCTACCCACTAACACCACAGCGCCTCCCATATATATATATATATATATATATATATATATATATATATATATATATATATATAAAAAATGTAATATATATGTATATAATATTATATATATAGTCTAACATACATATAATATATATATAACATTATATATATATGTATATAATATTACATATATAGGGTAATATATATATAATGTATATATAACATTATATATATGTATATAATATATAGTCTAATATATATATAACATTATATATATATGTATATAATATATAGTCTAATATATATATAAAATTATATATATGTATATAATATATAGTCTAATATATATATAATGTATATATAACATTATATATATGTATATAATATATAGTCTAATATATATATAACATTATATATATGTATATAATATATAGTCTAATATATATATAATGTATATATAACATTATATATATGTATATAATATATAGTCTAATATATATATAACATTATATATATGTATATAATATATAGTCTAATATATATATAATGTATATATAAAATTATATATATGTATATAATATATAGTCTAATATATATATAACATTATATATATGTATATAATATATAGTCTAATATATATAACATTATATATATGTATATAATATATAGTCTAATATATATATAATATATATATATATAACATTATATATATATGTATATAACATTATATATATAGTCTAATATATATATGATATATATATATATATAACATTATATATATAGTCTAATATATATATGATATATATATATATATAACATTATATATATAGTCTAATATATATATGATATATATATATATATAACATTATATATATAGTCTAATATATATATGATATATATATATATATAACATTATATATATAGTCTAATATATATATGATATATATATATATATAACATTATATATATAGTCTAATATATATATGATATATATATATATATAACATTATATATATAGTCAAATATATATATATATAACATTATATATATAGTCTAATATATATATATGATATATATATATAACATTATATATATAGTCTAATATATATATAATATATATAACATTATATATATAGTCTAATATATATATAATATATATATATAACATTATATATATAGTCTAATATATATATAATATATATATATATAACATTATATATATAGTCTAATATATATATAATATATATATATAAAACATTATATATATAGTCTAATATATATATAATATATATATAAAACATTATATATATAGTCTAATATATATATAATATATATATAAAACATTATATATATAGTCTAATATATATATAATATATATATAAAACATTATATATATAGTCTAATATATATATAATATATATATAAAACATTATATATATAGTCTAATATATATATAATATATATATAAAACATTATATATATAGTCTAATATATATATAATATATATATAAAACATTATATATATAGTCTAATATATATATAATATATATATAAAACATTATATATATAGTCTAATATATATATATATAATATATATATAAATCATTATATATATAGTCTAATATATATATATATAATATATATATAAATCATTATATATATAGTCTAATATATATATATATAATATATATATAAATCATTATATATATAGTCTAATATATATATATATAATATATATATAAAACATTATATATATAGTCTAATATATATATATATATAATATATATATAAAACATTATATATATAGTCTAATATATATATATATATAATATATATATAGTCTAATATATATATATATATATATATAATATATATATAGTCTAATATATATATATATATATATATATATAATATATATATAGTCTAATATATATATTATATATATATATATATAATATATATATATATATATATAACATTATATATATAGTGTAATATATATATAATATATAACATATGTAGGTAATTTTTTTTTTTTAAGCGTATCACCCCAAGCAAGGCTGGAGGCCACTATCACGCATGGGGTTACAGAAGGGATGGAAGAAGAGCAGATATGAGTGGTAAAGAAGAGGATGTGGAGAAAGAGAAAGACGGAGGGGCGATCAAGGCAAGGGGATTACAGAAGATTTGGAGCGAGAGCAGATAGGAATGAAAGATGAAAGGATGTGGAGAAGGGAAGTGGATAGATCAAGGCAACTGGAGATGACGATTGACGCTACACTTAAACCGTTGGAGATTGTATTTGTCAGGGAAACAGTAATAGGGAAGGGAGTTCCATAGGCGAGATGTGCGAGACATGAAGCTATTGGAGTAGAAGAGACGTCTACATCTAACAGTTTCAACGGTGAAGGGGTGGGAACGGGATGCCAGCCTCGTAGGACGTTTAAATTCACGAGGCCTAGGGACAAGCGAAAGCAACTCCTCGGAGCAATTACCGTGAAAGTACTTGTAGAAAAGGCAGAGCGATGCATCATCGCGTCTGAGTGAGAGAGCGACTGCAGACGAGATGACAGATCAGGGCCAATCACATTGCATATCCGTCTCTGGATCAAGAACCCTCAGGCAACCAGCAGGGTCCCCAGACCATATATGGCAACAATACTCCATGCAAGGGCGAATAGTCGATTTATAGACTTGGAGGATCAATTCCGAGGAGAAAAATTTCCTGGCTCGGCACAGGGAACCAACTTTTCTTGCGGTGGATGATGCAACTGACTCGATGTATTTTTTCCATCTCAGATCAGCGGACAGCGTGAGACCGAGCAGCCGCAGAGAGGAGCTCTCGAGAAGTTGGTCCTCAGACATTCTAATGGGATGCAGGGATGGATCCTTGTGGCGGTTAATGGAGAGCAGTTTTGTTTTAGAGGCGTTAAAGTTGACCATCCATTTCTCTCCCCAGTCCACAACCGATTGGAGGTCCTTTTCAATTTGAGCTGCCAGGTTAATTTTGTCCGCCTCCCTAGATTTGTGTTTGAGGCAGGAGTAAATAGTGGTGTCGTCAGCATAGATACCGACTTGGGAGTCTATGGCGTCAGGAAGGTCGTTTATAAATATGAGGAACAGAGTAGATGGAGCCTTGAGGAACACCAGCGGTACTGGGATAGGAGTTGGAGAAGAATCCACTGAGAACAAACTTCAAATCCCGGTTTGACAGAAACGATTGTATTAGGTCAAACAATCGACCTGTGATACCATAACCCTGGAGCTTGCGAAGGAGGCCGGCATGCCAAACTCTATCGAATGCTTTGGAGATGTCAAGGGCCACGGCACGAGCTTCACCGTTATTATGGATAGCTTGGTAGACAAATTCAGTGATGGCCGTAAGCACATCGGCAGTAGATCGGACAAAGTGGAAACCATACTGCTTGTCTGAGAACAGATCGTGGGATATCAGGTGATTAATCACTTTGGCGTTGATAATGGCCTCGAAGACTTTGCCGAAGAGGGGCAGGAGACTGATAGGACGGTAATTGGAAGGGTTGGAGGTGTCACCAGAGTTCTTAAAGACAGGAACAATGGTTGAGGACTTCCAGCAGTCAGGAAAACAGGACTCCTTGAGGCAGCGGTTGTACAACTTAGAGAGGGCAGGCGCCAGTTCTGGTGCGCATTTCTTCAGGACAATGGCTGGTATTCCGTCACCACCGGTAGCCTTGTGGTGATCTAAGTTAGAAATAATGCCCAGTACGACGACGGGGTTATGTGCAAGCCGTCCAGTAAGGCCTCAGTTCTGGGAGGGAAATCGGGCAAGGGTACCCCTGAAGAGTCAAGCGTAGAATTGGAAGAAAACTTCCGAGCGAAGCATTCGGCCTTGTCGGCAGAGGTGGCCAGTACCTCAAACTGATTGAACAGGGGAGGAATGGAGGGTTTGTTACTATTCAGAACGCTCTTGCAGAGGCGCCAATAGTCCTTGGAGCCAAATTTGCGGGATGCAATACGTTCCTTCATTCGAGCAGCAAATAGTGACTTGGCATCGTCGAGGGTACGCTTACACTCATTGCGTGCAGAGATAAATAGACGCCTGTTGGAGTCGGACATATCACTACGAAAACGGTGGAAGAAGTGGTTCCTATGGGCAATGGCGGCTGAGCAAGCAGCTGTGAACCAGGAGGAGGAGCGCGGTTTGACCTTGAATTTCCTGGAGGGGATGAAAGCTTCGATACCGGCTTTAATCCAGGAAGAGAACTCAGAAGCACAATCATGAGTGGGGAGCTTAAATACAGCATCCCAGGGGACATCGCGGAGGAAGTCACGAAACGAGTCCCAGTCAGCCCGTTGGTAGCAGAATGTGGTTCCGGTGGTAGGAGGCTCTTTGAAGGGGGTGGGGCTGAAGGAGATGCTAACAGACACGACAGCATGATCGGAGTTACCGATAGGACAGAGCTGCGTGGCACTACAAGACTCAGGGATGGAGGTAAAAGACAGGTCGAGGAGTGAGGCCTTACAGTCACGATTGTCGGAAAAACGCGTGGGGAAATCGATTATCTGGGTGAGGGATTGAGAGATTGAAAAGTTGACAGTATGTATGCCTGCGAGGTCAGTGGTAGCGTTCTTTAGCCACTGGTTGTGATGGGCGTTAAAATCGACAAACACAAATATGTGAGCGTACGGATGGACAGCGGTAGAGGAAGAAAAGATAGCTTACAGCATTGAGAAGAGATAGCCGGAGACACAAGTACGAATGATCCGGCGATTCGAGAGAACACTCTCTAGCCAGAGGGAGATGGTCCTTGACGTAGACACCCAGGCCATGCATGTGGGTTAGAGAATCTATATATATATATATATATATATATATATATATATATATATATATATATATATATATATATATATATATATATATATATATATATATATATATATATATATATATATATATATATATATATATATATATATATATATATATTATATATATATAATGTTAGATATATGATATATATATTAGACTATATATATAATGTTAGATACATATTATATATATATTAGACTATATATTATTAGATATATATTATATATACATTAGACTATATATATAATGTTAGATATATATAATGTTAGATATATATTATATATATATATATATATATATTAGACTATATATATATATATATATTATATATATATATATATATATAGTCTAATATATATATATATATATATATATAATATATATCTAACATTATATATATCTAACATTATATATATAGTCTAATGTATATATAATATATATCTAATAATATATAGTCTAATATATATATAATATGTATCTAACATTATATATATAGTCTAATATATATATCATATATCTAACATTATATATATATAATATATATATATATATATATATATATATATATATATATATATATATATATATAATTACTATAGATTATCATAACATGTAGAGAAAAGCGCTAAAAAGGCAGGAAAGTTAGCACTGTTTATAATGAGTTACACGAATTTAAATGCAATGTGCAATGCCAGTCGTTTTCTTTGCCTTTTCTCATATTACTTCACACTCAGCGACCGCTTGTGTTTTAGTGGCTTCATTGCCTTGCTCGACTTGAAAGGATGAAAAACGTCATAATAAAAATCCACGAATATTTCCTTGATGACTGATATTATGATTTTATTATGAATTAAGTCTATGTTAGGAAAAACTCAAGAAACTGTTCTATCAGACTAAGTCAACAGACTAGCAAATAATATTGACAGATGCTTTAAGGTCGAAGAAGATCATAGAAGATCATAGAAGATCAAAGAAAATACATTGACGCGAAAATAATGAAGCTCTAAATTAATATCCATTAAATTGCGAAAACGCTTGCATCATCTTTGTATGGTGGAATATATAATTTAACCTTGCGTTAAAATCTTGATAAAATTAAGACGTCAGTTAATTTCTAATTATAAAAAAAAAACAAAACAAAAAAACAAAAAAATACAACAAAAAATCAAACAACAAAACAACTTTGAATGATAATCAGGAGGAATTCTTTCAGAATACCCAAGAACATTGCAGCAATGGCCTATTCAGCTAACATCTTAAAAGCAGGATAGGCGCGTGATTTTCTTTTCTTTAACGTCATCCCAACCTCTATCCGTTTTTTAATGCCAAAATCTAAATACAGATACAGTCAATACATGTATACATGCTTCAGGAAGGGAATAACTTGTATAGATGTAATACTAAATTCATTAAAACAATTTATCTGCAAAATGCAAGAAATATCTGTAGAAGATATTTAATTCGTCCCTCTCAGACGTGAAATTAATTATTACTCAATTTTTGCGCCAAATATCAGTTTTCGACATAACTTTCTTTGTATTTATCCAAGAATCATATATATATATATATATATATATATATATATATATATATATATTATATATAGTCAACCAAAAAGAATGTATACACATTTCAAGAAAGGAAAAACTTGTATACATATTGTAATACTAAATTAATTCAAATATTACGAGATTAATACAAGTTAACTTTAGACTCTACAATCGCACGAGATGCTCAAAATGATGACCTTTAGATTCCAAGCATTTATTAGTAAGGCAAACTACTGCTTGGGCAACGTTGGCCAAAAGGTCCAATGAGATTGCTGCACATGTATTTTCAATTTCTTGTCTAAGGGCCGCCATTGAAGTCGTTGTTTTTTTGCGATTTACAACATCAAACAGTAAACTACGAAAGACAAATTTTCTTTTCCTGAAGTGTGTTTACATCTTCTGGGGAGGACTACTTCTACGCGCCGCTGGCAAATCTTATATGTGTTATTCTTGTCCTAAGTATTATCCTTCATTACCAACCTGCGCTGATTATTCTATTCAGTAACTCTAGGTTAAAACAACAACAACAATAATAATAATTGGTCTGCATTCACGCTCACCTCAATACTGATGATCCTATATATATATATATATATATATATATATATATATATATATATATATACCGAGTCCGCCAAAAAATACATATTTCAAGAAATGAAAAACTTATATACATATTGTAATCTAACACTTCGTCCCGTCAGCCCCTCAACCTCCGGCGTCTTCCTCTTTGGGTTGAGGCGCCCACTCTGTCTGAACCGAACTCAGGGTTAGCTGGCCGCACGCTCCCCGAGTACCCGTAGATTGTTCGACCGGTCAACTGGTCAAGTACCGCTCGCTGCCCACGCTGTTTTTAGATCCAGTAAGCGGGGTGTTGTCCATACGCTCACGGTCGATTGGGGATGTAGGCACGGCTGTGAGGGTGGGCGGCAAGAAAATTAGAATGTGGCGAAAAAAAGGAAATAATATCTGCGGAAGCCGAACAACAATGGGTAAAATATTGATGTCTTTTATATAAGGAAACAACAACAGTAGAAAAGATTACAGAAAGGATAGAAAAGCAATTAACATAAGAAAAGAGGACTACTCCTCTACCAATTTTCCAACAGAGAGAGGTTTGTGTGTGATTAACTCGTTCCAATCGATTTGGGAGGATGTGTGGCTCGTAATTCCAGCCCTACGTGGAAGTGTAGCTTCTCAGTTTGTTGTCGTAAGTGAAAAACGTTAATTTCAGCGGCTTTTCAATGCGACTGCTACAACGACGATGATATTTCTTAGTCCTTATCTCTGACTCGTCACTGGACCGACTCACTGCGACGACAGTCTCTTTCGTCTCTTCGAGAATTCTCTCCCGACTCTCTCGACGACTGTCTCTGTCGTCTGGCCTCTTCTGTCTGTCCTTCTCGTCGGCCTTGTAGCACCGCGACCCATAACGGTCGCCTGCAGATGCCCATGCACGTGACGACGATGTGCCGACCAATCGCAGTCTCACCCGTCTCTTCGAGAATTTTCTTTCAACTGCCTTATTAGCAAAATCTCGAGTTAATATACCAATCGAAGGTTAGAAGCCAGGTTGTTCACGCGCTTAACACGAGTGTCGCCATAATCACGTGTATTTGCAAAGTTTTATGTTGCTTACTCAGATCTATTTCAAATCTCTTAGTGGATAAAATGAATTCGTTCATTCCAATTGTTTTTTCGATCACCAAATTCAGCGGATACAACTTATGTTTAGATCAGATTTCGCTAGCTGTAAACATCCACTGATCTTACCTCCCCGGTCCAATTTACTTCAATATGTTTTTATCAAAAATATTATTTTCGTCTATTTTTTTTTAATGACCCAAATTTAACATCGCCTCCTGCCCTTTGCATTTATTTATAAACAAGTCTTCGCCAACCCGATTTGAAATTCACTCTTTATCCATTAGCCGACTTAGGTTTCATATATCATTGTTCTAGATTCTTTCCTATTAATAACGCTGACACAGTTTGTAATTTCACGGTAGATCGTGTTTTCCATTTTCAATCAATAAACGTTATATTTGCGTGTGTGCATTCATGTGGTGTGTGCGTCAACCTCTCTCTGTTACAGTAATACTAAATTTATTCAGACATTACGAGATTAATACAAGTTAACTTTAGACTCTGCAATCACAAGAGATGCTCAAAATGGCGGCCTTTAGCTTCCAGATATTTATTATTACGGCGAACTATGGCTTCGGCAACGTTGGCCAAAATGTCTAGTCGGATTGCTGCATACGTATTTCCAATTTCTTGTCTAAGGATCACCAATGTAGTTAATTTTCTGCGATACATAACACCAGTTAGGACTTGATGTTACAGCTATGAGAGTAATGCCATCTTTCGAGGAAATACTACAGTGTTATCATGAATTGTTAAATCTATGGTATATAGAGAAGGTTGTACTAATACATAAGTAAAGGCCAAAGGTACTGTCTCTAGTAACATTTTATTGTCGACTCCATTTGGTTTCATCGGGTGACTATCGCCATTTTGTGATTTGAGGGTTCATACAAGGCCGTTGTGTGTGATTTTTTTTTTGGTTGACAGAAATTAATTTGTTGGAATCATCCTTTCTTCTTTTTCTTCTGGAATTGTATGTCGGGCTTAACTCACATCCGATGAATCTTCAACCCTTGTGTTCTCGAACTGCTACATCGAATCAATTTCCCACTTTTGGTGCGCACGTGGCTTTTTTTTCTTCTTTTATTGGGCTTGACACATCCGTGTTTTACGTTTGATTTCTGTCGGGACTTGTTGTCGTTGGTCGATTTTTTCATGACATTCGTTGACCCACATAAGCTATGTCCGGGTTCTGTCAGTTACCAAGGATAGGAACAATAGAAGGTAAGGAAGTATGTGTATAAGAGAAGAGAAGAGAAGAGAGTTTTCTTTGTCGCTCTCTTAGTGAAAAGGAAAGTGTATATTTCAATATGGTTTTACTACTATCTAATCCTACTACAAATCTATGAAAGACAAGTTTTTCCTTTCTTGAACTGTGCATACATTTTTTATACATAATTTTGTGCATTCAAATATAGATATTTTGTACAAATTTTTATAATTTCAGAGTAAAGGTATGTTTTTTAAATATATAGTTTGGAGATCATAAACTGCATTGTTGGTAAATTATACTTTAACATGAATTTTTATATTTTTTTAGAGTTGCATTGCCATTTTGCTATTAAATATATTGTTGGTCATTTTACTATATGTTATGGTGACCTATCTACATTAGAATGAACTCTTCCTCCTTCATAAATACTAACCTGCGAGACTTCCTAAGGAGGCAGTCGGAACGCGGTATAACCTGACAGAACGGACGGACCCTTATCTATCTGCTAATAACACTCTTATTTTGTATATATGTTCTGTCATTTCAATACACTTGTTCAACCTACCTTCTTCTTTCCGTGTCTTTCTTTCTGGCCCCTAACGGGCCACAACACTATAAAATATGCTATTGATTTTTTCTTCTGGTTTCTCTATTTGCCAATAGCTGGGATTTTAAAAGTTGCTACCACCCAGTGTGAGGGTGGACCTGGGAACAGCAGCAGTTAAGAGGTGGTTCCACGCTCCTCAAAACATCCAATCTCCCGATCAGAGGCCTTGCTGCCGGATGTCGTTTATCGTCAGAACTTTTAGCGGAAAAAAGCCTAAAGTATATACAGAACATTCAAGCAAGATAACCGTCCAGGGTAAGACGATAAACTACATCCGCGTCCTGGGTAAGACGATAAATTACGTCCAACAGCAACGCCTCTGATCAGAAGGCTTTGAGGAGCCTGGAACCAGGTTATCCCTGGCCCCGAGTGGTAGCATCTGTTAGGGTCCCAGCTATGGGCAAATAGCTACCCCCCCAAACTGGGGTCAAGATACTATGAAAGTGTTAAAAAATAGGTTTTATTACCAGAAATACTTTGTAAAAAATTATTACCAGCAACAAATTTTTTAACGAAAAAATTATTACCAACAATAAAAATCTTGTCGGAATTACATAACCCATTGAAGTTGATATGCCGTAAAACGAACCAAACCAAACAAGACAAGAGAGAAGCATTGTTTAAAATGAGAGTCAATCATTATCTCCTTTTTAATTTCTCTTCGTTTATCGTTCTCTCTCAAAAATAATGTTTTTCTTAATTCTTTCACTCCGAGAAAGGCAATGAAGTCACTAAGATGCAACGGTTACTGAGTGTAATAGAATAATATTTTCTCATATTCTTTCACAATCAATAACCACTTGCATTTTAGTGGCTTTATTGCCCTGCTTAAGCTAGACAGATTTAAAGAAATGCTTTTAATTCTCAAACACATACAATGGATTCATAGCTTTTCAAAGCCCGAGACAGTGACGTATTCAGTTACTATCTTGAAAGCAGTTTTTCGATTTTAGCTAAAAGAGCCTAAATTATATGCGGAAAAGGCAAAGGAGACATGAAAGACGCACTGTTTTAACACGTGACAAAAAAACAAAAACAAAAACAAAGTAACTCAAGCAATTGATAAAAGAACCCAATGAGCAGAAATGTTGCTTAACTTTAATTATGTCTGATAAAATCGTGTAGGCTGAAACATCTGAGTTGTCTTGTGCGTTAAATAGACGGTTGAACCCAATTAAATCTTGAACATAATCAATTTTTTCCCCTCACAAACACATTGATGGTGTGCTGATCCATTTGTCATCTCTTCCATCTCGTCCTTCTTTGAAACGAGTTCTCTGGTTGGGAATAGCTGATTTTTTCGACGCATTATCCCCATAAATAAATATTTCTCAGAGAACCATTAATATCCTCAGTTATCCAAATATGCTTCATTTTAATTTTAATTTTTATTGAATAAATTTTATCAGGATATATGCTGCTCTAAAGAGGGCTGCTTTTTAAACTTCAAACATTTGTTTGGAAAATTATGTCTGATTTTAGAATAAACCTTTTGTGTGTTCTATTATATTATAATAGTTACACAAAAATACAGTGTCCCTCAAAACTGACATTATTTAAAATGTGAATATCTGAGTAACTATGTATTCCAGTCAAACAAAATTAAATAAGCTTCATCTCAGACAATAAAATATTTATTTATCAAAATTTGAACAAGATATTTAAAGTGATGTAGATTCTATATTTGAACAAGATATTCAAAGTGATATAGATTTCTATATTTGAACAAGATATTCAAAGTGATATAGATTTCTATATTTGAACAAGATATTCAAAGTGATATAGATTTCTATATTTGAACAAGATATTCAGAAGTGATGTAGATTCTATATTTGAACAAGATATTCAAAGTGATATAGATTTCTATATTTGAACAAGATATTCAAAGTGATATATATTTCTATATTTGAACAAGATATTCAAAGTGATATAGATTTCTATATTTGAACAAGATATTCAAAGTGATATAGATGCTATATTTGAACAAGATATTCAGAAGTGATATAGATTTCTATATTTGAACAAGATATTCAGAAGTGATATAGATTTCTATATTTGAACAAGATATTCAGAAGTGATGTAGATATTACCGATTTCACAATCCTTCACAAATGCTATTATGCCCACCACCTGTGACACGACACACATCAGATCGGTAGTCCAGCTCCTGCCAAACATGTTGTAGCACGTATTGTGTAACTTTCTCCTGTATCACAGTGATTCTCTGCTTAAGATTAGGGGGGATATATACCTGTCCTTTCACATAGCCCAATAGGAAAACAAATCATAAGGTGTCAAGTCAGGTAACAAAGTGGCCATTACAACAGCACATTGTCATTATCACTGGGAGACCCGATCCATCTTCCTGGTAGATTCTCATTGAGATAAGTCCGCACTGAAACACTAGAGAATGTTACGCAATACATGTGATATTTAACCCATAACTGGGAGGAAGGGAAGAGGTGGATTCATACGATACCCAAGACTATTTGTCAGGTTCGACGTTGCTTAACTTCGCTGATCGTACTAGAACCGATGTTTCAACGTGATACGGCCGTAAACCTTCATTCACTTGAAGCGCTATTAATTTCTATTAGATTAGCCAAAAGCACTCCGAATAAACAATCATTTAGACAATTTTACGAGCAATAATAAAAAAAGAACAGTCTTGTTTGCATACAAGAAAAATAAAATAGAACATTTAACAGTGGCACCGATCTACGCGATTTGTATATACGTCTATTTATCTTCCCTTGCTGCTGCCTTGAGTAAGACTATTACTTATGTAATAAGTTCAATACTTACCCGAAATTTTATAATATTTGATTCGCATGTTAAACAAAGGTAGACTTACAAGTTTCCAGAAAATATGATTCAGAATAAAAATTTTCAAAAAAGAAACTATGATCTGGAATTGTAATAAAAGCAGTGGCAGCGCATAACTCGACTCCACCATAACACCATCCTGGGTATGACGATAGACTACATCAGGCAGCAATGCATCTGATCAGGAGGTTCTGAGGAGCGTAAAACCACCTCTCAATTGCTGGTGTTTCCAGGTCCATTCTGACTCGGGGTGACAACACCTGTTAGGGTCCCAGTTATGGGAAAATAATTAACCCTCTCAAACTGGGGTCAAAGCATTATGAAAGTGCAAAATAGGATTTAATACGAGAAATATATTTTTGAAGAAAAATCATTACCGGCAATACATTTTTGAAGAAAAATCATTACCGGCAATACATTTTTGAAGAAAAATCATTACCGGCAATACATTTTTGAAGAAAAATCATTACCGGCAATATATTTTTGAAGAAAAATCATTACCGGCAATACATTTTTGAAGAAAAATCATTACCGGCAATATATTTTTGAAGAAAAATCATTACCGGCAATACATTTTTGAAGAAAAAAAATATTAACAGCAATGAAAATCTTGTTGGCATTAAATGACCCACTGACGTAATTTTCAGTTAACAGTATGAATATAATAGAGTCCTGTAAATTCTTCCAGTTACTAAGGACATTTTGTTTTGTTATTATTAGTTACTTTGTTTAATAAATTCATTTCGTTTTTTGCCTTGAAAAAGTCCACATTGGACGAAACGCGTTGGCTAATATTACAGTTTTCCTATTGTTTTTTACATTATATATATATATATATATATATATATATATATATATATATATATAAGAACAAATATAGTTTTAAGGTGTGCTATATTTATGGGATAAAGTGCTCAATATCAGAGATAGAGCGTATGTAAATATAAATATAAAAGTGAACATTGAAGTCAACACTCACAGACGACAGGCTGTTTCATGTTGGACGCAATCGTCAGACCGGCTGACGATTGCGTCCAGCATGAAACAGCCTGTCGCCTCTGAGTGTTGACTTCAATGGTCACTTATATATATTTATATATATGTGTGTGTGTGTGTGTGTGTATTTAAGCATTTCGCCCCAAGCCAGGCGGAAGTGCCACTATTACGCAGGAGGGAGGTACAGAGAGTGAAAGTGAGATAAAAGACTGGGTATGGGGGGGGGTTGAGGTAAGGATAAAAGCTGAACGGGGTACAAGACAACAGAAGACGGAGATTGACGGTGCATTTAAATTTTTGAAAATTGTAGTTATCAGGGGAAGCAAGGAAGAGGGTTCCACTGTCGGGAAGTGCGGGGAAAGAAACTGTAGGAGTGGCGGTTACATTGAACTATTTCAAGAGTAAAATGGTGGAACCTGAATGTCAATCTTGTAGCACACGTAAATCCATGCACTCGGGGCACCAGGTAAAAAAAATATCATCAGGTGCCATGAAAATATTTGTAGAAAAGACAGAGGGAAGCCACATAGAGTCTGCGAGAAAGTGATGCCATGTCTGGATCGAAATAAATAAAAAGATCGATTTTTTTTAATATTTATTAATCTGACAGATTTTATTACTTTTTTGTGGCTACTCATATTTGGGTAGAGACTACAATTATTTATTAAAAAAGTATAGTTTTTTTCTTTCCGTATACCGGCCTGAATGTTTGAAAAGTCTTAGAGAAAAATATGGGCCCTCCTGCGTTCCTCTTATATAACCTGACATTGAGGTCAACAGCGAGCGGCGACAGTTCCTTTCATGCTTAAATCTGTCGTCGCTGGGTGTTGACCTCAATCTCCACATTACATTATATATATATATATATATATGAACGGCGAAACGATCTGTCTGTGGATGACAATATATATATATATATATATATATATATATGCGGCGGAAAAATTATTCTGGTTGAGCATAGAATTTGACAACAGTGACTATTACTGTTGCAAGACTCTTCGTTAAGACGAATCGAGTTCTCCGGTCACTGGCATGTTTGTGGAAAAATAAATACCTCTAAATTCACTTTCATTTCTGTCGTGCGCCGATGGCTTAGGGGTGGAATCTCCGACTGATACCAGATCGTCGGGTTTCGATCCCGGTTTGAGGCAATCAGAAGTCTGGCCACATTGATGAACTGTGACACTGCGAAACAATCTTTCTGTGGATGACTATATATATATATATATATATATATATATTTTTTTTTTTTAAAAAAGGTGTAACCACAACAATATTTGCAACCTCTGGCAACAGGAAAGATTAGCAATAATGACATTTCCGGATCCAAAGAAACTTTTGAACCAGAAATTTGACTCTTGAGTCTTTGCATAGATATTAAGAAATTCCTCTTAAGTATATATGAGGCTGGATAAAAAAATGTGCATTTCAATTAACCTCCCCACTGATTCTTTTACAATACCCTCGCTTTTCTTCTCTTCCCCCTTCTTCTTCTTTTTTTTCTTCACATCCCCCTCCTCCTTTTCTATTACACCCAACGTCGTGCGTTTGTTTTTGGTTTTTAAATAATATAGCGTTCATTAGTTTAAAAAAAAATAAATTGATAAAATCGTTTGAGGATACCGTAGTGGATAGGTAGTGGATTCAACAGATCTGATTTTTAAAATATATCTATAACTATCTATCTATCTAATATATTATTATTTAAAGTATACCTAATATATAAATTATATATATATATATATATATATATATATATATATATATATATATATATGTATACTTATGTCCTGAAAAGAAAACCAATACGAACATATGAGAAATTATATAAAAAATTCAAACACTGCACCTGGTCAGTCGTTTTCAAGGAAACTTGCATAAAAGAGGGATTGCTTCCCAAATACACAACATGATATATATATAAGTTTCCTTGACGCCTGACGATTGCACTAGCATGAAACAGACTGTCGCCTCCAAGTGCTGACTTCCATGTCCACTTTTATATTTACACACGCTCTATCTCTGATATTGAGCACTTTATCCCATAAATATAGCACACTTTAAGACTATATTTCTTCATATATATATATATATATATATATATATATATATATATATATATATATATATATATATATATAATTTCATCCCAAGCAAGGTGGAAATGCAACTAGTAGGTAGATATAGTTGTATATGTAAAAATACTCGCATATAAAATATATAATAGACTTCCTTCCATAATACATGTGTATATAATAATGTAATATAATCAAATATGTATAATATTGATAATAGTTTATATATATATATATATATATATATATATATATATATATATATATATAAAATCATTGAAAATTATTATATGTATATGAAAGACATATTGGAGTTAAAGTCTGTATAAAAAGTAGTTATCTCACGCACGCACTTATAATGCAAAATAAAAGGCCTTAAAAATATTTGGTTATACATGTTTTTAAATTTGTGTTCCCGATGTGAGAGTTATTCCTTAGAAATCTATTATGCAAATTATCACGACAGAGTCGGATAAAAAAGATGGAAATTTATTTGCAAAATCAGGGCTTCCTTTATTCTCACGAAACGAACACACGTGCGTTCTTTACGTCAGGATGCCTCGCAGAAAAACACGAGTTATTTAGGTGCAATTATTTTACATACACAGGTTTTGTTTTTTGTTTTTTGTTTTTTTTTAAAATAAAACTCATTTTCTCTATTATAATACGCTAAAATATTAAAAACATATACAGCAACTAAAAATCCAGTTCCGTTTCTAAATGATATCCAACTGTATCGATTTGTTCATATTTATGTATCTCTTGCCATGGGCACATAAATAGATTCGATTTTTTTTATCTGTTTATATCCATTCCACTACCTCTTACCGCTGTGTTTCTGTATGTATTATGGATACACGGTGGTGCAATAAATAGCAGATTGGATTGAGGAAAGGAGATGTAGGATCGAATTCTAATCGAGTTCATTCAGTTGCGTTCATTTTCTCTTGGGAAATGTATCGATGGCCTTACAGCTTTGATCAGTAGGAGAAGGAGAGTTCGGAATTCAAAACCTGAGGAGAGTTGTTTCGACACAACTTTTGATACACGATGTGCATGAATTCTGTGCACCCGGTTCTTCCAAAAAGTGTGGTTAGTTTTGCACAAGCCTTCCCCACAATAATTAAATTATATATGCGGATAATTTGGTTGTTTGATTCTAAGAACTGAGCATATGTACCATAATACTACGTTGAAACGACGGGAAAGTTCATATATATATATATATATATATATATATATATATATATATGCATACACACACACATACACACACAAACATTATATATATATATATATATATATATATATATATATATATATATAAAAAGAAATATAGTCTTAAGATGTGCTATATTTATGGGAAAAGTGCTCAATATCAAAGATAGAGCGTGTGTAAATATAAAATCGCCAGGTAAGCGAAAACTCAGGGTTACTGAGGTAATCCGCCGCTGGCGCCCAAGACCAGTAAGAGCGGAACTCATCCTCCGACAAGCAGAGCGTATCACGTAGGGGATCCTTCGCGACCCCCTCCACTAACAGACGATAGAAGACCTTCCTAGGCCGTGAAAGGTTACTGGATCGGGCAACAGCCAACAAGGCCGACCGACACTCGCGAAGGAAATCCGATTGATCCCGGGGTTTACGATGGCGCTCAACCCGCGAGATGGGGGGGGGGGGCTGATAGTAAGGAAAGGGAACTCGTCCCTGACAATCCCCTCCGTAATCGAATCGCCTCCTGTCGACGCGCGTCGTAGGAAAGCCAACCTCGAGGCACGTTTGTGGCTCTCTAAGTGTGGCATTCGCAGCCCCCCATGACACGGACGTTGTACACAGACACCTCGGTCGACCCGATTCCCGCGTCTCCTCCACAAAATGGAGGATAGCGAGAGCTCGAGCGGCTTTCTGTGGTCTTTATAGAGAGGAAGTACGGACAATCGATAAAGAACAAGAAGGAAAATGTATGTAACACACACCTCCGCCCTGCCCTTCACGGAAAACCTATATATATATATATATATATATATATATATATATATATATATATATTATATATATATGCTAACAGTTTCTTTTCTCGTACTTTTCGCTTGTGGAACTCTTTTTTAGCTTTGTGCTTTCCGGCCAACTTTAAATTCAATATCAATGGTTATCTATTGTATTCCTGATTCTTCTTCTATTGTTCTCGCTCCTTCATAATGTTTCTGTTTTCTAATTCTTTCACACCCAGTAATCTCTTGCGTCTTAGTGGCTTTACTACCTTGCTTGGAGTAAATAGGACTAAAAAAGTTCTCATCATCCTCCCTCTTCTCCGTGCGCATGTGTAGACGCATCAATGTAAATACTGAAGACCAATGCAGTTCTATAGGTCGAAACTTTTCCCATTATGCTATGCTACTTTCTCCTGAAATTTTTGTACATGCCTGAATTTGGTGTCCCTAATTTGTAATTTGCATGTCAGGCCGTTCATTTTGCTAACAGCCATGCACTCTGTCTTCTTGCAATTGATGCTTAGTCCTTTCTTCACGCTTTCCTTCATTACCTTTTGTAAGAGTTCTTTTAAGATTGTGGCTGCCAATAATGAATCCTGGTAAGACTTAATTCTCTCAGAATTGCCCCGCTGTACAAGATGAATAAATCCGTTGAGAATACACATCCTAATTTTATGAAGCTTTATTTGACTAATTCAACCTTGGAACTGGAAACGTTTTTGCTAATTCTATCCAGAACCTCGTTGTTGCTCACATGTTCGGCCCATTGTATCCTCAGCATCTATCTGTAGAACTACATTTCTGTTGCTTCAAGTCTCTTCCTCATCTTTGATGAGATTGCCCAACATTCTCTGCCATACAGGAGGACAGATATCACGTAACAGTTGAGTAACTCTTTTCTTTGTTTACAACAACGTTTTTCGGTCTCTTAATACACTTCTTATCTTTTGGAATGTGTCTTTGTCCATCTCAATATGTCTTCGGATCTCGGTGTCACAATTTCTGTTCTCTGTCAGAACACTTCTCAGATATTTCAATTTCTGTATCGGCTTAATTTTAGTATCTCCAACTTTGCATTTGCATTTTGGGTTCATCCTTTTGCTGATAAGCATGCATTCTGTCTTCTGGTAGTTTATGTTTAATCCTTTCATATCGCTTCCCTTCGCTACACTCTGTAAGAGGTTTTGGAGTTTCCTTCCCGTGTCTGCTATCAACACTGTGTCATCTACATATCTTATATTGTTAAGATTGTAGCTGCCAATAATGAATCCTGGTAAGACTTAATGATCTCAGAATTGGCTCACTGTGTAGGTTGAATAAATCCGGTGAGAAGACACATCCTTGTCTTACTCCCCTTTCCATTTCTATATCCTCCAGTCTCTGTAAGGAGATTACCCAGCATTCATTGCTCTGTAGGAGGACTGATTTTACGTAAGAATTCAGTACTATTTTTGCTTCTAAAGAATTTTTCTTGTTTCTAAATACTTTGCTTAGCTTTTGTAAGACATCTTTCGCTATCCCAATGAGTCTTCGGATTTCGGTGCTATATTTTCCGTTCTCCGTTAAAACATTTCCCAGATATTTTTTTTTTTACACTTGTTTAATTTTAATATCCCCAGTTTGTAATTTACATGTTAGGCTGTCCCATTTGCTAACAACCATAGATTCTGTCTTCTTGCAATTGGTGGTTAGCCCTTTCTTCTGACTTTCCTTTACTACCTTCTGCAGGAGTTCTTGTAGTTTCCTTTATGTGTCTGATATCGACACAGTGCCTTCTGCATATCTTATATTGTTTAGATTTTCGCCAGCAGTACCCAATCCTGGTAAGACTTCTAATTATCTCAGAATCGCCTTACAGTAAGGGTTGAATAAGTCCGGTGAGACGACACATCGTTGTCGACATACGGGTCGAAAATGGTTTCATTAAATGAGTCCATCTAAGCCTAAACTACAAGAAGACAGAATGCATGGCCATCAGTAAGAGGATGAGCCCGAAATGCGATGTGCATGCCTGGAACACTAAAATCAAGCAGACTCGGAAGTTTAAATATCTGGGAAGCGTCTTGACAGAGGACGGTAAGTGCGACACTGAGATCCGTAGACGTATTGGGATAGCCAAGGACGCATTCCAAAAGCTGGACAAAGTTTTGCGAGACAGGAGGATTTCTTTGGTAACAAAGACAAGAATACTGAGCTGTTACGTGACATCTGTTCTCCTTTACAGCAGCGAATGTTGGACGATTTCTTCAAAGATGAAGAAGAGACTCGAGGCGACAGAGATGTGGTTCTACAAAAGGATGCTAAGGATATCAGGGATCGAGCGTGTGAGCAAAGATGACATCTTAAAGAGGTTGCAAACAAGGAGGAGGCTTATATTTAACATCAGGAAGAAGCAGCTGAAGTTTCTGGGACATATAATGTAGAAAGAAGGCTTGGAGAATGTGATACTCACGCGTCGAATAGAAAATGGTTACAGTAAATGAGTTCTTAATGATCCTTAATGAGTTTTAACGTCTCTCTCCAAAAACGTATATTGAAATGCATTTTTAATTCTTCAAAAGAAAGTGCAACAACAACATAAAATGTCTTTGATTATTCCATCTTTGAGTAAAACATTTTACATTTCTGTTTTGATCAACAGATCAAAGTTGGTAGATTTCATATTTCTCAAACAGCCGCATTGCGACACATGTCTGTCAGTGTTGTAAATGAAAAGATATTCTTTATCTTTATATATCGTCAGTATATATTATTTACCACCCAAATCGGAGCTAAAACAAACTTGAAAGTGCATTTAAAATAATTCGAATGTCTCTAAAGATAGTAAAATTTTGGTTCTGTTTCAAAGATAATAGTCTAAAGCTCATCCGAAAAAGAAAATAACTGCGCATTTCACTAAAGTTTTAAGACATTTTTCAAACGTTCTTACGGCCATTTTATCATCGACCCATCTTTTTGATTAACACATGATTACAGACAATATGATAATACATTTAAAATAGTCTCTTAAAAATCAAATATCTATCCTAAATATTTCTTTCAGTAATTAGTAAATTTAAGGAGTAATTAACAGAATTATGGAAATAGCAAATAACACCCTTTAAAAAAACAGCAAGGAATATTTAAATTATCAATAAGTTATTAAAGAAGTTACCTCACACAAACCATAGTTTTACCCCCCCCCAAAAAAAAAACTTGCCTTTAAATTTAATTAAGTATGAAAGCCCAGAACTTCCAGAATATAGAAACTGGTTTCATTTATCTTTAAAATCTTTTAAAAGGTTATATAATCAATAACGCTGGAAGATAAATTTTCTGTAAATGCCATTAACGTATATTTCAGCGTATAAGGCGACCTTTAGATAAGACGAGGTAAAAATATATATATATAAAAGAAAACATTTCATGAATTTATCCTATACCTGTAGTATAAGACGACTGCTTATTGATTATATATTTAAATTATCAATAAGTTATTAAAGAAGTTACCTCACACAAACCATAGTTTTAACAACCCCCCTCCAAAAAAACCTGCTTTAAATTTAATTAAGTATGAAAGCCCAGAAGTTCCAGAATATAGAAACTGGTTTCATTTATCTTTAAAATCTTTTAAAACTTTATATAATCAATAACGCTGGAAGATAAATTTTCTGTCAACGCCATAAACGTATATTTCAGCGTGTAAGACGAGGTAAAAATATAGATATATAAAAAAAAAAAATTTCATGAATTTATCCTATACCTGTATTATAAGACGACTGCTTATTGATTATATATTTAAATTATCAATAAGTTATTAAAGAAGTTACCTCACACAAACCATAGTTTTAACCCCCCCCCCACAACCCCCCCCCCCCAAAAAAAGACGACTGCTTATTGATTATATAAAGATGATGATATTGGAAATATTGTTACTTACTGTATCCTTAGAAATTCAAAATAAACGAAAGAACAAAACCGATTCTATATCCAGTTTTTCCTACACACTTCCCCCAAAAGGGAAACCATTGTTTTTTTTTACATTTCATCTTGTGGTCTCTTGCGAATACTCCTATATCTCATTTTCCTATATTTAAACAGTTACAAACAGCCTGGTGCACTAATGGCCATTTACTTATACTTCATTGACAAGCACAAAATAGCGCTAATAACATACGTTAATATACAGTAATAGTACATTCCACTTTCAACATTTTTTATTCGCAAACATAATTCGTAGTTTATATTTTCTCAGCTGAGCTTCCATGGAGACAAGTTGATTTTATTGATATTGTGGTGATTATCATCATCATCACACACATACATACATACATACATATATACAGATCATTCGACAAGTATTCATTGGCTAATCTCCTCAAAACTAGCTCGTTGATTGGTCAATTCCGACCAATCAGATCGTCTGCACGCGTGGAATAATATTTCCCGCGCATTGAGCTGAGAGCCTGTCACGTGAGACACAACCTTACATAAAAAAAACACGAGTAATCCTCTTCTCTCCTTTTTCCCTTTCATCTCCTTCCTTGCTGTCAAAATGTGACCTTCAAGAACTCTCGTCTCGACCTTGCGGTCAGACGTTAAAGAACATTACCAACATTCACGCAAGTACGAACTCTTAACTCTTCTGAACTCTAGCAACTTTTCCAACTCACATTTCCTAACATGCAACAGGAACTTTATTCTTCTAAAACTACAGTTTAATAATTGATTCAACTTCGTGAGCCCCGGTACAAATATTTCCCAAATCTAAGAGACGTAACTCTATCAAACCTTTAGCTTATATGCATGTACATCAAAACACAAATTGAAATGTTATGTTTTGAACCATTACGTTCTTTCGTGTATTTTATGCAATGTGCTATTTTACGCCAAATATAAATTGCATGTGACCGCCACATTTGATGGTAACCTCAAGCATTTTTGCTTGTCCTTTTCCACCTCATTCCTAATCAAAGTTAAATAAATGTGGTGGGGTCCGCTACATCTGATTGGAAATCCTTCACATTTTGATTGCTGCCCCGTCGTTCGTTGCGGATTGCGCGCTACAATATAAAATTATTCTTTGAATAGGCAATTTATTATGAAGTTATGCCAGTAATATATAAGATAGAAATGTGTTTTTATCTTTTACTTTCGTTATCAGTTTATTTGATGATGGGAATCTTTTATATACGTTATTGGTTATCTCACCGGAGTCGATGTTATCTCACTGACAAACATCATTCAGAATTTAAGGTTTCTATTTAAGAATTATAGTATAAGACGACCCCCAATTTGAAAAGTGATATTTTGGGTTTAAAGGTCGTTTTTTTATGCGGAAATATACGGTATTTTTCATGAAAAATATATTAAAATGTTTATATATCTATGCAAATATATAAAAATAAAATGTTTGTCAATTATTTTGTAATTGATTTCTTAAAAACTATTTCATGTCATAAACTATTTAACTGCACCAAATCAGATCTTTATTTTAAGAAAATTTATTAAAAAAGAAAATGTTATGCTATAAAAGGAAACAAAACTGGGAAAATATGATAAAAGTCTTATTTGATTCATAGTGACTATCGACAGCATTCTCTTTGCTTTCATTCGGCTACCAATATCATAAAATATTCTAGACATCTCCAGACATCATATATAATTTTCTTTAATTTTACTAAAAGGGACGTAATTCAGAATTGTTAAATTATTTCTTATTTGATCTTCCATACGAAAATATTATCTAACAGTACATAACATAATAAATAAGATAAAATTCATTTGGAGATATTTCTCAAGAGAAAATGACATCAAAGATTTGTCAATATTCAAACATGAAAAAATCTCTTGTTACTAACATCAGAAAAAAATCAAAACCAGACTAAAAATAAAAAATAAATTTTCATTGTAGATTTTCCCCCGTAAAATATGAAAGAAAATAATGTTTTATCAATTTTTTTTGCAGTAACCCTAAGCAAAAATATATATTTTGAGTTTTATTTAATTATTTTTATATGGTTTCAGAACAAATCTTCAATGTTTTCTGATCTAATATTTGTCAAATATATTTACTGAAATAATATCTTCAGGGATTTTTATTTACGAAACTATAAAAGATTTTTTGTCATCATACGACCATCAGTTTTGAAACTATTAAAGATTTATCGAAACAATGGGTTAACGCACCCGGCCCTAAATACTTCTACTAATCTTTTTTGATAAAATAACCTATTATGTATATTACGCATACATTCCTGAATAAGTACTGAAAATTAAATTAAGCAAATGTCCTGAATTTTGAAAAAAAAAAAAAAATTAAAAACAAGTGTAACATTTTTTTCATTTCAATTCGGGGAAAAACAGTTCGATTTTGCCGGTATCTAATATACTTAATATCTGAAGAATATTAAATATATATATATATATATATATATATATATATATATATATATATATATATATATATATATATGTTGAAAAGAAGCGAGAAACCGGAAACGGTTTTGGTTATAATGTGGATTTTTTAAAATATTATTTTACAAAAATCCACATAATCAAAAACCTTTTTGGTTTCTCTTTTCTTTTTAAAAGATACACTTTTCTCTCTTTTGACAGCTCTAACCTCTTCCCTATATATATATATATATATATATATATATATATATATATATATATGCAGGGTGCGATGGGTAAATTATCGCCATTTTATATTTTTAATTTTGCGCATGCTCATTGTTTTTGATTTTGTCGACTGCACAGTATAGTAGATTGAGTTGGGCACAGTCTCCACCAGAAATTTGCAAACGGCATACTGTACTGTTTGACATTCGAACTGGAAGCTCTAATATGAAATTTTCAGAGTGTTTGGGTGTCAATCTGAGGAGAATGCAGTTGATTCGGAAAGAGTTGGATGAATCTAATTGTGATTACGAATGTGTATGGTATGATCACTAGTGATGTAGACGTTATGCCGCCATTCATCTTCCCACAGTGCCCCAGACTCAACACGGAAGCCTACATCAAGTGATTTGAGGAGATAGTGCTGTCCAGGTTAAGAGTGTGGGTGCTGGAAAATCCTATGTTTTGCCCTAGGACTCTGCACCATGACAAAATTTCTGCAACCACATCACCACTTAAATCTGGCCACCTAACTCCAGAAGCGGCAACCCGCTTGATTATGATGTCAAACCTCGTCAGAATCAAGACGGGTGACCACTTGGGAATGCCAGGTGCTATAAGCTCCATTGCGGAGATGGTTTAATAAAAAGTAGATTGGACATTGAAAATCGGAATGCAGAGTTCCAGCTCCACTCAGCTTTGTTATATTCACATAGTGCTAATGGTATGAATGGCATTGTGAATGGTATGACGCCATCTACTCACCATTAGGTTAATTAGTAGGGCTTGTATCAGTAAATCATCACTATCCCCACCCCTAAGAAAACCTCTTATAATCTAAAAATATTGTCTGGCCTTAAATAACCTTTAAGAGGTTGATAAGCTGTAACAACTAAATCAGTCAAATATATATATATATATATATATGAAGAAATATAGTCTTAAAGTGTGCTATATTTTGTTTGTTTGTTCTGACTATTATTTCGGTGGGTACAGATTTTAATGTATTTATTTGGATTGATTATCTTTATTTATTTTTTCTTAAAGGCTAGTTTATTGGTATCGGTTGTTAGTTTCGACTTCCGGTAAAAGTAACCGCAAAAATAGATTACCCACAATGCACCATTTACCCATATATATAAATAGCCGAACAAAATAACAGCACTAGTTGCCTGACGATTGCATCTAGCATGAAACAGACTGTCGCCTCTAAGTGTTGACTTCTATGTTCACTTTTATATATATATATATATATATATATATATATATATATATATATATATATATATATATATATATATATATATACAGGGTGTCCGTAAAGTTCGTGTGCACTTTAAAAAATTTATAACTTTATTTGTATTTGCGATAGAAATAATTTGTAAAAAGGATTAGAAAGAAGTAAATCTATATTTTTTAAGGTTTTATTGAAATTTTATTTAAGTTTCCACATGTCCTCCATCATTAGCAATACAAAGGGTAATACGATTTTGCAGTTCACAGAAAACATTTGCCAATTGATTTACAGTAATGCCTGAAATCACATTAGTTATTTTAGCTATACTTAAAACTAGGTACATTAAACTTTATAACATTTTTACAGATTATTTCTATCGCAAATACAAATAAAGTTATAATTTTCTTAAAGTGAACACGAACTTTATGGAAACCCTGAATATATATATATATATATATATATATATATATATATATATATATATATATATATATATATATATATATATATATATATAATTATACAAACAACAGCCACCTGCGTTAATGTGAAGCTCTCTTCAGGAAGATGAATGGAGCACTTCGGGTAATTGACATTCGTTTACATATGTAAAAACAAATTGCTAGATTTAGTCATTCTGTCGAATGTTTATAGCTCAGTGGTAGAATCTCTGACTGATACCAAATTGGTTGGATTTCAATCCTGGCTTGAGGTATTCGGTTGTCTAGTCGCACTGAAGAGCTGTGATACAGCGAAACAGTACTGTCTGCTCTGCGAATGACACACACACACATTATATATATATATATTTATATATATATATATATACACACTGGGTATAACAGCAACATCGTCCATAATTATCCATCCAACAAAGTGTTTAATATCTAAAAAACGACTAAATTGCGTTTTTCCTCAGGTTTTTAGACAAGGGATTTAGCATTCTTGATAACATTTATCGTAATAATCACTGAAAGCTCTTGAGTTATTAATCTAAAATAGAGCAGGTTAAAACTGTTTTGTGTCGGAATCATTGTTTTCCCAACTGAGCAATGGTAAGAGGAAAAAGATCATTCAGGCCTTCTGTAATGGTACCAACATTCATACGCTGGCTTCTATCTTAAAAAAAAAATATGCGAGCGACAAACGTATCGTGATTGTATATATTTTCTGCAATCATCAATGAAGTCCTGTCTATGTTCCAGTTTATCGTGGCACGAAAAAAATAACTCACCCACCTCCACCCTCTGAGCTTACATTTCTATTTAGCGTAGATCTGACATTTAAGTGGTTAATCAGACGTACAATTCTAATTTTAATTTTGTCTTTATATCCTGCATTAACTTTCAGAAAAGATGTAACACTGTTTTTAAATTTTCTTAAAAATCATTTTAATTATCAGTTACATACCATTGAAATTATGAAAGCTTTTGTTTAGCGATTTCAAAATGTTTTTTTCTAATCTCTAATAATATAATTTTTTGCTCTATTTTTTATTGAGCTTTTTTTTAAAAAAGTAAATGCTGTGAACTGTGGATTTTTACCCCATCTGTTCTTTTTCACTGATATGGTTAAAAGTGCTGAATATGACCGTGTGTAAATATTGAAGTGGACACTGAGGTCAACATCAGCTTGTTTCATGCTTGAATGTAGTCCTCAAGCTATTATGGCTATTATATATTTTGAACTGGAGTTTCTTCTCTTGCATTTTATGAGAAATAATAAATGAAATCAGGTTACATATTATGAAGATTTCGTTCAAGCAAGCATGAAACACTATCACCGTTCGATATTGACATCGGTGATCACTTTATGTGTATATATATATTTATATATATTTATATATTTATATATATTTATATATATATATATATATATATATTTATATATATTTATATATATATATATTTATATATATATATATATATATATATATATATATTTATATATATATATATATTTATATATATATATATATATATATATATTATATATATATATATATATATATATTTATATATATATATATTTATATATATATATTTATACAATACAAACCCGATTTCAGATCTAAGCCATCAACTAGGATTATAAACCCAACTAGGCCGGAAATCGGCAGGATTAGTAAGAACATGTTAGAAAAAACCAACCACTCCATAAAGAAAACCCTCGGACTACTACAATGGATTAACACTGCGGATGTCATCAACTGGTTTACTAACATCGGATTTAAGGACAAATGTACCTCCATACAGTTTGATATTACTGACTATTATCCATCTATATCCAAAAATCTGTTCACTTGTGCCCTGGATTTTGCTCGGGAATACTCCAACATTTCTGAAAGAGAAGTGAATACCATCATGGAGTGCCGAAATTCGGTTCTAATCTACAAAGATGAACAGTGGACCAAAAAGTCCTGTAACGAAAAATTTGACATTTCAATGGGTTCTCTGGATTCTGCTGAAGCTTCTGATCTTGTTGGATTATTTCTTTTGTATAATTTAAGTGCATTTGATTGCCTAGATTCTTATAGTGTAGGATTATATAGGGACGATGGGTTATTAGTAGTTAAGAATTCCACTAAAATTAAAGTAGATCGTATTAGAAAAATGATACATAAGGTATTTAAGGATCTA
The DNA here is from genome assembly GCA_964036315.1 of Acanthosepion esculentum. NCBI lineage: Eukaryota > Metazoa > Mollusca > Cephalopoda > Sepiida > Sepiidae > Acanthosepion > Acanthosepion esculentum. Next base: position 57,436,235 of record OZ038515.1, read on the forward strand.
GGTCTCAGAGTAATAGTTTCCACTAATGTTAAACAAGTAGACTTCCTAGACGTCACCCTAGACCTCACTAGCAACACATACCAACCATATGTAAAAATTAATTCCAATCAAATATACGTTCATCCAAATTCTAACCACCCCCCTGCAATCATCAAACACATACCCTATTCTATTGAATGTAGGATCAGTAACAACTCTTCAAACAGAGATATTTTTAATAAGCATAGAGACCTTTACAATTCTGCACTTAAAAATAGTGGATATAAAAATATTAATATTCAATATAAAAGCCCTATAAATAGCAACAATAATGGTAGAAAGAGATCTAGAAAAATCATATGGTATACTCCCCCTTTTAACATTATGGTTAAAACTAAATTGGGGCACCTGTTTCTAAACCTCATTAAAAAACATTTCCCCAAATCTGGAACCAACTCACTCAGTAAAATATTTAACTCTAATACTCTTAAGTTAAGCTATAGTTGTGCTGATAACCTAGAGAAAATAATTAAAACACATAACAATAGTATATTCAGCAAGTATATAAATTCGGAGAGCCTGACAACCCACAAGGTTGCACAAAGCAACATTAAGCAAAATGACACTAATAATAAATCATGTAACTGCAGGAATCCCAATAATTGTCCACTAAATAATAATTGTTTAACTAGCTCTGTAGTTTATCTCAGTACTATATCAACACTAGAAAATCCAAATATAAAGAAATTCTACATAGTTTGCACCATGAGACCATTCAAGGAACGCTGGCGGGGTCATCTGCAATCTTTTAATAATAGTAACTATAAATATATGACTTCATTATCCAAATACTTTTGGAGTCTAAAAGAGAAAAATAAAACACCTAAGGTTAAATGGAAATTAATTAGAAAGGCCCGGACATGTAACTCACTATATGCCCCGTGTTACTTATGCCTTAACGAGAAACTTGAAATAATTAGATTTAAAAATAAGACTGATCTTTTAAATCAAAGATATG
>OZ038515.1:57444731-57474731 GCA_964036315.1 Acanthosepion esculentum
TAGTATTGTGAATAGCATAGAGATAGAGGATAGTGTAGAAAGAGTGAACCGTGTAGAGATTATTTTATAGCGAATGCTATAGAGATAGAGGATAGTGTAGAAAGAGTGAACCGTGTAGAGATTATTTTATAGCGAATACTATAGAGATAGAGGATAGTGTAGAAAGAGTGAACCGTGTAGAGATTATTTTATAGCGAATACTATAGAGATAGAGGATAGTGTAGAAAGAGTGAACCGTGTAGAGATTATTTTATAGAGAATACTATAGAGATAGAGGATAGCGTAGAAAGAGTGAACCGTGTAGAGATTATTTTATAGCGAATCCTATAGAGATAGAGGATAGTGTAGAAAGAGTGAACCGTGTAGAGATTATTTTATAGCGAATCCTATAGAGATAGAGGATAGTGTAGAAAGAGTGAACCGTGTAGAGATTATTTTATAGCGAATGCTATAGAGATAGAGGATAGTGTAGAAAGAGTGAACCGTGTAGAGATTATTTTATAGCGAATGCTATAGAGATAGAGGATAGTGTAGAAAGAGTGAACCGTGTAGAGATTATTTTATAGCGAATGCTATAGAGATAGAGGATAGTGTAGAAAGAGTGAACCGTGTAGAGATTATTTTATAGCGAATACTATAGAGATAGAGGATAGTGTAGAAAGAGTGAACCGTGTAGAGATTATTTTATAGCGAATGCTATAAAATAATCTCTACACGGTTCACTCTTTCTACACTATCCTCTATCTCTATAGCATTCGCTATAAAATAATCTGAACCGTGTGAGATTAAGAGTGAACCGTGTAGAGATTATTTTATAGCGAATGCTATAGAGATAGAGGATAGTGTAGAAAGAGTGAACCGTGTAGAGATTATTTTATAGCGAATGCTATAGAGATAGAGGATAGTGTAGAAAGAGTGAACCGTGTAGAGATTATTTTATGGCGAATCCTATAGAGATAGAGGATAGTGTAGAAAGAGTGAACCGTGTAGAGATTATTTTATAGCGAATGCTATAGAGATAGAGGATAGTGTAGAAAGAGTGAACCGTGTAGAGATTATTTTATAGCGAATCCTATAGAGATAGAGGATAGTGTAGAAAGAGTGAACCGTGTAGAGATTATTTTATGGCGAATCCTATAGAGATAGAGGATAGTGTAGAAAGAGTGAACCGTGTAGAGATTATTTTATAGCGAATGCTATAGAGATAGAGGATAGTGTAGAAAGAGTGATCCGTATAGTAATAGTGGATAGTACTTAAGAGTGACCAATTAAACGCCATGCAAATTCCTATATATACATTTCATTTGTCATCACCTGATCTACTTATTCAATATGTAATCGCCCGTGTTTGCTCATTGGCGATTTATGTTCAAACTATAGTGTCGGCAGCGATTCTTTACTCCTATAAAACACTATTGTCTCTGTTCATATTTATCTATCTCTGCCTGTTCATATCTATCTCTGGTCATATCCGTAATATCTATCTATCTATCTATCTCTGGTCATGTCCGTCTATCTATCTATCTATATCTCTGGTCATGTCCGTCTATCTATCTATCTATATCTCTGGTCATGTCCGTCTATCTATCTATCTATATCTCTGGTCATGTCCGTCTATCTATCTATCTATCTATCTATCTATCTATCTATATCTCTGGTCATATCCGTCTATCTATCTATATCTCTGGTCATATGCGTCTATCTATCTATATCTCTGGTCATATCCGTCTATCTATCTATCTATCTATCTATATCTCTGGTCATATCCGTCTATCTATCTATATCTCTGGTCATATGCGTCTATCTATCTATATCTCTGGTCATATCTGTCTATCTATCTATCTATCTATCTATATCTCTGGTCATATCCGTCTATCTATCTATCTATCTCTGTCATATCCGTCTATCTATCTATCTATCTCTGTCATATCCGTCTATCTATCTATCTATCTATCTATCTATCTATCTATCTGTCATATCCGTCTATCTATCTATCTATCTATCTATCTCGGGTCATATCCGTCTTTCTATCTATCTATCTATCTATCTACCTCTGGTCATATCCGTCTTTCTATCTATCTATCTACCTCTGGTCATATCCGTCTTTCTATCTATCTATCTACCTCTGGTCATATCCGTCTTTCTATCTATCTATCTACCTCTGGTCATATCCGTCTTTCTATCTATCTATCTACCTCTGGTCATATCCGTCTTTCTATCTATCTATCTACCTCTGGTCATATCCGTCTTTCTATCTATCTATCTACCTCTGGTCATATCCGTCTTTCTATCTATCTATCTACCTCTGGTCATATCCGTCTATCTATCTATCTATCTATCTATCTATCTACCTCTGGTCATATCCGTCTTTCTATCTATCTATCTATCTATCTACCTCTGGTCATATCCGTCTTTCTATCTATCTATCTATCTATCTATCTATCTATCTACCTCTGGTCATATCCGTCTTTCTATCTATCTATCTATCTATCTATCTATCTATCTATCTACCTCTGGTCATATCCGTCTATCTATCTATCTATCTATCTATCTATCTATCTATCTATCTACCTCTGGTCATATCCGTCTATCTATCTATCTATCTATCTATCTATCTATCTATCTATCTATCTACCTCTGGTCATATCCGTCTATCTATCTATCTATCTATCTATCTATCTATCTATCTACCTCTGGTCATATCCGTCTTTCTATCTATCTATCTATCTACCTCTGGTCATATCCGTCTTTCTATCTATCTATCTATCTATCTATCTATCTATCTACCTCTGGTCATATCCGTCTTTCTATCTATCTATCTATCTATCTATCTATCTACCTCTGGTCATATCCGTCTTTCTATCTACCTATCTACCTCTGGTCATATCCGTCTTTCTATCTACCTATCTACCTCTGGTCATATCCGTCTTTCTATCTACCTATCTACCTCTGGTCATATCCGTCTTTCTATCTACCTCTGGTCATATCCGTCTTTCTATCTACCTCTGGTCATATCCGTCTTTCTATCTACCTCTGGTCATATCCGTCTTTCTATCTACCTCTGGTCATATCCGTCTTTCTATCTACCTCTGGTCATATCCGTCTTTCTATCTACCTCTGGTCATATCCGTCTTTCTCTCTACCTATCTACCTCTGGTTATATCCGTCTTTCTATCTACCTGTCTACCTCTGGTCATATCAGTCTTTCTATCTACCTGTCTACCTCTGGTCATATCAGTCTTTCTATCTACCTCTGGTCATATCCGTCTTTCTATCTACCTCTGGTCATATCCGTCTTTCTATCTACCTCTGGTCATATCCGTCTTTCTATCTACCTATCTACCTCTGGTCATATCCGTCTTTCTATCTACCTATCTACCTCTGGTCATATCCGTCTTTCTATCTACCTCTGGTAATATCCGTCTTTCTATCTACCTCTGGTCATATCCGTCTTTCTATCTACCTCTGGTCATATCCGTCTTTCTATCTACCTCTGGTCATATCCGTCTTTCTATCTACCTATCTACCTCTGGTCATATCCATCTGCAGCTGAAGTTCAACGTAACCATGACTTCAATATCACAAGGAGCGGCTGTAGTTTGACTTTTACTGCATTCAGAACCACTTGCAAATTATTTAAAGCATTTCACCCCAATCAAGGCGGGAGTGACACTAGCACGCAAGTGCTTACAGAGAGTAAGAGTAAATGGGGATGTTTGAGGAATGCCTAATAGAAGGACGAAGATCACGATGAAGGCATCAGAAGATGTCGATTGACATTACATTTATATTTTTGAAGGTAATAATTATCAGGGAAGCAAGTAAGTGGAAGGGAGTTCCACTGTCGGGAAGTGCCAGATAAGCTAGACGAGGCGGTTAAATTTAATTGTTTCGACAGTAAAAGGGTGGGGTCGAGATGCCAAACTAGTAGCACAATTAAATTCCTGCTGTTAGGGTATCTCTAAATATAGCTCGCCAGAGCAGTTGCCATGAAAATATTTGTAGAAAGTGACTGGAGTCGAGATGCCTGTTCAGGACCTATCATATCAAAATGTAGCTATGCACAAGCGGCCAAAGCCAAGGCCAAATTGGATCCCGAAGATTCTGTAAGATCACCAAACAAATTATAAATATCGGCTGTGCTCATTATCAAAAATGGTCCCGATGTCATATCTTTGTCGACAGACAAGGCGATATTTTCGCCTCAATCTTTGCCTCCCATTCAACATTAGAAGGCATTGGATATCCTACTCTCAACTTTCCTGTTCATATATATATATATATATATATATATATATATCTCCGTTGGGTACCTCAACGTGGTGTAATGGTTAGAAAGCATGTCTGAGTAGTGAGTTCGATCCTCACTTGGTACCCCATACCTTGTCCCACATCTAAGCTGTGCTTAGACAATCACCATATATCTTTTCGCATCTATATATAGATCTTTTCCTATCTATCCATACATGTATGTATGTTTTTACTTATTTATCAATCTATGTTCATATCTATCTATGCCTGTTCATATCTATCTGAGTTCTTTGGTAGGCAGGATAGCAATAAATTCTTTATCTTCCTTAAACCATTCCTACCTTGTAGCAGAGGATACACGTGTCTATCTATGTATATCTGTTCATATGTATTACATTTTGAAGAATATCATTTAAATATATTGACCTTACATCTGTTCTTTGACAATTTCTGGTAAAACGAAATTACTTTACGAACGCCCTGTCTATACGCCGAATCAGATATTTAAAGATATGAATATTTTCAAATGAGTACGTCTTCGTAAATAATCCACATTTAACAGAAATATTTCATATACATTAAATATAAGCGTATTTGTGATTTGCGATCCAATGCGATTCATGCTTGGAACTTCCATGTCCGACAGGAATCTTTGATGTAAGAGGAGTTGAACTGTGGTGGCTGGAGTACTTATTTGGTTCAACCAAAAAGATCTCAAAATAAGCTTTGTACTCGGAGTCACTAAAACAGCAAGATTCACTAAGATGGTGTCGTCATAGCTAAAAAGGGCATAATCTGGATTCAAAAATGTCGGAATATCAGTGTGTGCGCCGATATAAATAAGGAGTGAACCGAGCTAAATGAGGACAGCGATTTATATAAAGGTCCGACCAATCTGGGAAGAGGAGGTATTTTTTTTCCAAAAAATTTCAGAAGATCGAATGTTCGAAGAAAGCCCCGAACACCACATACCCTCCACAGCAGGCTTTAATTTGACGGAATTCAAAAGTGAACAATGTTTTGTAATTATGAAAAATTTAGTATCGTCTTCTAGTTACTAGTATAACATTACAAAATGAACACTCGTAGATTTTAAGATTTTAAATAATAAATGAACTATTTTATATATTTAAGAAACAATAATGTTTAGTTATACGGTATTTAATAAATTCAAATATTATTCGATCTAGTTCTCCTGCCGTTAAGTAAAATAATTTTACATTTTTCTCCAAGAACTGATGCAGTTTTAAATACAGGGTGTCCATAAAGTTCGAGTGCACTTTAAAAAATTTATAACTTTATTTGTATTTGCGATAGAAATAATTTGTAAAAATGATTAGAAAGAAGTAAATCTATATTTTTAAAGGTTTTATTGAAATTTTATTTAAGTTTCCACATGTCCTCCATCATTAGCAATACAAAGGGTAATACGATTTTGCAGTTCACGGAAAACATTTGCCAACTGATTTACAGTAATACCTGAAATCACATTAGTTATTTTAGCTATACTTAAAACTAGGTACATTAAATATTATGACATTTTTTACAGATTATTTCTATCGAAAATATAAATAAAGTTATAATTTTTTTAAAGTGCACACGAACTTTATGGACACCCAGTATATAATAAAAACATCATTTGTTACTAGGAATTTGTTTGGAGTTAGTACAATTATATCTGATAAAATAGTTCTATGATATAATAACGAATATAGTGATTTTCCAAGCGTAGCATTGATGTGGCACAAGGCCGAAAATAGGGACACCCAGTGAGGATCGATCTCACTATTCAGTCGCAATTGTTCTAGCGAGACAAGCTTGCTAACCATTACATCACGTGGCAGTGCCCAAAACAATTTTCTAAGCGTAGCTTAGATGTGGCACAAGGCCGAAAGTATGGGGCACCCAGTGCGGATCGAACTCACTCTTCAGTCGTAATTGATCTAGCGAGACAAACTTGTTAACCATTACATTTCGTCGAAATGTCCACTGATGATTTTCTAAGTATATCTTAGATGTGGCACAAGGCCTAAAATATGGAGCACTCAGTGAGGATCGAACTCACTGTTCAGGAGTAATTGATCTAGTGAGACAAGCTTGCTAACCATTACACCACGTCGAAGTGCCCAAAATGATTCTCGAAGCGTATCTTAGATATGCCACAAGGCAGAAAGTCTGGTGCACCCAGTGGGGATCGAACTCACTATTCGGAAGTAATTGATCTAGCGAGACATACTTGTTAACCATTACATTGCTCGTCAAAATGTCAAAAATGTGTCAACCTAAATAGTGGCCAATAACAAAGGACGACAGAGAAAAAAATGACATCCGAATAGAGAGGTCCTCTCATCGACTGTCGTATTCATATACAAATGTCCACATTATAAACAGTAGTTGATACAGTTGGAGGCTAAACTCATCCTAACCTTTGGCAGTGGTTGGTATTCATTGAATATTAGCCCAATCCCTAGGGAACTTTTCTCCAGATAGCATCTCTTCCTTAGGAGTGGGCTGGGTTTATTGCCCCAAAAGAAGTGCCGAGAGAGCTTAGGATTATTTGCCCTGTATGAAAGGAGGATATCTTTGGTAACAAAGAAAAGAAAAGAATACTCTACTCTTACGTGACATCTGTTCTTCTTTACAGCAGCGAATGTCAGACGATTTCTTCAAAGATGAAGAAGGATATCATGGACCGAGCTTATGAGTAACGATGAGAACTTAGGTTGCAAACAAGAAGGAGGCTTATACTTAACATCAGAAAGAGTTAACTGAAGTTTCTGGCTGTCCCATTTGCTAACAAACATAAATTCTTCTTGCAATTGATGACTAGCCCTTTCTTCTGGTTTTTCTTTACTACATTCTGCAGGAGTTCTTGAAGTTTCCTTTCTGTGTCTGCGATAAACACTGTACCTTTTGCATATCTTATGTTGTTTAGATTGTGTCCAGCAGCAATCAATCCCGGTAAGGCTTCTAATTATCTCAGAATCGCCTTGCGTTATGTGTTGAATAAGTCCGGTGAGACGACACATCGTTGTCGACATACGGGTAGGAAATGGTTTCAGTAAATGAATCCTAAGCCTAAACTACAAGAAGACAGAATGCATGGCTATCAGTAAGAGGATGAGCCCGAAATGCGACTTACAGGTCGGGAACACTATAATCAAGCAGACGCGGAAGTTTAAATATCTGAGAAGCGTCTTGACGGTAAGTGCGACACTGAGCTCCTTTGACGTTTTGGGCAGAGAATTGCGAGACAGGAAGATTTCTTTGGTAACAAAGAAAAGAATACGGAGCTGTTACGTGACATCTGTCCTTCTTTACGGCTGCGAATGTTGGACGATTTCCTCAAAGATGAAGAAGAGACTCGAGGCGACAGAGATGTGATTCTACAGGAGGATGCTTTAGATATCATGGACCAAGCGTATGAGCAACGATGAGATCTTATGGAGGTTGCAAACAAGGAGGAGGCTTATACTTAATATGGGGAAGAGGCAGCTGAAGTTTCTGAGACACATAATGAGGAAGGAGGGCCTGGAGAATCTGATACTCACGGGTCGAATAAAGCGAAAGAGAGACAAGGGAAAACAACGCGTGACATACCCGGCGGACTTAAGCAAGTGGATGACAGAACGTGGTCTGGGGGAGGAAGCAGAGGGAAGGAACTTGCTGAGAGCTGCAAGGGATAGAAGAAGGTGGAGAGCCATGATCACCTATGTCCTGAAAGGACATGGCATATAAAAAGAAAGAAAGATGGCTGTTAAACTGACTTTAAACCTTGACCTTGTGTCACATACGGTTGAGATATGGGCGCCCTGGTAAATACCACTAATCTTAACCTTGAAGATGAAAGTACTGGAGAAATAGTAGTGAATACATTTAACTAATTACAGTTTACAAAACCAAACATCGCTGATCAGGAGGAAGAATGAGTAGCGTCTATCAAAGAAATAATTGTGCGATGCATATTCAAAGATAGTAACGCTTATTCGATAATCTACAAGAACATACAGGGGTTGGACAAAATAATTGGACCAGGTGCAAATTCCACTCCTATATTTCAAAGACCTATTATATTAAGAACATTAACTAAAACTTCGTAATTGCAGATTATATCTATTGTAAATACGTTTATTTATCTAATTTACTGTCCTTGGCTTATTTATTTTTAGAATTTAGTAGAATTTAAGCTAAATACGTGACCTCTCCGAGTTCGAAAAAGAGAAAATTGTTGGAGCGCGCATGGGAGGAGCCTCGATCATTCAGTTTGCTGAACTGTTTGGTTTTTTAAGAGCTACCATATCAAGAACTATGACGCAATTCAAGAAACAGGGTAAAACCTCTAGCAAGGACAGCAATTCGGTCCGGACTTGCAAACTTACGGACAGGGACTGACGTGCATTGAAACGCAATGTGGCAAAAAATCATCGGACTACTGCGGTCAAAGTGACTGCTGAGTTGAATAATCATCTGAATAGCCCAGTTTCTACTAAAACTGTTCGTCATGAGCTCCATAAGGCTGGATATCATGGAAGAGCCGTCGTAAGGAAACCTCTTCTCTCCACTCGCAACATTCAGAAGTGGTTGAAGTGGTGCAGAGATCACAATGCCTTGCAGACTAATGGAAGCAAGTCATATTCTCAGCCGTGTCCAGTTTTTCTCTTTTCCTAACTTCAGGGCGAGTTTATGTGTGGAGGCAGCCCAACGAAGCTTACAACCCTGACTGCCTTCTTCCAACAGTGAAGCATGGAGGTGGATCAGTGATAGTTTGGAAATGTCTTGGTTCAATAGTTGCTCTGCGAGATAGAATCAACTGCAAAAATTACCGGAACATTTTTGGAGATCATGTCCATCCAGACTTTATTCCCTGATGGTGACTGCATCTTCCAAGTCGATAATACTCCAATACATACCACTCGAATGGTTAAGAATTGGTATGAAGAGCAAAAAAGTGAGCTAGAACACATAAAGTGGCCTCCCCAATCTCCAGATATCAATGTTATTAAACATTTGTGGTGCATTTTGGAGCGACAAGTTAGGAGCCGCTATCCTTCATCGTCGTGTCTTAAAGAGCTGGAGCAGGTGTTAATGGAAGAATGGCTGAAAATTCCTCTGGATAAAGTCAGGAAGCTGTATGATTCCATTCCTAGACGTATTAAAGCTGTATGTGAAGCTAAAGGAGGACTAACTCCATATTAAATAAATTTTCTATGAATTTAACAAGTGTTTCAGTTATTTTGTCCAACCCCTGGATAATGAAAAATCTGGTTGATAACACGATCATCCATCATATATTCCGTAACCGAAAACATCTCGCTATCAGAGAAGCTTTCCTCATAAAGCATCTGTCACCATGTATTTATCTATATTTTATTTAACAACGGAAACAATTTGCTGAAGGTTTTCTTTTAAATTGAAGTACACCAACTTTAATTTCAGTCACGTTCCATTCGTGGGTCCCGCGATAAAAGTAATATAAATAATATAATAAGTAATATAATAATAAATAATATCATTCGATATGCATCACACAATTACATCTTAAAAGACAACCAATTAAAAAAAAAAAAGGTGGCCTAATGCGCTTGGGACAATTGATGCTACTCCCTTACACACACCAAACGTCAAAATTGAAGAATACTAAAAAAAAAATCAATTTTTTCTTGTCTGTCATATTTAACGAAACATGTTTTAAAGAAAGGTTGCTACCGAAATATAAATTATTTAAAAGAAATAATATAAACGAAAATATGATTGAAAAATGGTTTGAGCAAACCGTTGAAAGTAATTTGGACCCATGGGAGTAACGCCCTGCTAAAAGCCCATTGTTCTTGTAGCATACCTACGGACGGTAATGGGTATGCCCCCATTCACATAAATACAATAGTGAATACTATATGTTGGTCTCCAGTTGGAGATTCGTCTCCAGCTGTGCTAGCCAAACTCTCTGCTTCCGGGTAGAGTGGTTCCTAAGACGAGGCTATGTCGAAGGGCAGAGTCTCGTCTTAGGAAAAAGCGACTCGACTCCGTTTTATAAGGAGTCTATGGGGAATTTTTGGCCGAGCCTATGGGCTTGGATACCCCACATTAAATTCGGCCTTGTGTCAAATCTGACCGCGCGGGGCGGGTGGTAGATATTCTGCAGTTGGAGATTCGTCTCCAGCTGTGCTGGTTAAAGTCTCTGCCTCTGGGCAGAGAGGATCCCCACACGAGGCTATGTCGAAGGGCAGAATCTCGTCTCGGGAAACAGCTACCCGACCGCGTTTTATACGGGTCTACATTGAATTTTTGTCCGAGCCTACGGACTCGGATACCTCACATTAAATTCGGCCTTGTGCCACATCTGACCGTTGGCTGATATCCTGCAGGTGGGGATTCATTGTGGAATTCACTTGACTCACTTCTAAAAGTTGACTACTTCTTCGCGCCGCTGGCGAATCTTATATGTGCTGTTCTTGTCCTAAGTATTATCGTTCATTACCAACCTTTGTGTGATTATTCTGTTCATTAACCTTCCCTAGGTTATACAGTTCTCTTAAAGAATACGTAATAATCTGTATACTTCGAATAGATTTTAGAAGAATGATGTGCCAAAGAAGAATCAAAATTTAACCCTTTTTTTCAGAAATATTTGCGAAGAGTTTCATTTGAGCTCCACACAATTGTTAAACGCGGAGGAGAAAGGTTCCTCATTATACGTCGAGAGAGAGAGAGAGAGAGAGAGAGAGAGAGAGAGAGAGAGAGTGTGTGTGTGTCGTTCAGTTGTATCAAATTATTTCGAAATATTGAACTAGGTTATGCTACAGTCTACCACAAATTATATGGGTTAGTCTTGGTTTTAACAAGATACTGACTCAAATTCCGTTGAGAGTTTATATCGGAGAAAATTATATTAAGTCGCAATAGTTTTTAGAATAATCTCCGAAGTTCAGCTCCGCTGAGGGTTTCGGGTAAAGGGTCGAAACTAAGATCAGATACATAAAGCCTAACAACTCGAATTATCATTACAACAAATAGAATAATATGGGGATAATAATGGGAAAAAATTCCATTGATAAAAAAAGACAAATCTAATTAGAGAAACGCCCGATTGATATGATGCCGGATTTTTCAAAATTATTCTTTGTTCTTTCGTTCACTTCTTTTAGTTTTCCAGCGTAATAGTAAAATGTCAGATAGATTATTTGTAAAATCTGTGGGCGCGGTATTTGTTTTAGTATAAATAAACAAATATGAAATTAATATTACCAAATCATTTAAGATAAATACAGGAATTAAAAGAGTCGAATAACACCAATTAATTCGTGCATTGTTTAGAACATATATGTTATTTAAGTGTGTATATATATATATATATATATATATATATATATATATATATATATAGTTGGATTGACGTGACGTTGTGACACTGGGGTTCAGGCTATTTGCGTTCGTCAGACGATCGCAAATAGCGTGAAACCCAGGTTCACAAACTTGGGCGCTTTCCAATAAGTACCGTGCATATATAATATATAAATAATATATATAAAAAATTGAATATATATATATATATATATATATATATATATATATATATATATATATATATATATATATACATACATACATACATACACTTAATTAAAATTATATATATATATATATTATATAAAACGTTACTTAATTGTATATATATGCATTATGTAAGTGTATATACATATAATGTATATATATATATATATATATATAAATATATTTGTATATATATTACATGTATGTATACATATATATATATATATATAGTTAAATAACATATATATATATATAGTTAAATAACATATATATATATATATATATAGTTAAATAACATATATATATATATATATATATAGTTAAATAACATATATATATATATATATAGTTAAATAACATATATATATATATATAGTTAAATAACATATATATATATATAGTTAAATAACATATATATATATCGTTAAATAACATATATAGTTAAATAACACATATATATAGTTAAATAACATATATATATATAGTTAAATAATATATATATATAGTTAAATAACATATATATATCGTTAAATAACATATATATAGTTAAATAACACATATATATAGTTAAATAACATATATATATATAGTTAAATAAAATATATATATAGTTCAATAACACACATACATATATATAGTTAAATAACATATATATAGTTAAATAACATATATATGTATAGTTAAAAAACACATATATATATAGTTAAATAACATATATATGTATATATATAGTTAAATAACATATATATATATATATATAGTTAAATAACATATATATATATATATATAGTTAAATAACATATATATATATATATATATATAGTTAAATAACATATATATATATATATAGTTAAATAACATGTATATATATATAGTTAAATAACATGTATATATATATAGTTAAATAACATATATATATAGTTAAATAACATATATATATATAGTTAAATAACATATATATATATAGTTAAATAACATATATATATATATATATATATATAGTTAAATAAGATATATATATATATATATATATAGTTAAATAAGATATATATATATATAGTTAAATAACATATATATATAGTTAAATAACATATATATATATATATAGTTAAATAACATATATATATATAGTTAAATAACATATACATATATAGTTAAATAACATATATATATAGTTAAATAACATACATATATATAGTTAAATAACATACATATATATAGTTAAATAACATATATAGTTAAATAACATATATATAGTTAAATAACATATATATATATATATAGTTAAATAACATATATATATATATATAGTTAAATAACATATATATATATAGTTATATAACATATATATATAGTTAAATAACATATATATATAGTTAAACATATATATATATAGTTAAATAACATATATATATATATAGTTAAATAACATATATATATATAGTTAAATAACATATATATATATAGTTAAATAACATATATATATTGTTAAATAACATATATATATATATTGTTAAATAACATATATATATATATAGTTAAATAACATATATATATATATTGTTAAATAACATATATATATAGTTAACATATATATATATTGTTAAATAACATATATATATATAGTTAAATAACATATATATATATATATATTGTTAAATAACATATATATATATAGTTAAATAACATATATATAGTTAAATAACACATATATATATATATAGTTAAATAACACACATATATATATATAGTTAAGTAACATATATATATATATTCGTTAAATAACATATATATATATATATAGTTAAATAACATATATATATATATAGTTAAATAACATAGATATATATATAGTTAAATAACATAGATATATATATAGTTAAATTACATAGATATATATATAGTTAAATAACATAGATATATATATAGTTAAATAACATAGATATATATATAGTTAAATAACATAGATATATATATATATATATATATATATATATATATATATATATATATATATATATATATATATATTATTTATTTATTTATTTATTTATTTAGGACACATGGATAGCCGCTTGGATTAAGGAATCCGAGAGCCGAGTTCGAATTCCATTACATTCACTTACGTTCGAATACCCTTGGAAAAGGTCTTAATCCTCTTCTTAAATAGCAGGACAGACTGGGTTCTATAGCCTAGGACGGCAATTGATCTAGTAGTAGGCTAACTCCGAATTCAAAACCTGCGGAGTGTCGTTTGGGGCGCTTATGGCACATCGTGTACCAGGTCTCTGTATTCAGCTCTTCAAAAAGTGTGCTGGGTTCTGCATAAAACCTTCACGACTGTAATCACATCAGATGTGTGTTTGCATCAACACCCAACTCGCTATGTGCACAGGTTTGTCTTCTCGGCCCTAATTGATTTCAGCAGTGATGACAAATATTTTTAAAGACACTATTTGGAAGTTCACAACAATACGATTTCCGTCTCAGTCGGCTATCTTTCCCTTCGGCTGGACTGCTCTCTGCCTAAATTCACTAGCTTCTGGTCTCGGCGACTCCTGATTCTTCACTACCAGTCCTTCTGTCACTGGCCAGCTTCAACTCCTTTGGTCACCTACCTACCTACTTCTCTCATGACTGGACCCACTTTCTCTCGACTTCCTGCCTCTCTCTGCTTATATGTATAACCCTTGTGTCCCATCCCCTCATCCGGAAACGTTGAAACCACCCAAAAACCACATGGGTGGTCAAATCTTCATAAGACTACATTTATGACTATCTGAAGTCATTGATAAAATTTTTATGCTTCCCAACTCAAAGGTAGCTGTAGACATAAATCCTGAAAACACTGACACTTAAGTTTACTCAAAGATGAACCGAAGACGAAATTCCTCAGATAAACTTTGTGCTTGCTTATTGTCCATTTAGTGACACAGATTCCTGATAAAAGCAAATTATCCTGCAACTCTTGACGAGTAACCATTAGCTTTAGTTTAATTTGACGCATTAATTTCATCAAAGATCTTGCAGAAATCTTCCGTGGAGCAGCTGTTTTTCTTTGGTTTTCAACAGTTTTGAGTGTTTATACCTTGCAATAGATGAACAAATTGTAGTAAATGCAATATTCAGGTTGTCGTCGAGTTCCTGTAACTTTTACCTTCTTTCCAGAACTTAACAATCAGTTCTTTTTGAGAATTTGTCACTTCTTTACCTCTTGCCATGATGAGAATTTTGCACGAATATCAATTACAGAATGTTCTTTTTGTATCTTGTACGCTAAAAATAACGACTGTCAAACATTACTCTAACATTCTCGAATAGGTACCTCCAACAATTCGGTATACCTAAGGTTTAAATGTATTTTTCATAAATGAAAAATCCTTTTAGAAGCTTTCCAACCGCTTCAATTGAAAGCTAAAGGATTAAACTTTCTAATTCCAGAAAAAATACTGTGGAGTATTTCAAATAGAAATTTAAATGATTTTTAGTCGAAAAAAACAAAACAAAAAAAAACAAACAATCGAAACGGATATTTTTAACTTTTTTTTTAGTGAAATGTAAACGAACTTATTTTTCAATTTTAAAATTCCCGCTAAAATAAGATATACATTTCTGAAAGGTTACTTTCGTAAAATTAGCCAATTTAAAGTTAAATTAATCTGTTCTGAAACAAAAATCACTTATAGCATAAATTTTCTAGACTCACATTTCTTGACCTCTGGCTCTTGTTATTTTCACGTCCCCATCGATAATTTGATGACTGAAAATGTGTTGACATGTTTAGTACGGTGCATCAAAAGTGACATAATGTTTTTTTTGTTTCTTATAATAATTTAAAATACTATAAAGATTTCTTACATTATTGAGTTACTTCTATATCTTTCATTATTTAATAGGTAAGATAATGACAACTAATTTATTAATTATTAATATTAAATTAAGTTATTATATTTTTAATTTAATAACTGCGATAATAACTAATAAAATTATTATTATATTATTAATTAAAATATCTCATCGAGTTGTTAATTGTTTAAATTGATAAATGAGATAATTTTATTATCTCAATTTAATTTTTAATTTAATAACTGAGAGTGAGATAAGACCTTTACATGTCAAGGGGCTTTGTCCAAGGAGGAGACAAGCTTTGAAACACGTGACCTTTTATCCATAATGTCACTTATGAGATATCATACAAAATAAAAAAAAAAACATTTTGACGCACAAGAAAAAATATTTTTAATTATTGTAAAAGGTTCTGGTAGCATTATTTGTATAAAGCTTTTAATTTTCGCTTAGTAAATATAGTCTTCACTTAAAAACTTAATAACCGACCCCATGCGCTGCAAGGAAGAATTTGAAAACATTTTTAAAATTAAAGAAAAAAAAAAATGAAAAAAATGAGAAGAAAAATGCAAACAATTCTTGTAAAAATTCTTTGTTCATCGAAAAAATTTTTTTTCTTCAGATAATAATGTCCTTAATGTATATTATTTATAAAAGTAAATAAAAGCCTATCTAAATTGATAATTAGACAGTTTATTGCAGTTTTTATTTTACGACTTGGAGCAGATTTTTTAAAAAGTTGGCATTAGTTGGGGGAAAAAAAATGATCATTCAACTTCTCCAAGGAGTCCTGCTTATATATATAAAAAGGTTTGCGAACTCTTTGAAATTCAATAAAATTTCATGAAATTACTTTATGTGGGGGGACACATGTAAAAAAAAGTATTTTTACTAAGATTTTCTAAAAATAAAAATTTCAAAAATAAATTCATTCATTTTTTAATAAGTTCTGAAAGTTTCATTTAAATTAGACAATTATTTGATTTTTGCAATAATTTAAAAATTAATGGGAAACTGCTACACTAAAAATTGCGATGACCACAAGTCGTACGGTTTTAACAACAAAAAAAAAACGAGATTTTGTACCTAAATTTAAGACGTGTTAGAAAGAAGAAAAAATTTTAAAAAAATATTTTAAAAATACTTTGTTCTTTCCTCTTAATAATAACAAATATTTTAATGATGAAACTTAGTTTTTATTAAGTTTCGGACCTTTTATCATTATGCTATACTGATTTTTTAGCGAATTGTTGGAGGTACCTAATCTAGAATATCTCACTTGAATAATCTAGAGTATTAAAGCAATTTAAAAGTTATAAAATATAAAATTTGTATTGTACGAATACATTTTTCACCAATTAAAATGGATAAATGGGATTTAGTTCTATTAAAGCAAATTTGTTTCCGTTTCCTATGCATATTTAGATATTATGCATCTGTGTACAGTTAATTATATGAAAAGTATGTTTATTCATTAGTTGTAAATACAATAAATTAAAAATTTGTATGAGCACGAATATTTCCCCCCCCCGCTATATATAATACAACATACATATACATATGTATATATATATATCGTCGTTTTCATCCGTCTCGAGAGACGATGGAGTAGCGCGGTGCGCTACGAGCCTGGGCGGGATAAATATGGAGAACTAGGGCTGCCCAGACGTCTACTACCCACTCTCGGCCTTGCTAGCAGAATCCAAAAGAGAGGATAAACCAATACAGTTTGGTACCAGCGCGGATGTAGAGGTTGCAGGTAGGTAGCACAGAGTGCCGTCCATCCGCGTTAGGGGCTCCACTCCGGGTTTGAATTCAGAGTTGTCCTTCTCCTAGACCAGCTGCCATCCAAGGCTATAGAACCCAGTCTGTCCTGCTATTTACCCATAGCTGGAGGGAGAAGAAGAGGATTCACACTTTTCCCAAGGGTATTAGCACGTAAGTGAATGTAATGGATTCGACTGGAATTCGAACTCGCCTCTCAGATTCCTCAATCCAAGCCGCTATCCATTAATCCATATATATATATATATATATATATATATATATATATATATATATATATATATATATATATATATATATATATATATATATATATATATATATATATATATATATATATATATATATATATATATATGAAACATCACAAGGACGTGTTCCACAACTTTTTTTTGATTTCAAGAAAGTCTTGATCGTGTCAAACGGTCTTTGCTAACCCTTAGACAATTCAATTTAAATAACAGAATTAACCAAAAGCCATCCAGGCCCTTCATAAAGGTGCCACCAGTGCAGTTCTTCTGGGAAAACAAAATGAGAGTATTCTTCACGAACAATTGTCGGCATGAGACAAGTGTGTGTACTTTCATCCACATTGAAAGAATCATGCAAGAAAACTTGAACGAGCATGATCCTTCAATATCGGTGGGAGACCCGTCTGTAACCTATGTTTTGCAGACGACATTGCCCTCATAGCAGATAATAAAAATGAGCCCCAGAACTTGGCCAAAAAACTTGCTGAAAGAGCAGGAGCATATGGAATGGAGGTTTTACATACTTGGGGGCAATCTTGTCCAAAAGTGGTACCTGCAGTTCGGAAATCCACACACGGACTGCCGCAGCGATGGCCAAATTGGCAAGAACATGGAGGAGCAAAATCCGCTGTCAAACGGAGTACAGACTGTACAAATCGCGGCTAGTTTCCATTCTCTTATATGAATGTGAAACTTCGATAATGTTGGTAGAAACAGAGAGAACAATCCAAGCGTCCGAGAACAAATTCATATATATATATATATATATATATATATATATATATATATATATATATACATAATGAAAAATATGGAAAAGACAAAGCAAAATCCGAATATGCAAGTTTACTGTTTTAATTTTGTTTTACTGTCGACGTCAGACGTTTCGGTCAAGTAGACCATCTTCAGGACATATTATTGGAAACATATTTATATTTATTTAATATATATATATTATATATTAATCAGTATCTGTCTATATTTCTGAGATGATGTATTATGTACACTACATTATTCGGATTATTGTCCTCATCTTTGTCACCATGTTTCTTACAACGTTTTGGTCGTTGTGCGCTCCGGCCTTCTTCAGGTGGTCCTTAAGGACACATGGCACAGTGGATAAAAGCGTTAGTTCAATCCAGTGACAGGACCAGAAGAGTGTGAGTTCAATACCCGGTTAAGGCAGTGGAGAACTTTCAGAGGGAAATTAACAGGAGATAACTGACAACCATGAGAACAGTCTACACCCGTGAGCGAAATAAACGGTTCAGTTCGACATTCCAACCACCTGAAGAAGGCCGGAGCGGACAACGGCCGAAACGTTGTAATAAATATGTCGACAAAGATGAGGACAATAGTCCGAATAATGTAAATAGTGTAATCGGTATCACTCCGAACAAGGCATTTACTGCCACTAACACGCAAGGGGGCTTGCAGGGTATGGAGGAATTAGAAACAGAAACATTAATGATAAGTAGAAAAAGAAAAGAAGAAGCAGGGCAATAGATAGCGATTGGCATTGCATTTAATCCTTTTGCAGATTAAAGTTGGCTGGAAAGCATGGGGCCGTAAGGGAGTTCCAAAAGTGAGAAGTGCGAGAAAAGAAACTGTCACCATAGGACTTACGGCAAATTCTAGTGAGGTCAACTCTAAATTGATGAGATCTCGCTGCCAATCTCGTATTGCACTCAAATTCATACAGTCTAGGTACCATTGCAAATACCTTATCCGAGCGGTTACCATGAAATTATTTATAAAAAAAAAGAAAAAAAAAGAAAATGCAGAGAGGGGCAATCGGACGGCGGTGGTAAAGTGACTAAGTCGTTCCGCCAGATCAGGACCAATAATATTGTTGATTCCTTTTTGAATCTTATCAAAGAACTAAAAGGTAAATCGCGGGGGGCACCGGACCATATATGGCAGCAGTATTCTAAGCATGGACGGAAGGTAGACTTATAGATATGCAGCTGAGCTAGCAATGGATTTGATATAGTCTTTCCATTTCATGTGAGCTGAGAAACAAAAAATCGGGCGAAAAATAGCTATAACTGTTATATACAACGATAAAAAAAATGAATAAAAAATAATATACTGCGTTACTTAAAAATCGAAAACCAAAAAGAGAAAATATACAGTGTAACAAATAAATAACAACAAGTATAATAAATTGATCTAAATACATCCAAATATATAAATAAACTAACAACCGATACCGATAAACTAGTCGTTTAGAAAAAAACAAATAAAGATAATCAATCCAAATAAATAAATTAAAAACTGTTCCCACCAAAATAATAGTCAGAACAAACCACAACAATCAACCCCAAAATTGAACAAATAGTTTTAATTATCTTCCCAAGCAAAAACAAAACTATTAAATAAGCTATATAAACAAATTTTTATTACGTTAATAAAAACACCGATCAAAATAAAAATAATAATAAATAAATAAATATATAAGATAAAAAATAAAAATAAAAATGTATAAAAACAAGCAAAACAATTTGACCCAAATAAATAAGCAAACAAACGACTTCCGATAAAATAACCGCCATAATAGACAAACCCACAATAAGCCATATAAACACATTTTTACTATTCTAATAAAAACACCGATAAAAAAAAAATATAAGATAAAAAATAAAAATAAAATTAAATAAAAACAAGCAAAATAATTTGACACAAATAAATAAATAAACAAATAAACGACTTCTGGTAAAAGTAACCGCTAAAATAGACTACCCACAACGCACCACTGACCCGTATGTATAAATAGCCGAGAAAAATAACAGCACTAGTTGCCTGACGATTGCATCTAGCATGAAACAGACTGTCGCCTCTAAGTGTTGACTTATATGTTCACTTTTATATATATATATATATATATATATATATATATATATATATATATAAAAGTGGACATGGAAGTCAGCACTTAGAGGCGACAGTCTGTTTCATGCTAGTGCAATCGTCAGGCGACTAGTGCTGTTATTTTGTCTCGGCTATTTATATAAGGGTCAGTGGTGCATTATGGGTAGTCTATTTTGGCGGTTACTTTTACCGGAAGTGGCTTATTTGTTTATTTATTTATGTCAAATTGTTTTGCTTGTTTTTTGTTTGTTTTTTTAATTTTATTTTTTATCTTATATATTTATTTATTTATTCTTTTATTTTGATCGGTGTTTTTGGTTAACGTAGTAAAAATTTGTTTATATAGCTTATTGTTGGTAGTCTATAATGGCCGTCATTTACCGGAAATCGCTTGTTCGCTTATTTATTTGGGTCAAATTGTTTTGCTTGTTTTTATTTATTTTCATTTTTATTTTTTATCTTATATATTTGTTTATTTGTCATTGATTAAATCTGTTTGTTGAATTTGTGTTTTTTCTGACTATTATTTAGGTGGGAACAGTTTTTAATTTATCTATTTAGGTTGGTTATCTTTATTTGTTTTTGTTTTGTTTTGTTTTTTAAACGGCTAGTTTATCGTAATCGGTTGTTAGTTTATTTATATATTTGGATGTATTTAGATCGATTTATTATACTTGTTGTTATTTATTTGTTACACTATATCTTTTTAGCTTTCGGTTTTTAAGTAACGTAGTATATTATCTTTTATTAATGTTTTTTTTTGTTTTTTTTTGTTTATTATTATTTTTATTTGTATAACAGTTATAACTTTCGTCCGTTCTTTTGTTTTGATTTTATTTCGTATATTCTAACAGGTGTGGTTTTATGATTTGTTTGGAGTAATTTATTTTGCTTATTTTATTGTTGTTTGTTTATATATTTATTTATTTTTCTATTTTAAGTTACGTAGTAAAAATTTGTTTTCATGTCTACATTTTGAGATTAGCTCGGATCTTTTATTTAATAATTGATTTTGATCTGGGAATGTAATGATAGCTATTTTTTCCTCCAAGCAAAGTTTGCAGGTTTTTGATAGGTTGTTGTAGGCTGATGATTTTTTCCTTATTTTCCAAGATATTTTTGGTGTGGTGTGTGTTTTGTTTTTTATTTCCCAGATATACTTAGAAAGCATTGTGCTGTTCGCATATTTACTATTTGTGAAAGACATTTTGTGTACATAATTTCTTTGTTTCCATGGTCCTTCGGTTACTCCTATATATACTTTTTCTTCATTATCTGCTGATTTTGTCGTGGCTTGGTAGATTACGTTGTTTTGTAAACAATTACCGTTTAAGGGACATTCGTTTTTTATTCTGCAGTTGCACGTGGGTTTAATTTGTTCGTGTGGTTTGTTAATAATTTTTCTGTTGTGATTTTTTATTATTTGTGCCATGTTCTCGGTGCAACTGTAGCTGATTTTTACTGTGTTTTTGTTGAATATTTTGTGTAGGGTGCTTGATTCCGGGAAGTGTTTGTGTAAAAGCTTGAAGAATATTTTTCCTATGTTTGTTTTTACTGTACGGTGGGTTGAACCATATGATATTTCTTTTTCTGTTGATCTTTTTTGTGTTCTGTGTTGAGTATGTGAGTGTTGCTGGGAATCCGCTATCTTTTAGGGCTGTTTCGTAGTCTTTCTTGGCCTTGTTAAATATAGATTCATCGGAAGAATTGTCGGAAAGCCTGCGGTTAATCGATTTAGGTATCTGTTTGATTATAGAAGGCGGGTGGTTGGAGTATATATGTATGTACTGTGGTTTATCATTCGGTTTTCTGTATGGTTTGTGTGTGCCTTTTCTTAGGTTGAAGGTGACATCTAGAAAATCTACTTCGTTTAGGTTAGTTTTTATATCTATCTCGAATCCGTTATTTTTGAAAATTTTAATTATTGCTTTTCTAGTTTTATCAGTCTTTTGTTTGTTGCAGTTTCTTAAGATTATGAGACCGTCATCTCTGTAGAGCCCTGTGTCATTTCTATCTATTATTTTGCTTAGTTCGTGTAGTAAGTAAATGCCTACGATTTCGCATGTCTCTGCACCGTCAAAGCTTCCCATTGTAGTGTCAAATATCCCATCTTTCTTTATCCATGCTTCTTCATGGTGAAATAATAATGATTTACGTGAGTGCTTAATGATGTCGATTTCGTTTGGTTTTATTATTATTTGTTCCTGAGCTAAGTTGATGGCCTTATCTAGTGTACGTTCTGTTATGGATGGGTAAAATTCTTTTATGTCTAATTGTAGGAAGTGGCAATTTTGTTTGTTATTTATGCTGTTGAACCAGTCAATGGTTGTTTTTGTGTTTTTCCACTGGTTTACTCCTAACTTCTTCCTAAGTTCAGAATTAATTCTTTCTAGTATTGTTTTACTTATTTTACCTAGTTCGCTTTTGGCTGGGTTTATGAGTCTGCATGCAGGGTTGGTTTTGAAATTTTCCTTGTGGTCTTTTAGTGTGATAAAGGCTTGCGTCTTGCTCATGCAACTTATTCGGTCATCTAGGTCTAATTTTTGAGCGATTGCTTTAGCTTCTTTATTTATATCGTGTTCTATTGTTTTGGGTGCCTTTTTGTATGTTTTGGTTATGTTGTTCTTTAGTAATTTATTGTGCGTAGGAGGGGTTAGTTTGTATAAATTTCTTGTTTTGTCGGCTGCGATAAATACATTTGCTGTACTGTTTATTTTAGCTATATCTTCTTTTAGCTTTTTTTGGAATGCATCTTGTTTTTTATGGAATTTTATGTTTCTAACTAGGTCAGTTAAGTCCTTCTCGAAGTCATCTAATTCTTTTTGTTGCGGGGGACATTTTCTTGTTTTGAACCCGTATTTTTCCTTGAGTGTATTATTATTATTGTGAAGATCTTGGTTTAAAAAATGTGCTTTCCATCTCATTCTTTTTATGAAACTTTCTGTTTTTTCAAATAGTTTTAGTTTATATATGGAAGGGGAAGGGGTGGGTATGTTTTTTAGTGAGTAGTCGAGGCTAAATTTTTCTATGTCCATGTTGTGTTATAAATGTAGCGAAAGTGCTCTACTGATAATCAGGGGCTGAATATGCAGAAATATAGTCTTAAAGTGTGTTATATTTATGGGGTAAAGTGCTCAATATCAGAGATAGAGCGTGTGTAAAATAAATAACAAGCAAAACAATTTGACCCAAATAAATAAGCGAACAAGCGATTTCCGGTAAATGACGGCCATTATAGACTACCAACAATAAGCTATATAAACAAATTTTTACTACGTTAACCAAAAACACCGATCAAAATAAAAGAATAAATAAATAAATATATAAGATAAAAAATAAAAATAAAAAAACAAACAAAAAACAAGCAAAACAATTTGACATAAATAAATAAACAAATAAGCCACTTCCGGTAAAAGTAACCGCCAAAATAGACTACCCATAATGCACCACTGAACCTTATATAAATAGCCGAGAAAAATAACAGCACTAGTCGCCTGACGATTGCACTAGCATGAAACAGACTGTCGCCTCTAAGTGCTGACTTCCATGTCCACTTTTATATTTACACACGCTCTATCTCTGATATTGAGCACTTTACCCCATAAATATAGCACACTTTAAGACTATATTTCTGTATATATATATATATATATATATATATATATATATATATATATAAAACACGTGTGTGTGTGTGTGTGTGTGTGTGTGTGTCGCTAAATAAGTAAACTGTAAAATACATGAAACCAAATTTACTTTCATTTACTCTTAATAGAAACTCAATAAAAATCGAATTACCTATAGCACTTTTAACATATTATATATACTTCATGTCCTTCTGACAGTTAATTTTCTGAGGGACAGCTGCATTGTTGGACACTGGACTACCGGACAAAACAAATGCGTTGGTCAGATGTAATAGACAAAGTTCAAAGTAGACGAAATTTTGACATCAGATAAATTTATAAATGTTCTCAGAGTAAATGTCAAAAATTTCAATGCCCCGTGTTGTGTTCTTGTTGTGAACAGCCCTGTAGAAGCAAGCGAACCACAGTGGTTTGCATCTGTTGCATAGGAAAATAAGGATCTTACCTCAACGTGCGGCACGTGACATCGGCAAGTTTTCTCCGTGAAAATGGCATTACTCTCCCGTGTAGCAATTCCGGCAGTGTGTGTGGTAATGATGGTTTTTTTGTACAGTTTGGCATGCTTCCACCAATAGCAAGTCGTGTGCTCGAACTGGAGGATGCTATTTGTCTGGGTAACAGAATAAAAGTAAAGAACGCTGATTGGTTGGCCTGAGGAAAGAGGGCTGAAGCAGTGAAAACGACAGAACAAAATCGGATTTACGAGGTGTTCAGAAAGCAAGAACGGCGAATTGAACCAGCGGTATCTTGATTTGTACAAGTGACGTCGTAGTAATAGAGACTCATTTAAACTACAGTTCTTTATTTTGTTTTCGATTTGAAAGTGTTAGAACTAATGTAATAATAAAAATGTTTATTGCATATCGCTTCAGATATAAAGTTTTGTTCAGTAATGTTCATATAAAGTTTCGTTAATTCTTCTTCGAATGCGACAAGAGGTCCCGAGAGGACAGTAGCCAAAGTGTTCATATAAAACAATCAAATTAAGAAGCTCTTATGAAAGAATCCGTGTCATAATGTCTAGTGATAATGTGCTGTTGTAAAAATGTATTCCAGTCTCAAAAGAACAGCCAGAAATATATCCCATTGACGAGATAGGAATATAGAAAGTTTACAGTTTGATTTTAAACTAAAAGAATAGCGCATTATGACATATTTAAAAAAATGTTTTACTACTTTTCATAAAAAGACAGAACGAGAAACTCCAGTGTGAAATTTACAATAGCACAGCTAAATAACAGGTAATGATGCTATTTTACAAAAAAACCCCTGTTTAACAAGTGGTCGAATGAAAACAAATTACGTAAGCTGAATACTTTTGTATTTACATAAAATGCAAGAGAAAAAACTCTAGTGCAAAATATACAATAGCATTGCTTAATAACAGTTAATAGTTCTATTTTACAAAAAAAATATGTTTAACGTGGTCGAATGAAAGCAAAGTACGTAACCTGAATACTTTATACTTATATAAAATGCAAGAGAAATAATCCAGTACAAAAATACAATAGCGCAGCTTAATAACAAATAATGGTGCTATTTTACAAAAACAAGTCAGTTTAACACATGTCCAAATGAAAGCAAAATATGTAACCTGAATACGTGCAAAATGTTTTCATGTTGAGTTCTTGTAGACTAGCTGTCATTTCAATCCTATTATTTAATCCATAACTGCTGTTTTATATCGGAATTGTCTTTGTTTGTGGAAGAAGTCGGTTATGTGAAAGGGGTTAACTTCCACGGAGTTACAAATTAAGCAAACACTGTTCTTTTATGTTGGATCTCCCCAACTTTCTATCGGAAACACTAAGCAGTATTTTCCTCTTACTATCCCTCTCACTCCTTGTTCTGACATCCATATACACAAGTTCGTTAAGCAGGTGAATCGATGTTTCCATCTACCCTTCTTGCTTTCGCTATGTCCTGTGAGTGTGCAATTTAATTGAAACAAAACGAATAACTAATATTATTTCCTTTTTTGTTCGTATTTTTCCAATGAAACATGACCCAGTGCACATGTTAGTACTTCGTATGTCCATTCCATAAAGTCCTTCCTTGCAGATTGACCACAGATTCTCAATTGGATTTAATTCAGGAGAGCTTTTGGGCCAGTCTATATTACTTTGTGATTTGCTCACTGGTAAGGCTTGCCATTGTGTTCGTGCAGCGTTAAAATTTTCGTACTATTCCTTGGAGTAACGTCCATCACAGACAATGGCCGTACAGTTGAGACAATAGTATCTGGGCGTGATGAAAATCTGATGCCATCACGGATGACACAATATATTTAAAGCCTAAACAAATTCCATCATACAATAGATTCATATTACTGCACACCACTGTAAATAACTCAATCTGAGGAAAAATAGAAATCGACTCCACCCTGTCACTCCAGGGGGTCTAAAACTGACCGTAGGGTGAAAGAAAGGAAACTAAAGCGGTTGTTCCAATTAATTTGCACAAGGGTGTCTGTCTATTTCTGCGTTTAATTCTTATTTTCACTTCAGCTTACTCTCAGTAATTTTCTGTAAAGCCATGTCATATATGAGGAAATTGTCCATTATTCTCTGATTATTCGCCGATTGATATTACATAGCAGTTCATCACTCCTTTCTGCATTTTTAACGATATTTTTCTTTTTCTTTATACTTTGCTTGCTTTCTGGAAGACACCTTTGTCTATTCTAAAGTAAAAAAAAAAAAAAAATTAGATATTACGCAGCAGATCTGTACTCTGTTTCTCACGAAATTTTCCCGTTTCTTAATACTTTGCTTAGTTTCTGTAAGGCATCTATATAGGTTATCTTTCCTAAATCTCCTTCCGCCATCCGTTTGCTCAAGCCTGCTAGGCAGGTTATGCGCGGCTTTCCTCTTCATAATTTGATATACTATCTTAAACACATATTGTCGACCCGGAAAACACATGGACAGACCGAAAAACATATAAATCTTTTACATTTAAC
Organism: Acanthosepion esculentum; assembly: GCA_964036315.1. Lineage (NCBI taxonomy): Eukaryota > Metazoa > Mollusca > Cephalopoda > Sepiida > Sepiidae > Acanthosepion > Acanthosepion esculentum. The sequence goes on from OZ038515.1 coordinate 57,471,896, forward strand.
CCATTCTGAAAAATAGGATAGGATTAACCCATAGCTGGGGGAGAAGAGGTTGATTCATACCTTTCCCAAGGGCATTTGCGTGTAAGTGGATATAATGAAACTGACCGGAATTGGAACAAGGCACTACGATTAACAATTCTGAGCCATTATCATTACACCACCCGCACATCCACGCTTACAGTACATCGCTTGTCACTAAGCCTCGTGAGGCTGGCATCCCGTTCCCACCCCTTCACCGTTGAAACTGTTAGATGTAGACGTCTTTTCTACTCCAATAGCTTCATGTCTCGCACATCTCGCCTATGGAACTCCCTTCCCTATTACCGTTTCCCTGACAAATACAATCTCCAACGGTGTAAGTGTAGCGTCAATCATCATCTCCAATTGCCTTGATCTATCCACTTCCTGACATCTTTCATTCCTATCTGCTCTCGCTCTATATCTCCCGTAACCCCCCTGCCTCGATCGACCCTCCGTCCTTCTCTTTCTCCACATCCCTTTCTTTACCACTCCTATCTGCTCTTCCTCAAACCCTTCTGTAACCCCATGCGTGATAGTGGCCACCGGCCTTGCTTGGGGTGATACGCTTAAAAAAACAAAAAAAACAACAAAAAAAAAAAACATAATATTCCCAAGCGATCACCCATTGAGGTATTGATCAGGCTAGACGTTGCTTAATTTCGTTGATCGTACGGGAACCAGTGTTTCAACGTGATATCGATGTAAGCCTTCTCTTAAAATAGTCTTTTTTTTGGGGGGGGGGGATAATGGTTTAGTGATATAAGTATTACTAATTAACCCATAGCTGAGGAGTAGAAACGGTTGATGAGCTTGTCCAGAATTCACTGCCATGTAGTAGGACTGATATTATGCAGCAGTTCAGTACTCTCTTCTTTGTTCCTCACGAAACTTTCCTGTTTCATAATACTTTGCTTAGTTTCTGGAAGGCATCTATACATGTTATCTCTCCTAAATCTTCTTCCGCCATCCGTTTACTAAACCCCGCTTGGCAGGTTATGCACTGTTTTCCTTTGTATCTTTTCTTCATAATTCTATATACTATTTTAAACACATATTGTCGACCTGAAAAACACATGAACAGACCTAAAAACATATAAATCTTACTTTTAACCCATTCTGAAAAACTGGATAAGGATTTACCTTCATTTCAGAAAAGTCTATATGAATATCTTGCTTTAGATCCATTCTGAAAATAAGATGATTTACCTAAAATTCCATACAGAAAAGTTGGGTGAATATATGAATAGCTTTCGAGATGAACTGAGAATTATAATGAAAAGATACAGAATAAATATTAACGGCTTTTTTAAAAGTCATGCCTTTTCATTCTTTTTTCTTTCCTTTTCTTTTATTCTTTTCTTTTCTATCATTCTTTTTTCATTCTTTTTTTTCATTCTTTTTCATTCTTTCTTTCATTCTTTTTTCTTTCATTTTTTCTTTCATTCCTTTTTCTTTCTTCATTGTTCTTTCATTCTTTTTTCTTTCATTACGAAAAACGTTATCTTAGCTGTGATAGTGCTAATAATCTAATATTTAAGCACACATACATTTTTTTCTTTCGTCTTTGGATCTGATAAAGCCTAAACGCGTAATCAAATCTAGTTACAATGAAACGGCTTTCCGTTTGTCAAATTAAAAACTTTGTCAGGGTTCTATATCCTATATTCAAACGCATATTATCGACAAGGAAAACAAATGGACAGACCTACAAGCATATAAATCTTTTACTTTTCAACCCATTCTAAAGAATTGGATGGGGATTTACCTTGGATTCATTTCAGAAAAGGCTGTGTGAATTTCTTGCCTTAGGGCCATTCTGAAAATGAGATGAGGATTTACCTTCGATTCGATACAAAAAAGCTGAGAAATATTTTAAATATATATATATATACATACATACATATATATATATATATATATATATATATATATATATATATATATATATATATATATAACAACTTTCGACATGAGGTAAGAATTATAAAGAATAAATATTAACTTTTTTCTTAAAGTCATTCATTTTCATTCTTTACTTTCATCACGAGAAACGCCAGCTTGGATACCTCTATCTAAGAAGATGATTGAAAATAAGTGTTATGTAGCAATGGAACACTGGAGTTTGAACACAGATCACCAGAGAGCAGGCGATCCCATTTTGAATAAATAGATCACGTAATGATAAAGGAAAACGCATAAATAGGAATTAGCATGGCGTGTAAACGATCACTATTTCTACTCTATCCTCTATTACTATACGCATCGCCATTTCTACTCTATCCACCACTATTACTATACGCATCGCCATTTCTACTCTATCCTCCACTATTACCATACGCATCGCCATTTCTACTCTATCCTCCACTATTACCATACGCATCGCCATTTCTACTCTATCCTCCACTATTACTATACGCATCGCCATTTCTACTCTATCCTCCACTATTACCATACGCATCGCCATTTCTACTCTATCCTCCACTATTACCATACGCATCGCCATTTCTACTCTATCCTCCACTATTACCATACGCATCGCCATTTCTACTCTATCCTCCACTATTACGATTCCAATGTAATAAATTATAACCATGGGATATTAGTGTTTGAGCCTTTTATATTATATATATATATATATATATATATATATATATATATATATATATATATTATATATAAAATTCAACGTGTTTATATTTGTTTAACTGTTCAAATTTATCAATCTATCCTAGTCTGTTCAAATCTATCTAAGTACCCTCATATCTACTTTCACATATATACACATTATCTATATATATCTATCCCGTTCTGAGCA
>OZ038515.1:57497231-57562231 GCA_964036315.1 Acanthosepion esculentum
ACCCACGACAATGCTCCGTCCATGTACCATCGGTATGTTGATGATACGTTTTGTCTCTTCAACAGTGAATCAGAAGCCGATTCCTTCCTATTGGTAATGAATCAACTCCATCCGTCCATGGCGTTCACTATTGAGAAGGAGTCTAATTCTTGCATCGCTTTCTTAGATGTTCTTGTGCATCGGACTCCCTCTCATTTTCTTACTTCTGTGTATCGTAAGCCAACCTTTTCCGGTTTGTACACTCGTTGGGACTCATTTTGTCCCAAAAAACGTAAGATTAATCTTATCAGGACCCTAAGTCACAGGGCCCTGATGATTTGTAGCGAGCAGTATCTCGATGACGAATTAAATTTTATCCGCTGTACCCTCTTAAAAAATGGTTATCCTAGCGATACCTTACATACTGTCATGCGTGATAAAATTATTAAATTTTGGAAGGAAAAACAGGACGAAGTACAAAAGTGTCCCGTCTATTTACGACTTCCATTTATTGGTTCACGTGGTGAGCTCTTGGCCAAGCGAATCCTGTCTGCAGTCCAAATTTGCTATTTCTCGGCTCAATTGAGAGTTCATTTTGTGACTCGTACTGCCTTCCCGTCTATGCGCAAGGATCTTCTTCCTCCCCATCATGTCTCCTCTGTTATTTACACATATAAATGTCGCTGCGGTAGCAGCTACATAGGAAGAACAACCCAGCGTTTGGATTGTAGGATCAGGCAGCATGTCCCTTTACGTGTCCTCAATCCGGAAGCTAGTAGTAGCCAATTGGTGAATACTTCCGGTTCAGCCATCACTGAGCACTTGATAAATAGCAGAGTGTGCGCAACCAATTTTAGTCCGAACTTGTTCGCGGTGCTAGCTAGTTCGCACTCTCTATTTCATCTAAGAGCGCTTGAATCATTGTATATACGAGCAAGGGGACCGTCTCTTTGCAAGCAAAGAGACTGCCTCCTTGGTCTCCATATAATTACGCTCTAGTGTTCTCTATTCTTATTCCCCACTTTTTCCATCTCCTTTTCCTGCTATATATAATTTTTTTAATTTTGTTTTATTTTATTTGGGGGGGGGGCGGAAAATTGTAATATTCGGGTTAAGAAAATATATTTCCTTCGTACAGATAATTCATTTTCAATTTTAATGTTTTAATTGTATGAATATTGCTTGTGTCATAATTAAGTTATTTATTATAAAATAAATGTTCCCCGTAGACCTTGATAAGCTAGGGAACGAAACCGGTTGGTCTGTTGAGTGATTGTCCCATTTCTTATTTTTTACTTTCATCTCACATTATGTCTATTAGAAATAAATTCTGTCTTTCTAGCTATTTGCCAGTTTTGTACCTCCCACAATTTATTCAAATATATATATATATATATATATATATATATATATATATATATTTATATTACTAGGATCCATTCGGATTATATACCCACCGATTTAATTTACCTTATATATATATATATATATATATATATATATATACTACAGTTAAATTCAAAAGTTAGAGGATACCCCTGGCAATTTTTTAAATTGTCCCAAAAAGTAGTTCTTTTGTCCTTTAAATAAGAGAAAATTATTATACGTGGTTAAAAAAAGCGAGACATGATTTTATATTAGAAATTTTATTCTGACAAGAAGAAAAAATGATTTATATGATTAAATTTTGATTGCTTCAGCAGGATTTTTTTGCATTATTTGAAATAGTTTGTGAAAGTATAAGTTTGCTAATTGATTGCATTCTTTTTTCTTCAATGTCTCCGAGAGTTCTTTTTCCACTCTTCAATCCATGCTAATTCTGGGTGTGTCTTCAAACTTTTGAACTGTAGTGAAATTTCCCACACAAAAATACATTCTCTTGTTTGAATGTTTCCTATGTAATTAGTCTTTAAATGTTTTCTATTTAATTAGTATTTAAATGTTTTACTTTATTCCTTTATAATTCTTTTTGTTAATATATGCATTGTCATTTGTTTTATATTTTTTTGTGTTACACGTTTATTACTCGGACTCACATTCGACTTCGCAATAATTGCTACGAGAAAAATAATACCAGGAGACATGGGTTTTCTACAGACTGTATCTGAAATGTGTGTCATTCTATACACTCTAGTGCCTATTTGCAGAATCCTTGCACTTATTTTTAAGTTGTTTCAGATCGATATGAATGGAAAGTGTGGAATTTTCAAGTGTTGAACTCCAGGCTGTCAAAATTCCCATTACTGTCAAACAAAACTCCAAAGAGAATTCCCAAGTCTATGATACCAATATTGGGTAACAATTGTTCATCATACTCAACTTCAAGCGTAGAGATTTTGTGATACAAGAAAATACTGTCAACAGTTTCAACTATTGAAATTTTACGGTCACTCACATCATATCATCTGAAATAGCTACATGTTCACAGGAAATAAAAACATACTTCACATGAATAAAACACAGAAATAACAGTAAGAGCCTGTTAAATTGTACATTAATATCATACAATTTATTTATTTTATGTACTGGTGTGAGTATTTTTGGCTACAAGTGTTTTAAAGCTTGCATGTAATAAAAGGGAGAAGTCCTTCATATTATTACAAGTAACTTCCTGGAGAGAAAAATTGTCAAGATTTTGAATTCAGCGTCTTTTGGTGAGATATCCGTTTTCTGGCAGGAACAGTTTTTGTTGCATGCTGAGAGAATTTTTATTATTTTTTATTTAACTTAGACCTAAACAAATTTCACACACATTCTCAAATTTAAACGCGTTATGAAATTAGTCTTTAAATGCATACTTCGTTTATTGCAATTGTAATTCTTTTGTTAATACATACATTATTGTTTGTTTTATATTGTTTTGTGTTACGCATTTATTACTTGGGCTCACATTTGCGTCCGCAATAACTTTTGCGGGAAAAAGAATACCAAGAAACCCGCATTTTCCACCTATAGACAACAAGCATTCCCGTCACAGGTGAAGAAGAAGCTTGGAACCTATTTGCAAAACATCTTGTGTGGTTGTTTTGCTTTCCAATGAATTCCCATTATGACACCTTTTTAGTCTAATTGTCCAATCCTTTTAAATAATACATTCACTAGACCAGTAGGTAAACTACTTACTTCAGTTATCGATAAAGAATCAGCAATGATTTTTTACCTATTTTTGTTGGTCTTTTAGTTTTAATTGATTATCAGAAGAACTGATCAAATACTTATCTACAGGCCAGCATTATTGGTATAGGGTTGTAACTGCTATTCCAAAGCGCGTCTTATCGACTAAATCAGATTTACTTGAAATAGATTCAGTTAACCACAGCAGATAGCCTTCAACAGCTAATGGAATGCTGGGATTATACGTTTGAAAATATGGTTTACAAGGAAAAGGTCTTTGGAAATCTTGTAACAATTTGTAAATTTATGACAGGAATTTACTACCCGTGCTGGTTTATGATCAAAGTTAAGCGCTCATAGTTAGAAGCAGGGCTAGGGCCTCGTGCTCCCAATATATGATACGTTTCTCATATCTATGGGATCCCACTCTGCTACATCTCAATTTTCATAAAGTAGCATTCATATGAAATACACATTTTATTGTAACCTAATTATCCGCAATAATGAATCATATCTAATACAGGTGAACGATTCAACTAGAAAGATTGAAAATTAATGCAATGAATCTAAATACAAATTAGGAAAATGTCATAATAGATCATTTCATTTTAAATAAATCAACACTGTCATACGGCAATTTTAACATCAACTAGATATTTTTCTTGTTAAGAAGGTGAATAATTTTAACACACTCAACATTACTGAAAACAATTAATCCCAGTTAGCCCATAACTTAATTCATCAGACCTACAAATTCGAAAAGCTTTTTGAATTTGTAGGTTTGATGAATTGAGTTTGTGATTACGATTCCAATGTAATAATTTATAACCATGAAATATTAATGTTTGTTCCTTTTATTTATATATATATAAATACATGTACGCGTATATGCTGCATGTACGTATATACACATGTAACATGTTACAGTTATGCGTATTATGTGTTACGTACGTGCCTATAACATGTTACATGTATGCGTATAATGTGTGTTACATGTACGTATATAATTTGTTAAACATATGCCTATATTGTGTTATATTTACGTGTGTAATATGTGTTACATACACGAGTATAAGATGTTATATGTATGTGTATAATGTCATACATGTAGGCGTATGTGTTACATGTACCCGTATAATGCGTCACATGTACCGGTATAATGTGTCACATGTAACACTACAATATACTTTATATGTACGCGTATAGTGTGTGTTATATGCACGCATGCAATGTCCGTTATATGTACGCGTGTAATGTCCGTTATATGTACGCGTGTAATGTGTATTACATAGTACGTTGGAACACATATTTCACACCCTACTCAATCAGCAATACGATAAAATAGAGAGAAGAGAAAACAGTAATCAAGAAAAGAAATATTAATGTTTATTTTGTAAAATTTACTTAATCGTTTTAGGATATTCCTGGCGGCTGAATTTTAGAAAAAAAAACAAACCCAAAATTGTAAACTCTCAGAAATTTTCTTTCAACAAATTAATTTTTCTGTGTTGAGTCAGGGGGAAAACGATGGAAAAATGATTATTTCGAAAAGAAAATTGGAAAAAACTATTAAAATTTAAGAAAAATGACTTTTTCAGTTTAAATCGGGCGTCAGGTGCTGGGACATTTCAGTGTGAAGCGAAATGAAAAAAAATTACATGATTGAAAAAAGAAAATTTAATTTTTTTTATAAGCAACTGTACTCAATGCCTAATGTCTACGTCGTGTCTCTGTCTATAGGCTTTTAAAAAAAAATCGTGTCCACCCCAAGGAAGTCAGTAAAGCCACCGAGACGCAAGGGTTTACTGAGTGTGAAAGAGTTAGAAACAGGAACGTTGCTAAGGAGCGAAAACAAAGGTAGAGTAACCAGGAGAACAGCAGATATCGATTGACATTGAATTTAAATATTTGAAGATTAAACTTGGGAAGCCGGAACAGAATTCTACAAGCGGGTAAAGAACATGTTAGGATAGGATTTATGGTTACATCTAGCCAGGACAACTGTAAATGGTGAGACCTTGTAGAATCCCGCTACCAGTTTTCTTATCAATGTTGAATTTTGTACATTTTTGCGCAAAAAGTGGATCAGAGAGCCTACTCAGCTTAGTAAATATTTCCAGGAAATATCAGCTTCCAATTGGTCAATAAACACACAAGTGGGCGTTGCAATCCACCCACATACAAATATTTTTCCAGCGCGTGACCAAATCAAGAATTCCCGCCATTTTCTGTGAGCCTGTCACATGATTACATTATACAAGGGTCATTCAATAAATAATTTGAATTTTTCGGTATAAGGACTTCTAATACAGATAGAAGCTTACTCTTTTTTATTTTGTTTGTTTTACTTCTTTTTCACATGGATTTAATTTCTTTTGCAGATTAAAAAAAAAACTTTGAGAGTTTTGGTGATTAACAAAGATGGCCGACCAAGAAGCATGCTACAGGATTGAACAGCGGTCAGTTATCAAGTTTTTGGTTGCTGAAGGGTGCAAACCAGTTGAAATTCATAGGAAAATGTCAACTGTGTATGGTGCCACATGTTTCAGCCAAAAAATATCTACAAGTGGGCTAAATTGTTTAAATAAGAACGGAGCAATGTTGAGGATGAAGACAGGCCTGGGAGGCCTACAGAAGTGAGGTCTCCTGAGGTGATCGAACCAGTCAATGACCTCATTCAGTCTGACAGAAGGGTGACAGTGGATGACATTGCAAGGACTTTGAGCTTTACTGTTGGGACAAACGCAGGGGTCATCAGTCAGAAGGAGTCATCTTGCATCATGAAAACGCAAGGCCTCACACAGCAGCCCAAACGGTGCAGACCATCAACGAGCTGGGCTGGGAACTGCTCCCTCATCCCCCTTACAGCCCAGACCTTGCCCCTTCAGACTTTCACCTGTTTGGTCCCTTGAAAGCTTTCACGAGAGGCACGAAATTTAAAAGTGACGATGAAGTCAAAAGTGTTGTGAGCGACTGGCTGAGACATCAGTCCAAAGATTTTTACGCTGAGGGAATACGGAAGCTTGTGCACAGATGGGAAAAGTGTGTGACAGTCCTGGGAGACTACGGTAAGCATCTATCTGTATTAGAAGTCCTTATACCGAAAAATTCACCTTATTTATTGAATGACCCTCGAAAATAGCAGACACAAGCTTGCTGATTTCTCTTCTCTACTCTTCCCTTTACCTGCGAAGATGTGACCTTAAGGTTTCTCGTCTCTACTCTGGGCGGCCAAACGTTAAAAGCATATTCACGCATGCACGTACGGACGAAATTTTCCAAACTACATTACAAACATACGAAAATTTCCAAACAAGCAACAAGAACTTTTCTCTTTGAGAAATTCTTCTAAAGCTACAGTTTATTCATCATATCTCAGCTTTGTAATTTATTCACCTTTTGCGTGCTGAGATAAAAATATTCAGTCTAAGGGAAATAACGCCCACAGATCTTTAACTTCTACGCATGTATATCAACATACACAAATTAAATACAAATGTTATTGTTTTAAAACTACTTTGTTCCTTCTTGTATTTCATGTTTTGTGGTATTTTACGTTAAACATAAATTGTGTGGTCATGTTATTCACGCAGTCATAAACAGACATCTACAAATGGTCCATTCATATTAACATACACCACTACATATGGTGACCCCGAGTCCTCTACAACCGCGTTACCAGTCAGCATTGCGTTTAAATTCAAAGAGTCTAGTCGAAATTCTGAGACCTCGTTACCAGTCAGCACTGCGCTTAAATTCGAAGAATCTATGTCGAAATACTCATCCGAACAATTACCATGAAAGTATTTATGGAAAAGGCAAAGGGAGGTAACCGTACGAAATTGAGCAAGTGTCTGTAAAGAGAAAGCCGGAAGTTGACTACTGATCACGTGTCGTACAATAACACACTGCAACAATAACTTTCCTCTTTCTTTTCTTTCTCAGTTAAACTTATGTTCTCTAGCACCGTTTTATGGATGATCCATAACTATTTTCCTTTTATATTATTTTGATTTTGATTTCTGTTGTATGCACATTCCCTTCCAAACCAGAGACAGAAGGTCAGAAATGATTTCATGGCGTTTACTACTGATCATTTAAAAAATTCCTAAGATCACACACATTTTACGCAGATAAAACTCTTCGTAATGTGCGAGTTGTACTTGTGAGTACCATTTTTTTGCACATCTTTAAAGCTTGGGTTACTAGGAATCCCAGGAACCTTTTCCAATCATTCCGAGGGCTCCAATTACAACTGGATTTATTGATGGCCTCATGTGTCACATTTTTGAGATTTCCAATTCAAGATCCTTGTATTTTGTTAGTTTTTCGAAGATCTTCAAAGATACATTAGAATTACTTTCGAATCCCAAGTAGTGATTTAAGGTCAGAAATGGCATCGGGACATTTTCCAATGAACAATTTTGTCAAGTTATTAATCTCCTCTATACACCAGAATTGCACTCGGTATTCGCGCTGACATTCGTTATACTGTCATCTAGAAGAAGAAGAAGAAGAAGAAGCGGCGGCTGTAGCAGAGGAAGAAGAAAAAGAAGAAGAAAAAGAACAAAGATGTTGATGATTAAATTCTATTTTTTATTAATATTATTGTTGTTGTTGTTGTTGTTTTCTTCTTCATCTTTTTCTTTCGTATTATTGTTATTTTCTTTTTTTCTACCTTTTTTCTTTCTTGTCTCCTCTTCTTTTTCTTCTTTTGTCGCTTCTTTATTATTATTATTATTATTACTACTATTATTTTCTTTTGCCTCTTTTTACTTTTCTTTATTTTCTTATTATTTTTCTTCTGCATTTTCTTTAGTATTTTCCTTCTTAATTTTCTTTATTATTTTTCTACTTTATTATTATTATTATTAATGAAGATGATGATGATGATGATTTCTGTTACATACACATTTCCTTCCGGGTCCCATATGGTCTGGTGCTCCTGCTATCTATCTAGAGCTCCCTGATAAAATCCAAAGATGAATCAGTAATATTATTAGTCCCGATATGTCGTTTTGGTTTCAGTGGCTTTCCGAATGGCAGCTGATGTACAAAATGACAAGGACCGTCGCTAAATAGAGAAATATTCTTTGTTGTAATGTTGTCTTTGTTCCTAATAGCCTAGAATTAGGAAAGTTGTAGTTACAGAGTTATCGAAGGAACAAGTAGAGGAAAACAAACTTACTCAAAACCTACTCTAATGTGGCTACTTGCCGTAGTTATAAGTACGAGCAGTTTATTATGACATTAGTAGGAAAAGCAGGGAGCAAGCTGAGTCTTACTTTCACACTCAGGAAACCCGCTGCGTCTTAGTGGCTTTATTGCCTTGCTTGAGGTGAAATAATTAAACAATGAAATCACGTTATTTCCTGTTTAAAAGCACAGACACACGGAGCCTAAAAATCATGGACATGGTTGTTTGTAAGAATACATTTACATACGCGGTCAGGAAGTGTACAGAGTTCATCGAATAGGCTGAGGTCGTCTAAATATAGTTCACTCAGGATTTGAGCGACCATTGTTGTGAGAACGAAACTATCCAGACGGTATTATTTGGGATTCTTGTATTTCTTTGTTTGTTTTTTTTCCCCAGCGGCAGGATTTGTCGAAGATACAGTAACTTCACGATTGAGATTTCTTTTGCTTCCGTCGATAGTAGCATTAATGGATGCTACAGATGATATCAATATCTGTTTTTCTTTATGCACAACGTCTGTACAAATCACGCTCTTCTCCAGGATTATTTTGGATAATATAATCATTGTTAAGTGTCTCTGTTCCGATATCGTTGTCACAATTTATCAAAGCATCGATAGCGTCCTGGGTAAGAAGATAAACTACGTCAGTGTCCTGGGTAAGACGATAAACTACGTCCGACAGTAAGAACATTGATCAGAAGGTGTTGAAGAGCGTGGAACCACATCTTACTTGCTGGTCTTGCCAAGACCACCCTGACCCGAGGTGACAGTACCTGCCAGGATCCCAGCTATGGGCAAATAGTTAACGCCCAAAAGGGGTTAAAACACTATGAAAGTATATAAATAGGTTTTTCTAATAGTTTCTCTTTTCATACTTTTGGCCTGCGAAACTGCCATTTCATTTATTACTTGCCTGTCGCCTACAACCTTCAAACATTTACATGTAATGACAATCGCCAACCGTAAATTCTATTCTAATAGTTTTTTTCATACTTTTGGCCCGCGAAACTGCCATTTCATTTATTACTTGCCTGTCGCCTACAACCTTCAAACATTTACATGTAATGAGAATCGCCAACCGTAAATTCTATTCTAATATTTTCTTTTTTCATACTATTGGCCTGCGAAACTGCCTTTTCATTTATTACTTGCCTGTCGCCTACGTCCTTCAAACATTTACATGTAATGAGAATCGCCAACCGTAAATTCTATTCTAATATTTTCTTTTTTCATACTTTTGGCCTGCGAAACTGCCTTTTCATTTATTACTTGCCTGTCGCCTTGCATGTTATAGTTAGACACACTCTGAAGTCAAATATCTCAAAACTAAAAACAGTGCAGATAGAAGCTTTCTTTTACTTTGTGGTTACGATATCTTGTTTTGTGATCTATACTTCTTCAGATGTTTTTCAAATTAGAAGCACAACTATTAAAGGATGAAACATTTTCACGGATTTTGACGTTATTTACGTGTCTTTTTCGTCTTAATCCGTGAATTTGTCTAAAAAAAAAAAAAAAAAAAAAAAAAAAAAAGCACCATATAAAATTCACTATTTTTTATTCATAATGTTTGGTGTGTTAAAATTATTCAACTTTTTAACAAGAATCTCAAGGACCAACTTAATAAAAAATATATCCAAATGTTGTACAATTTTTGTCTTTATTTTCACCCGAATTTAAAGCAAACATTCGAACATTAGAACGGCTCCTGATCAGACATAATAGACATTCATTGTCTGTTATATTTAACAATATATGTTTAAATAATGATCTGCTGCCCCAATACACACACACACACATATATATATATGATATATATATATATATATATTATATTATATATATCTATCTCTGATATTGAGCACTTTATCCCATAAATATAGCACACTTTAAGAGTATATTTCTTCATATATATATATATATATATATATATATATGTCATTCACAGACAGTATTGTTTCGCTGTATCACAGCTCCTCAGTGCGACTAGACTTCCGAATGCCTCAAGCCAGGATTAAAACACAATTAATTTGGTGTCAGCCAGAACTATCTCCACTCGGTAGAGTTACACAACTAAATCTAGCGTATTGTTTTTACAAATGTAAACAAATGCCAATCAGCCAAAGTGCTCCATTCATTTTACTGAAGAGCTTTGCATTAGTGCAGGTGGCTGTTGTTTATAGAATTACCTTATCACTCAACAGTGCTGAACTGAAATGTATTTTCAAGAGCTAAATTATGTCATTCACAGACAGTACTGTTTCGCTGTATCACAGCTTTGCATTGGTACAGGTGGACGATAGCTATAATCTCCATCTATTCAAATGTAATGTCAATCGACGTCTCCAGATGCCCTGATCTTTCCCCTATCCTTCTCCTCATCCTTTCCTCTATCACTCCTATTTGGTCTAGCTCCACTCTCTGTAACCCCTTGCGCGCTAGTGGCTTCCCACTTTTCTTGGGGGTGAAACGCTTATAAAATATATATATGTGTGTGTGTCTGAGTGTGTGTGTGTGTGTGTGAGATCGTGATGTCTACCTTTAAGCTTGCAGTCACTATGTAATTAGGATTTCAAGGTAATCTCAACATTGTCGGTATATAAAAGAGCTGTAGATTTTCTTTGGAGGATTGGCCGTGGCGCGTAGAATAAAGTTTAATGCTTGTAAAGGCACCCACCCAGAAAACAGCAATTTTGCTGATTAATTTCCGAAAAAAAAAAAAAAAAAAATGTCGAAGGTTAATGGAATTGGCATTCTTCCTTACCAAAGTGACAAGAAGAGAAAAGTTTGCCTTTTCAATTAGGAAAAGTTGTGCTTCAAAATGGTAAAGGGAATATTGAACGAAATAATTTTATGTGCTTGAGCAAATTTTTTTTTTGTTTACTAATTGCACCCAAAAGGCAATAGCATCGAATTGCATTTGGTGATCTTATTTTTTATTTATGAGAAAAGTAATGTCGCAATTTGATGTTGGTTAGCAGAATAAAAAGTAAAAATGCTGAAAGATTTTTTTTTAAACTAGAACAGAATGAAGTTTATTAAGAACGAAAAGAAAAAAGAAATGTTTAAGTGCTAAAAATGCCGTAGAATTTCTTTTTGTTTTCTTACATGAATTTTCTGATAAACTCTTAAGTTAACGATTGAATAAAGTCATGGCGCGTTCTGTGACAATAAAATATCCGTAGAAATCGTTAAATATTTGAGCTGCACAAATTTAACAAAATATTGCAATAACAATCATAAATATGAATGCTGGTCGTTATTTTAAGAAGTAAGGGGGTACAAATGACAAAAAATGGAAATTGAAAAATTTTCCGTTTCACAAAACAATGTTAAACACTTCTATCTTTCTTTATTTTCTCATTGAAATCAACTAGCGTCTCTGATATGTCTTTTCCGTCTGTCCACGGGATCAAAAAGGAATAGTTCATTATTTATGAAGAATTGGCTAAAAGTAACAGTCGTGCTAAGTAAGGGTTTGTTTTGGCTTTGTTTAGAGGCATATCAATAGGTTATTTAATGCCGCAATCTAAATATTTTGAACACAGATTTATAAGGTTATTTTTCTATAAAATTTATTGTTAGTAATTCTCCTTTAAAATGTATTGTTAGCATTTTTTAAATAATATATTGCTGGTATGCTCCACTATAAAAATGTATGTTTATACTTTCATAATGTTTAGGGAGTCACAGTTTGTCCATAACTACACTGCTAATTAACAGACGGAAAATCAGAATTGGAATATTAATTTTGTTTGGTTTATTGATTTGTTTTTACAGGTTATTGTAGTTTACATAAATATTACAGATTATATATATATATATTATATATATATATATAAAAATTATATATATGAATAAATAATCTCTCTCTCTATATATGTATATATATAGTTTATATACACTTTACATGCATATATATACACACACATATATATATATATATATATATATATATATATATATACACACACACACTACACAAATTAGTTAAGGGGGGGTAATAAATATAAAAAATATTTCTGCCATGACTTTAATAAAAAAAAAAACATATTTATAATAATTTCCATCATCTGTGAATATTTTCTGGAAGTTTTATTAACATCCGACAATTATTTTTATTTTTGCAAGATTTTCCAAATTAATGTCTGTCATACAAAAAAACGTGCTAAAAATTGTATTTGTTATTTTACTAGTTCCGGTGATACTAAAAGAGACAACTTTTTCTTTAATCAAATTTTACAATGTTCTAAAAAAAAGGAAAAATGTTAAAAAATAATTTTAAAAATCTTTGGTGTTTCCTCTTAATAATAACAAACATTTAGACGATAAAAATTTGTTTTCAAGTTTGGAGTCTCTTTCATCATGCTATGCTCTTTTTTTTAGCGATCTCTTGGAGGTACATATTTACTAAATTATGTTTATATTTCTAAACAACATCAACGACTGTACAACAGATCTTTGAGAAGCCATAAAGACATTTTTTTTAAAGTTGGTATATGGCAATTGAGCTATTTATCACTAAGTCTCGTCTCATTTCCAACAGGAATGCTTTGTCAATGATCTTTAAAATGCTTTAAGAAGGTTTGCCACGAAAAGCCAGTGTAATTTTAATGTACTACGAAATTACATTGCAAATTAGTTCAGTCTAAAAACATTATACATTATTTTTAACAGTTAAAATTATAATGCGTCGTATTTTTAATAAGTATATTATATCAAAATTTGAATCCTTCTCAAGTTCCGGAAAGTTTTTGACCAGACCAAGAAGTACCCTCCGTTTATAGTAAATGCTAAAGTTATATATGGAAATTCAACGAAAATTTCCTTAGAAAACTATTTCATACTAGTAATTGTTCAACATAATCTTTTTAATTTGTTAATGCACTTAATTCACTGGTTAATGTTAATCATACAACTGGATATTATATGGAGAGGAGTAAAAATATTTTTAAAAAAAGTCAAAATGAAATATAAATACGTTAATAATTAAAATAAAATATGTTATAAATAAAAAATACATGAAAAATTCAAATAATTACTTTAAAAATGAAAAAAAAAAAACCCCCAAAAACCTTAAGTATATAAAATAGTCCTCACCTTAACGTAACACATACAAGTTAAAATAAAAAAAATTTTTTTTCCACATATTGACTCGTATACCGTTTCCGTTTCAGGCATACTGGCGGCCATTTTGTCCCTCGGCAGAAACTAATAGAGATGTCATTATCATAGCTTGGTGTATGAGCAAATACCCAATCTACGAGTGGACTCTCCCACCACTGGTTGTTTCGACAATGGGAGCTGCTCGGCCTGCTGGCTCGGATCAAAGCGTAGTATCTGTTCGCAGATCGCTCGCTTGGTCGGCCTTCTGGCTGAGAGATTCACTCGATACTTGCCTGGTGTAGGGACTCGACCCTGCGCTGGTGGTATCATGGCTACGACTAGCTTGGACCGGCTCCGGCCTGGACCAGCTGACAAGCCAAGAGTAGCTTGGACAAGCTAAGACCAGCTATGACTAGCTTAGACCAACTATGACCAGCGGCCCGGGTGAGAACACCCGGGCCCCCACATTAAAAACCGACCTTGTGTCACAACCTGACTCAGTGGGGGGTCAAGTAAATACCTGGTTGTTTCGACAATAATGGGTATAAATACACCGTTCGAGTTCGAACGCTACCCGAGCAATAATGTCCGCAAACTTTAAGAAATCAAATAAAGCAATAAAATAGAAAATGAAATGAATTAAAACGACATCAGATTTCATCTCGTTATCTATGCTAATACAACAACTATTTACTCCTGTCTTAACGGTTATTCTGATCGGATCGATTTTGTCAAATTGGCAGCTGATCTAAAAAAAATGATTTAAAATGTGTTGTTAAATGGGTCATGGTGTGGCTTGTTAATTTTAAGGCCTCCAGAATGTCGACAATTCTTAATTCGGGGTCTATGCTAATGGCATAACTATCAAATTAGCAGCTGATCTCAAAATTGACCTACAATCTATTGTTACTAAGGCAAGAAATTTTTGTTTACTAAGACAAGACATGTTAATTTTAACGCTTCCAAAACGAAACTGCTCTCTTTACAAAGTCTTTTTTGCCTTCCATCATTATGGCTGATGCTAACTTCCATCAGAGTGACTCTTTGCATCTATTCGGTCTAACGTTTCCCGCTGACATAAAGTGAAAAGATTATATTGAATCAGTTGCTAGATCTACTACTAGAAAATGTGGTTTATCGTGACGTGTGAGACAATTTTTCTAACCAGAATCTATCTTACACAGTTATAAGTCTTCCATTTGTCCATTGAATATTGCTATCATATCTGGTCTAATGTATATGCTATGTGCTGTGTATTGTTACCTACTCACGGGAACTAGTATGCACTCAACTGTCTCATGAGCAATAGCCGTAGCTATTTATAGCCTTTGTGGTTTCGTTTGTAAATTAGTCCCCTTATCTCCCTGTACCGAAGAGGTTTTATCCCCTTATGTTAACTGGTATTTTTTTCTGGAAGGTCTTGTCTCTTCACTATCTTCTTCGCTCTCCCTAAGAGAGCGTCTAGATATGGGAGATCTTTTTTTTTTCATCGAAATGCTCTTTCACCAATTATTCTTGTTCATCTTCAGAGTCTATATTATTCTTCATTTCACCGTTTAGTTTGTTTTGCTTTGACATGATACTTTTTTCTTCATTACGTATAGGTTCACTGTACATTTCTTTATCGATATCATCTTGCAATCTAACTTGGTGCGCATGCGCTAATATCTCATTTCCAGTTCTTTCTATTAGTGTTCTCTCCATTTTGCATTATGAATCTTGTCTATTTTAGATTAGATTCACTATTCTTTTTACACCATAGTTTTTCGTTAGTGGCATAAGACTTACTTGTCTACCCCTGAGCGCGGACGGGCTTTTTTGATCTTCCAGCATGTGGTATTGTCCTATAACTTAGCAACAATTTAGGGAGAAATATTTCTATGTTTTCTTTCCGTTGTACACATATGTTCAATCCGTTTTTTATAGTTTGTACCATACTTTCTGCTAATCTATTTGATTTTTGATAGTACGGTGGGGGTTTTATATGGTTTGAATCGAGTTTTGTTCAATCATTGGCATAGTTCCTCATCACAGAACTCTGAGGCGTTGTCAGATACATGCGTTTTCGGATTTCAATTTATTGAAAATATGACCCTTAACGATTGTTTCACAGTCGAACTTCTTTTGTTGCAGACCTGTTATATTTCTGAATACTTATCTACTAATAATAATAATAATCTTACTCCATTAACGAAGAGCGATGTGTACATTGTCTAATGGTTAGGACTCTTTATACCATATATATGTTTTTGTCTGTCTAAATTTTCTTCTGGCATATTACATCTTTTTATGTATTCTTCTACATCAGCAGAATAGCATGGCTACTATGCCGCCAGCCTTATTTTCCTTTATTCCGCAATGAACATCGTCATGTAAACATTTTAGAATTTTGCTGCTTTGCGTTGCTGGCGGAACAACTACGACTCCATTACAAATTACATCCTTTTCTACAGTGTTTAACCTCTTTAAAACGCTTTTCTGCCCATAAGCAATTATTCCACTTATTTTTTTACTCTGAACAATATACTGTTCAATATGGGATCTCGCTTCGTAACCTCAGCTAATTTGTCTATCGACAAAATATCAGTTTTCGCCATAATGTAAGAAAGTATCTTCGAATTTCTCCTCCTCTTTCTCACTTTCAGAAATAATAAACCTCAATCTCGACAAAGCGCCTACATTTGGAATGGAATTGTCTTTCCCGTACTCAATATCAAAGTTAAACGCTATTAAAATTACGGCCCATCTTAAAATTCTACAAGACGTTACATTAGGGCTAAATATGAATTTTAAAGGTCTGTGGTCGAACATTTAGTAGAATATTTTTTCCATTCAGAAACTCACCTGCTCCCTGTGCCGTCCATATTATAGCCAGCGCTTCTTTCTCAATATTTAAGCAGTTCGATTCGGCTCTTGACAATTTTCTCGAAAGATACATAATAAGAGGACCATCCTGAGCTAATATTCCGCAGATTGTGTGTTCACTTGCATCATTTGTTACTACTATTTCCTTTATAGGGTTGACTATTTCTACCAGTGGTTTCATTACCAGAAGAGTTTTTAAATATTCAAATGCTACTTGTTGTTCTTTTGTCCAAATAAATTCCTCTTTTTTTTTCTTAAAGCAGCAAAAGATTCTGTCAAATCGGATTATCGCTCTACATATCGTCTGTAGAAATTTACAAGTCCAAAGAAAGATTCCAATTCATTTTAGCTCTTAGATACGTCAACTTTTAATATTTTGTCAATTAAAGATTTGTCTGGTGATCTATAGGAAGTATAGTATAGTGGAGTAATGGATAGCGGCTCTGATAGAGGAATCGGAGAGCCGAGTTCGAATTCCAGCCTTATCCTATACATTAACTTACGTGCTAATATCCCTGGGAAAGGTATAAATCCTTTTCTTCTCCCTCCAGCTATGGGTAAATAACAGGACAGACTGGGTTCTATAGCCTTGGATAGTAACTAGTCTAGGAGAAGGACAACTCTGAATTCAAAAAGGCACGGTGGAGTAATGGATAGCTACTCGGATTGAGGAATTGGAGAGCCGAGTTCGATTTCCACCCACATTACATTACATTCACTTAGGTGCTAATACCACTGGGAAAGGCATGAATGCTCTTCTTAGCCCTTCAGCTATGAGTAAATAGCAGCACAGATCGGGTTCTATAGTCTTGGATGGAAACTGGACTGCAGAAAGAAATGGCAACCTACTGCGGGAAAAATCTGCCTCGTCAGTCGTGTATCGACAGATACATGATCGCCTAAGCGTGTATACCGCATGGCACATAACAGACTGGTGATATGCCTTCGTTAGACATGGAATATTCCAAAAATTATATTTTTTTAGTGTCATGCACTAATTTTTTAGTTAATAGTAAATGCATCATTTTTTTTTAACTTATTCAAAACCATTCTGATTTTCCATTTTAATTCTTCATCATTAATAACACCAACACAGATGTCATCCTGGTAGCTTATATTTTTTTATATTATTAGTAATAACTTACTCTATATCCCTTTGAAAAATTACACTTGAAGTTTTAATTCCATAGGGCATTCTTTTCTATCTTAATAAGCCTAATAGCGTGTTTATTGTTGCAGCTTCTTTAAAGTCTTCGTCAATAGTTAGTTGATGGTATGCCGACTTTAGATCAATTTTAGAGAATGTTTTCATACCAGCAACGGGTTTCAAAACACATTCTACATTGGGGAAAGGATATTAGTCTACAAATATTTTGTGGTTTACACAAATTTTGTAGGCACAACATACGCACAGATCTCCAAACTTCTTTCTAAAAATTACTGACGAGGCGACCTACTTGCTTTCTCCTGATGAAACTCGTTCCAGTAGAAATTTAAAAAAAATTATTTATACAACTATTGGTAGGAGATGGACTGGCA
This sequence comes from Acanthosepion esculentum, assembly GCA_964036315.1. NCBI lineage: Eukaryota > Metazoa > Mollusca > Cephalopoda > Sepiida > Sepiidae > Acanthosepion > Acanthosepion esculentum. The sequence goes on from OZ038515.1 coordinate 57,515,036, forward strand.
TTTTTCGTCCTTCAAAATATGAGGGGGGCATTTTCCTTTAGTCTTAACTTCGGTTTATAGTTTTAGCATCCCAGTTATTTCTTCTTTTTTCTTTTCTTTTTTTTTAAGCATTTCACCCCAGGCAAGGGGTTACAGAGGATTTGGAGCGAGAGCAGATAGGAGTGTTAGTGGAAAGGATGTGGTGAAGGATAGTGGATAGATCAATGCAACTGTAGATGTCGATTGACGTTACATTTGAATAGTTGGAGATTATAGTTGTCAGGGAAACAGGAATAAGGAAGGGAGTTCCACAGGCGACAGGTGCGAGATATGAAGCTATTGGAGTAGAAGAGACGTCAACATTTAACAGTTTCAACAGTGAAAGGGTGGGAACGGGATGCAAGCCTCGTATGACGCTTGAATTCATGGAGCCTGGGAACCACCGATAGCAGCTCATCGGAGCAATTACCATGGAAGTATTTGTAAAAGAGACAGAGAGAGGTGACGGCGCGTATGTGAGAGAGAGACTGCAGACGAGAAGCCAGATCAGGGCCAATTACATTGCATACCCGTCTCTGGATCTTATCAAGAACCCCGAGGCAAACAGAAGGGGCCCCAGACCATATATGGCAGCAATACTCCATGCAAGGGCGGATGGTTGATTTGTAAATTTTTAGGATAGATTCCGGGGTGAAATTTTTGCCTTGACTTTAGTTCTACGTAGGCTTCATAATAGCCTCACGTTTTTATCACGGATCCGTCGAACGGATTCAATTGGACCAGGTTTTTCTTTTATTCTGGTTTTTCTAATGTCTTCGAGATAATCCTGGGTATCAACGTCACGTCACTTCGCGTATCTAGTTGCATGTCCAATTTAAATCTTAATAAGCCTTTTTCATTTTTTTCCATTGAAAAGATACCCTTACTTATTAATTTTGTTGAACTGTCTCTACTTTTTTCTTTTTGAATTTACACATATCTTTAAAATGATTCATTTGAAACACATTTGACATGTTTTATATGCTCGATATTTTTGTTTTTTTTCTTTGATGTTGATATCCACAATTTGTAAACATTATTCTATCTTTTTTCTTTCTGTGTCCATTTCCTCTACCAGATCCGTAATTTTAGTTCTAATAAATATTCGAATTAATTCTTGTTGTTAAGCAAATTCGACACACTGTTCTGATGACAACTTTATCAGTTGTAAATACACTTTGAAGGCTGTTTACCAATTTCATTTGAAATTTTTACTGTTGAAATAGCTAAACGCAGCTGCCACTTTTATTCCAACAGTTAATTTTCTCGTACTTTCCACCTGTGGATCACCCTTCCATTTACTTGCTTCCCTGATAACTACAGTCTTCAAAAATTTAAATGCAATCTCAATCGCTATGTTTCATCCTTTTGAGTCCCGTTCATGTTTTGTCCTTTCATCCATCCTCCCTATTTCAAGTCTTGTCTTTCACTTTCACACCCTGTAACCATAATGTACTAGTGGCATTCTCGCCTTGCTTAGGACGAAATGATTAAAAAAATATTATTATTATTGTCATTATTAATGTTATTATCATTATCTCTGGAATTAAATCGTCTGTGTCGGTAGTACAGCGGATCAGCTCTAAAGTGAACTATTGGGCACTCACACACATAATCCAACGAGGGCACCCACCATATATATAAGAAGTCTAACTTGTTGTTATAATAACGTGAGATATAACCATTATACTAATGTATTCCTTCTCAAGCAGCGAGTTAAAATGGCAAATTCAGTTCCATACATAAATGGTGCCATCATATTCATTCCACGGTGCTCACATAAAAATTTATGTCGGTGTCAAAAATTGAGGATTTCACAACATATGGCACAAATTTAACAAGATTTTTTAAGCGGCTACTTCATAATTAACCTTTATAATATTCGTCAGGTTGAACACGACTTTACTTACTATCTATCTATCTATCTATCTATCTATCTATCTATCTATATGTCTGTCTATCCAAGTCTGTTCATTATCTATCTATCTATCTATCTATCTATCTATCTATCTATCTATCTATCTATCTGTCTGTCTATCCAAGTCTGTTCATTATCTATCTATCTATCTATCTATCTATCTATCTATCTATCTATCTATCTATATGTCTGTCTATCCAAGTCTGTTCATTATCTATCTATCTATCTATCTATCTATCTATCTATCTATCTATCTATCTATCTATCTATCTGTCTATCCAAGTCTGTTCATTATCTATCTATCTATCTATCTATCTATCTATCTATCTATCTATCCAAGTCTGTTCATTATCTATCTATCTATCTATCTATCTATCTATCTATCTATCTATCTATCTATCTATCCAAGTCTGTTCTTTATCTATCTATCTATCTATCTATCTATCTATCTATCTATCTATCTATCTATCTATCTATCTATCTATCTATCTCAGTCCGTCCTTATCTATCTATCTATCTATCTATCTATCTATCTATCTATCTATCTATCTATCTATCTATCTATCTATCTATCCAAGTCTGTTCTTTATCTATCTATCTATCTATCTATCTATCTATCTATCTATCTATCTATCTATCAATCTATCTATCTATGATTTTCAATCATGTTTTATTTATCTCGGTTCATTTGTCTCTTGCTCTCCCTCCATCTTTCTTTCTTTCTTTCTTTCTTTCTTTCTTTCTTAGAAGACCTTATTGAAATTAGCCTGTCACCAGATGCTGTGCACATAAATACACTAGGTAACACACAAATACCACACCTGCTATCATCCCATTCACCCCACCCCTGTATACACACACGCTCACGCATATTATCGATCTAAGTCTCATGATATCGGAAAGAAATGACGGGCCTCGGCGCGTCTACAAATAAAACCGTATACCATCACATAGCTTATAACCCCAAGGCATATGTCGTTCATTTTGTCCGTTTCTGTGAATTCTTACAAATCCAGGAACTTAGTGAAAATTTAGTTTTCAGGCCATCCGTTCCTGATGTTGTAGATTTAGTTCTAGTATAAAACTCTCCTACTCCGTCGTCCCACGCTAAATTGGTGCAAACTTCCTAGGTTTGATCGTCCGTCCGGTTATAGCAACAAGCACACAGAAAGTAAAAGAATCAATAAAAGTGGAAATAAAATAAACGATCACAATACTGTGTCATACCCCATAACAGTGTATACCCTGAACACAATGGTCGGATCAATAAATTTGACACTTTGGTTGGTCCACCAACAAACGCAGTAGTCTGTAAGGTTAACCTGGAAAATGTGTTCCTTGACGAGCGTCTCATGCGAGCAATAATACTGATTTTATTTTATTGGCAAGTTTCTTATGTCTTCCTATGTTTGGAATGGGAATGGTAAGATTTGCCGTTTCTTTATAAGGAAACATTCGGTCTCCATTGATCGAACAGTTCGCGCTACTATCGGTTTTAACTGATAAAATCTTTTTACTACATTGTGTTTTTCAGGAAAATAAGTTTATCAAGTCCGCTAACTGTTATCGCTCTTTCTAGTATTGATGGGGATTTCCTTCCTAACCTTTTGTTTAAGGTAGTGGAGAAAGTCAACATCTTTATTATGTCGTTATCTGCACTTCTAGTTACATGTGTTTTACTTTAGTGTCTTTTTTAATCATTTTCCCCCCGAGCAAGGCGGGGATTGCAACTAGTAGGGTTGTTACAGAGGGTGAAAATGGGAGAGAAGACTGAGTATAGCGAGGATTGAGGAAAGGAAAAAAGATGAACGGGATACAGGAAGATAGAAGATAGCGACTGACGTCGGATTTAATTTTTTTTAAGATTGTAGTTATCAGGGAATCAATTATCAGTGCTGTTCGATAAAAGTGACTCCCCTGATTTTTTTTTACTAAATGTTCTCTTCTCCGATGAAACGAAAGTTGAGCTAAATTCAAAGGATAAGCGATCTAAAATCCGAAGAAGCAGCTTTGAAAGCTCTTTGAATTTAGCAGTAAGTACTGTCAAGTATCCGTTCAGTATAATGTTCTGGGGATGCTTTTCTTTTCATGGAACTGGTTTCTTAAAACCTATTGAAAAGACCCTCAGGAGCGAGCAGTACAAGGGAATTTTAGAGTCTTGTCTGCTCTCTTCTGCTGAAAGGGTGCAAATCGACCCCATCAAGCTCATTTTTATGCAGGATAATGCTCCCTGTCACAAACCAAAATTGATGAAGGAATACTTTGATGAGAAGCAGGTGAGTATTATGACATGGCCGCCCCAATCTCCTGACCTCAACCCCATAGAAAAATTATGGAGCATTATAAAGTACGGGCTCTCGAGAAAGCAGTTGAGCAACAAAGAGGATTTGATTGTGAATTTCTTTATCCGAATGGAATTCGATGCCTGGAGATGAGATTTGCCAGAAGCTAATCAAGTCAATGCCGAAAAGGGTTGAAAAGGTTATTTAAAATAAAGGAGGACCCATAGATTATTAAATATTTCGAACTATATTACCTATTATAAATAAATTATACCTCTATTATTCTTTATTTAAAGCTGTTCGGTTATGTTTCTATTGATTACTAGTTGCAGGAAATAAGTGAGTCCCTTTATTTGCACACTGTTTTTCCCTAAATCTCATTTATATTCAACATGATAATTATCAATAGAATACCTAATACCTAAATTTTTTTTACTAGGTGGTCGGGGAGGGTTTTTTATATTACTAAGATTAAAAATTAGTTTGACCCCAAAAACAGTAGGCGAAAAAAGTTTTAAGTAAAAAAATCAGGTGAGTCACTTTTATAGAACAGCACTGTAAACGCAAAGGAGAAAAGTAAAGAAAATAAAGAAAATGATGTAGAAGTTGTGGTCGAATTTAGCGATTTCAACAGTAAACGGGTTTGGATCTAGATACCAATCGAGTGGGACGCTTTAAATTTTTTATTTGCTACTGCTGATTCAAGTTTTTTTTTTTGTGTGATGGGGTTTCATTATTGGGTTAAGTACCTTCTTTCTTATTGTGTAGCGCCAGTTTGTGAGATCCTGTTACGGTAATTTACCCACGCACGCATGGACTCCCCCAGCTATAAACAGGAGCCGGTACTGCCTTTTGAAGAGAGGGAAGTTTCCAGCAGTCAGCTCTGACAGTCGGACCGAACATTCCTGCTGTAGCACTCTCGTTTGTATTACTGTTTCTGTTAATATATTTGTTTAACTCAATTCCTCTCTTGTGTCTTTATTTCTGGCCTTAACAAGAATGTCACATATATCATGAACAGCAGTTTGACTCCAATCTCATTAAAAAAATTACAGGACGTATTAGTATTATGTATATATATATATATATATATATTAAGGCATAAAAAGCAATTTTTTTATTATAGGCTTGGTGTGCTGTGTCTCTAGCATCTTTGTTGGTATTACTTTTATTATATATGTATATTTTTTCTTTTTTTTTATCTTCCCTGCCCATTTATTCCCGTCATCCATTACAGACATTCTTGTTCTTCATAATTTCTATTCCCCGTTAACAGTTCTGATGAGAGGGGACGAAACCGGTCGACTGTTTTTTTTTTATTTTAAATCTATCATGGCCCATAATAAAACATTGTTTTTTATCCCTTAATACGCTTTTGTACTGTTACACACACACACACACACACACACACACACACACACACACACACACACACACACACATATATATATATATATATATACACCAGGTGTAACAGCAAAATTGTCCAATTGTTAGATTAGGATTTGAACCGTTGTATCTTAGAAATGATTAAAGATATCTTACTGGAATGGAATTCTCCGGGGTTTTTATAATACTATTGGACTCTACTTTGAACAATAAGAATGTTGCTCTCTCTTGCTGTTGTGACCTCCTGATCCAGTTTTCCCCTCTACTGTTTGCTCTTTTTAAAACGCATTCACCGTTCTCTTGATGTTTCTTGAATGGACTTTGAAGATTTAAGCCAGAGTATGAATGTTGGCACCATTACAGAAGGCTTGAATTATCTTTTTCGTCTCACCATTGCTCAGTTGAGAAGACATAGTGGGGTTGACACAAAACGATTTTTGCCTGTTCTCTTTTTAGAGGAATACCTCAAAGAAGTTTTCAGTGATTCTTACAATAAATCGTGTCAAGATGAGTAAACGTCTTACCTGAAAAGCAGGAAAGAAGAAACTCAATTAGTTCAGATACTAAACATTTTGCGGGATGGACAATTATTTTTGATGTTACACCCGGTATACACGAGGCCAGGTTCAACAAGTTCGAAGCCACACCCAAAAAGAAGAACCATAGCTGAACATTTTTGTTGCGAGGCCACACTACCACTTCTTTTAAAACTAAGAAATTCTAATCCAGATTTCTGCCTTAAATTGTGTGCAGGTGAGGCCCATACGAAGGCGAGAGGTGTGCGACAAATCTAAGAATGGACAAAACATAGGCCTGAACAGTCATAAATTATCTGCAAAAGAATGGTATGACACCAAAGGAAATCTATGCGGATATGGGACAGGCACTTGCTTAGGACCCCCCTTCCTATGCAACTTTGAAGAAGTGGGCTGCGGAATTCCTGAGAGGCAGGAACAGCACAAAAGCTGACCCTCGGTCAGGTCGTCCCAAAACCTCAACCACTGATGAACAAGTTGATGCCATTCAATTGTTTGGATGACAGACATTTTACTGTTCAACAGATAGCCATTAGTTCATAGACATTAGTTCTGGTTCGGTCCATACTGTTTTAACTGACTTCTTGGTGATGAGTAAGGTGTTTCCAAGCTGGGTCCGTCCCAAAAATACTGATACCAGAGGAAAAGCTGAGAAGGGTTGGCATTCCCCGGACACTTTTGACTTGCCTCCAGGATCACCCTGAGAAATTCCACCGCAGATTAGTAACTCAAGTTGAAACCTAGGTTCCATTTGAACCTGGATCAAAGATTCTAAGCCAACAGTGGAAACACTCTGGTTCTCCACCGTTGAAGACGTTCAAGCAGGCAGCGTCTGTTGGCAATGTGATGGCGTCTGCTTTTTTGAATTCTGAAGACGTAAACATGACTTCCTAGCAAAGGGAATAACTATTAACGGACAATACTATGCATCAGAATTAAGACAATCAAGTTAAAAACCAGAGGGAATCTGAGGGCAGGGATGTTCTTGCTCCAGAATCCAACTGTGGCCTTGAATTGCTATCCCATTCCTCTTTCCCACCAGACTTAGCTCTATCTGACTTCTTCCTATTTCTTAAACACATATCCCACCCGTGTGATCGTCATTTTGGAAACTATGATGAGATCATATATGCCGTGGAAGAACTTTTGGAGGAACAGGACGCTCCCGCCATCTTCCGTGATCGGATTACAATGTTTAGCGCATCTTTGGACCAAGTTGATGATTGGAATTTCGAACATTTGTGAGTTCAATACCAGACTACAGCAGTGGTGCACCAAAAGGGAAATAACTGAGACATCCAGAAGAAGCATGACACGTGTAACTAGAACAAGTTACCCCGGTGGACGAAATAAAGGGTTCTAATTGAATTTCCAATCACCTGCAGAAGGCCGGAGCGTACAACGACCATTACGCTGTGAATATGGCAATAAAGATGAGGATAACAGACCGAATGATGTAAATAATGTTAAGGGGTTTATAGTTAAAAATAGTGAAAAACTGTCTTATTTCTCCAACTACTTCTGGGTGAGGCTTTTTATATAAACTCCCTCTTAAAACAGTTTTCGGGAATATATTTTTCTCAGGTCTACTGTCATTGGTCTTTCTAGTGTTGATGGGGGTTTCCTTCCTAACCTTTTGTTTAAGGTATGCGGAAAGTCAACATTTTAATTATAATTATTTTAGTAGCATCTGCTCCCCACTTTGTTGTTGCCATTGGAAGTGTTCAAGTAATGTGTTTTTTGTTATTTTATGTTATTTCTGATTATGTAGCGCCAGGCTATAGTTGTGTGCTACATTTATTATTGCTTAATATTGGATGCGAGAAACAAAATACACAGTGGAAAAAAACACTTTCTGCAGAAAATTTTCACGTTTTATTTCTGCTCTTTTTCTAAACGACACAATTCTCAGCCGTTTCCTATTGCAAGTCGTCTATCCAATGTTTCTCAATAGCGACGTCGAAAGAGACGAAATTAGAATGGCCGACATGAAAGACATCCGGGTTATTGAACACTGGCCTATTTATCAACTTGATGTTTGGAAAAAAGACTCACCTTAACCTTTCAGATCGATTACTCGCGTATCTCGAGCAGAATGAAAAGTAATGATTCAGTGAATGCTAGGCAATCTCTTAACATATGAAGAGACGTAAAAGCAACAGAATTATCGTTCTACATCCGTAGGAACACTGAAATATCTAAAGATACTTTCCAAAAGTTAAAAAAAAATCATTAAGAGACAGGAAGATTTCGTTAGCAACAACAATTATTACTTTAGCAACAACAATTATTAATTTCGTTAATATGACGGGAAAAGGGAGATTACCCCCCCGTGAGATGAGGTCGAAATAATAGACAGAGAACATCATTGTAAATATAAAAACTTAAGGAATCAGCACATATGCTAAGCAACGAAATCTTCTGAGCCGACCAAGCATAGAAATGAATACAATATAGGAACAAGTAATAAGGAGTGCTAGAGAAAAGCAATGAATAAATTGCAATGTAAGCTCTGGAAAAATGCAATAATAACAACAGAAAGATTGCAATATGAACACAGGTAAAAATGATTATGAGACATTAGCTTTATAAGTCCTAATAATTCATACACAGATGTCATCAAGGAGACATGGCCCAGTGGATAAAGACGTTCGTTAGATCCAGTGACTAGATCCAAAGATTTGTGTTTTCAATACTTTTATCTACAGTGGTGAACCAAAAAGTTGACGAGTTGATTTAACTCAGACATCAAGAAGAGTCATTACACGTGGAACTAGAAAAATCTACCCCGGTGAACGAAATGAAGGGTTCAGTTCGAATTTCCAATCAAATGAAGAAAGCTGGAGCCTACAACGGCCGGAACGTTGTGAATATGGCAATCCTCATATGTTTACAGATGGAAAAGATACTTGAAAGCAACAGAAATATAGTTCTACAGAAGGATACTGAGGATACTATGGAACGAATATGTGAGGAATGGAGTTTTAGAAAAAACAAAAAGGACAGTTTTACTTAACATTAGGAAGAGAAAGTTGAAAATTTCAAGGGCACATAATGAGGAAAGAGGGCTTGGAAAATCTGATACTCACAGTACAGATTGAGGGCAAGAGAGACGACAGAGATAAACAACACATAACCCACCTAGCGAGCTTGAGTAATTGTATTACGGTGGAAAGTTTAGGAGAGACAACAAAAAGACAAAATGTACTAAGTCCTACAAATGAAAGGGATTCGTGGAGAGCCGTGATTACCAACGCGCCCTCAAGGGACATGGTACATAGAGTAAGGATTTGACATTAAGTAAACCATCAAACAGGTACAACAATTTTGATATCAGGACAGCGTATTAACCGAGGACGGAAATTCCTGTAGAGAAATGCGAAGGCGCATTGGGATAGCGAAAGATGCTTTCCATAAGCTGAACAACGTATTAAGAGACAAGAAACAAAGAAAATCGTGTTAAAGTTTGATGTAATATCGGTCCTGCAATAACTCAGTGAATGCTGGACAATCTACTAGCAGATAAAGAAGAGAACTGAAGCAACAGAAATGTGGTTCTACAGAAGGATGCTTAGGATACCATAGACCAAACACGTGAGCAACGACGAACTTAGAGAAAATGGAAACAAAAAAAACATGGAAGGAGCGATAAACATTCGTTTTAATTACGCAAAAATAACAGTGACGTTTCATTTTAACAGATATAGAGGGTGCGATGGATGAATTGGCGTAAAAATGAAAATAACACTAACACCTCATTTTAATAGATATATTTACCAAATTTACGCAAAAATATCTTGAAATACTAAAGAGTAAATTATTCAATAAAATCGCTATTGGCTTCAACCACGGCCTCCAGACGACTTCGGAATCTCCTGGAAGATTCTGGACGATTTCCTTGATTAAGTTGGTGAGTGCTGCCATAATCCTTGCCTTCAGTTCATCTTTGGTGATACAAGAAGTTTTGTTGGTCTCTTGCTCATCTGCGCCCCACACATAATAATCAAGAGAGGTTCAGTGAGGGGAGTTAGATGTAAGCGGTGATGTAAACTGTTTGACGGTCATGACTGGGTTCTCCTGTTTGTGTCGCATGGTTCAGAGCCCTGGCATAGGGACTTCCAGCAGCAGCTACCTTCTTGATCCACGCCAGCACTACCTCCTCAAGGCACTTGATGTAGGCTTCAGTGTTGAGACCGAAGCCTTGTGGGAAGATGAATGGAGGCATAACGTCGCCATCGCTAGGGATCACTCCCAACACCATGATGCTGACTGGATATTTGATTTTCATCACTCTCGGTACATCTTTTGCGGACACGGCTAGTCAGCGGTTGCTCCCTGTGTTCACCAACTTATCCGGGCAGAAATTTGTCTCGTCTTAGAAAAAAAGAAGCATGTTCGGTTGGAGGTAATACTTGAGTTGTTCAAAAGTTTCGCAGCGTGGTCTTTCCTATTGTCCTTCATGGCTTGGGATAAAAATGTGCCCTCTCTCATCTTGTATGAGAAATACCGTATGTCTTCATGCATTATCTGCCTGATAAGAAACTCAGATACTGTTTTGTTGGTATCTCGCTCAACCGGTCCCCACGCTTAATAATCAAGGGGGTTGCAGTCTAGTGAGTTAGGTTGCCAAATCTAAGGGGTGATGTGGTTGCGGAAATTGTCTTGGTTCTCCTGCTTGTGTGACATAGTACAAAGTCCTGTTGTCAGACATCAGGTCTTTCAGCAGCCACCCTCTTGGCCCAGAGAAGCTCTACCTCCTCAAGGCACTTAATATCGCCCTCCGTGTTGATCCTGAGGCACTGTGGGAACATAAATAGGTTCATTACGTCACAATCACTAGTGATCACTCCAAACACCATGATGTTGTTTTTCATCACCTTCGGTACATCTTTTTGGGGACACAGCAAGTCAACGGTTGTTCCCTGTGTTCACTATTTTGTCCTGGCAGAAATTTTTCTCGTCTAAGAAAAACCAAATCATGTTCAGTTGGAGGGGATACCTGAGTTTGTTCAAAAGTTTCGCAGCGCGGTCTTTCCTATTGTCCTTCATGGCTTGGGATAAAAATTGTCCCTTTCTCATCTTGTATGAGAAATACCGAATGTCTTCATGCATTACCTGTCAGATATGAAACTCAGACACTCCTGTGTCCTTGGCTATGTACCTGATTGACTTGGAGGGACCATTGTCAATCTTGGCCTGGATCCCACCAACAAATTCGGGAGTTCTTTTTCTTTTCCGAGTGAACAGAGTGAGTTTTCCGAGCTGCTGTATCTTCGTAATAAATATTAGATATATTCAACTCTTTCCGAATCCTCTGCACTGTCCTCAGATTGACACCCAATAACTGAAATGTTCGTATTAGAGCTTCCGGCACGAATGCCAAGCTGTACAGCCGTTTCCAAATTTATGAATTGCGTTATGGTACAGACGGTACCCAATTGACTTGAGTATATTATTTACATTATTTGGACTATTGTCCTCATCTTTGTCGCCATATTAATTACAACGTTTCGGCCGTTGTACGCCCCGGCCTTCCTCAGGTGTTTGGAATGTCATCTGTGTATGATTTTCTGGGTATTATAAAACTAATATCTCCAGCAACATTTTTTACCAGAGCTCATATTGCAATTTTTGTTGTTATTACCGCTTTTCTCTGGCACTCTTTATTACTGGTTCCCATAATGTATTCATTTCTATGCTTGGTCGGCTCATGAGATTTTTATGGTCTAGCATATGTGCTGATTCCTTAAGTTTACGAATTTTCCAATGGTGTTCTTTGTCTATGATCTCAACTTGATACCACAGAGGGCGATGATCTTCCTTCTTTCTCCATATGTGGTTTGCCACGCCGGAATTTTCCACTTCCCCTCGTGTTACAGCTTTCTAGTATTCTTGAAGCCTTATCTTAAGGGGGTGGCCTGTCTCCCCTTTATATTTCTTTCCGCACTATGTGCTTTGGTAAAAAAAAATGGTTGCTGAAGTCATTAGGTTTATAATGTCCAGAAATTCATACACAGATGTCCTCAAGGACACATGGCGCGTTAATTAGATCCAGTGACAGGACCGAAAGAGTGTGAGTTCAATACCCTGTTAAGGCAGTGCAGAAATTTCAGAGGGAAATTAACAGGAGATAACCGATAACTGACATCCATTAAACATGGCACGTGGAACTAGAACAGTCTACCCCAGCGAGGGAAATAAATAGTTCAGTTCGACATTCCAACCAACTGAAGAAGGCCGGAGTGTACAACGGTGGAAACGTTGTAATAAATATGGCGAACAAGATGAGGACAATAGGCCGAATAATGTAAATAATGTACATAATACCTCATTTCTGAAATATAGACAGATACTGACCTGACTATACTATGCAGTCAACAACATAAGAAACAATCAGCGCGTATGCCCGAAATTAATATGGAGACAATTTATACACGGCACCGTCTGCTTAACATCATAAAGAGCAGGTTAAAATATCCAGAGCACATACTGAGGAAAGAAGGCTTGGAAACATTAATACTCAGTGCGTCTTCTCGGTCTGGTAAAACATGAACTATAGTCGAATTCAGTAAATACACATGAATAGAAAAAGGCATAAGACATTGTGACAGCTCACAATAAAGCAATCCTGAGAGATGTCCTATTCATCAATGGTGGCAATAATCTTAACAGCATTAGATATGCAGAGGAAACATTGTTGATAGCAGACACAGAAAGCAAACTACAGGAATGTCAAATCGACGGTAGTAAAAGAAAGCGAGAAGAAAGGACTAAGCATCATTTGTAAGAAGACAGAATGTATGCTTGTCAGTAAAATGGACAACCCGAGATGCAAACTACAAATTGGAGATATTTCTATCTTTTAAGCATTTCACCCCATCCAAGGCGGGGATGCCACTAAGGCGCAAGAGGTTACACAGGGTTGACGACAAGAGTAAAGAGGCGTGTTTGAGGACAGGATAAAGAGAAGGACGGGAAAACAAGATCAAGGTATCAGAAGATGTCGATTGACATTACACTTGAATATCTGAAGATTATAGTTATCGGGGAGGCAGGTAAGAGGAAGGGAGTTACACAGACGGGAAGTGCGAGAGAAGAAGCTGTTTGAGTAGAAGAGACGGTTACATTTAACTGTTTCGATAGTGAAAGGGTGGGACTGATATGCAAACCTAGTAGCTCACTTAAATTCCTGCAGTCTGGAAACCATCGAAAGTAGCTCGTCGGGACAGTTACTGTGAAAATACTTGTAGAAAGGACAGAGGGAAGCCACAGCACATCTGTAAGAAAGTAACTGTAGACGAGAAGCCAGATCAGGTAATATCACACTGCATATCCGTCTCTGGATTTTGTCGAGGACCTCGGGACTTACAGCAGGGGCGCCAGACCATATATAACCGCAATATTGCATGTCAGGACGGATGGTTGACTTATAGATTTGAAGAATGGATTCAGACAAGAAAAACTTACAGGCACGACACAGAGAACCAACTTTTCTTGCTTTTTGAAGCTATTGATTTAATGTATTTGTTCCATCTTATTTCAGCGGACAGCGCGAGACGAAGCAGTAAGCAAGTGCAGGAAATTAAATATCTAGGAAGTGTTTTTTGCAACAGAGGACGGAAAATGCAACACCGAAATCCGAAAACATTGCAATAACGAAAGATGTCTTCCAAAAGCTAAGCCAAGTATTAAGAGAATGTATCAAGTATTCCCAGAAGGAAGATTGAAAATAAACCATTTCCAAAACAGAAACTGTCATCTGTACATAATACCTCATCTCATAACTATAGGCAGATACTGAAGGGCAAGAACGTTGTAATAAATATTTGCAACAAAGATGAGGACAATAGTACGAATAATGTAAATAATGTACATAATACCTCATCTCAGAAATATAGACAGATACTGAAGGGCCGTAACGTTGTAATAAATATGGCGACAAAGATGAGGACAATAGTCCGAATAATGTAAATAATGTGCATGATACCTCATTTCAAAAATATAGACAGATACTAAAGGACCAGAACGTTGTAATAACTATGGCGACAAAGATGAGGACAATAGTCCGCATAATGTAAATAGTGTACATAATACCTCATCTCAGAAATATAGACAGATACTGAAAGGCCGAAACGTTGTAATAAATATGGCGACAAAGATGAGGACAATAGTACGAATAATGTAAATAGTGTACATAATACCTCATCTCAGAAATATAGACAGATACTGAAAGGCCGAAACGTTGTAATAAATATGGCGACAAAGATGAGGACAATAGTACGAATAATGTAAATAGTGTACATAATACCTCATCTCAGAAATATAGACAGATATTGAAAGGCCGAAACGTGGTAATAAATATGGCAACAAAGATGAGGACAATAGTCCGAATAATGTAAATAGTGTACATAATACCTCATCTCAGAAATATAGACAGATATTGAAAGGCCGAAACGTGGTAATAAATATGGCAACAAAGATGAGGACAATAGTCCGAATAATGTAAATAGTGTACATAATACCTCATCTCAGAAATATAGACAGATATTGAAAGGCCGAAACGTGGTAATAAATATGGCAACAAAGATGAGGACAATAGTCCGAATAATGTAAATAGTGTACATAATACCTCATCTCAGAAATATAGACAGATACTGAAGATACAATGTTACCCATTGTCAAAAGTCCAAATTCGTTCAATAATTAAGTTGGGTTGCTGTGGTTAAAGCCCGTTGTCTTAATCATTATTAGTTTGTGGAAAAATACAACAATATGGCAGATGGTCGAAAGGTTGGAGCTCAGGGGAGAGGATATTCTCTATCCCTTAAAATTAGCCAGTTGTATTTTATGACCCCCTCCGTTCTCTGTTACTTTCGCCATAACATATTATATTGCTGAAATGTTTCATTTGGGGCGCTGAAAAGGACTCGGCCAACATAAGAAACGTTAAAAATATAACCAAAACAAAGCCGATATCATCACTTAGCAATTTCCACAGAGAAATTATGAGACCTATCCGCCAATCTAGTATTACGTTTAAATTCGTCAATTTTATGTACCGAAGAGGAATGTTCATCAGAATAATTAACACGAAAATATTTATGCAAAAGAAGAAATTATGTTGCAGAATCGGAAAGTGTTGTTCTTTCATTTAATATTCTTAGTAGAAGTAGTATAAATAAATTGGTCGATATGTTTTTTTACAGATTATCAACCCTTTACAGATTATTTAAAGCCAGAAAATATTTTAGATTGTAAGCATCTTTTAGGAGATAATAAGAATTTACTGATACAAGTCCTACCAATTAACCCATAGCTTAGGGAGAAGAGAAGATTCATACCTTTCCCAAGGGCATTTTCACGTAAGTGAATAGAACTAAATCCAGCTGGAATTCGAACTCGACTTTCCAACTTCCATTACCCCAGCCGCACATCGTGATATGTCTGTAAGCCATTAATAATAATAATAATAATAATAATAATAAAAATAATAAAAATAATAATAATAATAATAATAAAAATAATAATAATAATAATAATAATAATAATAAAAATAATAATAATAATAATAAAAATAATAATAATAAAAATAATAATAATAATGATAAAAATAATAATAATAATAATAATAAAATAATAATAATAATAATAATAATAATAATAATAATAATAAAAATAATAATAATAAAAATAATAATAATAAAAATAATAATGATAATAATAAAAAAAAATAACATAGAAAAATCAAAGCCAATCGCCTAGACATAGAGATAAAAGACCACAAAAACAGAATTTGCTTTCATATTGACATGTCATTTCCTGTAGACTGGAATGTATCTTTGAAGATCTTTAATAAAAACTATCAAAATACAAAGATCAAGTGGAAATCTAAAAAAATGGGGCACATGTGGACATCGATAATTCCTGTTGTGGTTGGAAGCCTCGGTTTTATTTGAAAAGCTTTCGATGGACGCACTGAAGGGATACCTGGTAGTCTATGGCTCAAAGATATACAAAAATATTCTCACAAGTTCACTTCACACATTACAAAGAGACTTCTCTGTGTAAAATGTGTGAGGTGTTAGGTTGCTTCATTTTTGTTTTTATTTCTTTTTACTGACATGTTCGGTGGAAATGTCATGATCCCGTTTCTGAACTTAGGTCTTTGACTCGAATCCGGAATGAAATGAGTATTCAAGGAAATCATAATAATAACAATAATAATAATAATAATAATAATAATAACAATAATAATAATAATTTAAATGCACGCATATAGAACAATCAGTGTTAATCGCCGAGACATCGTGATTAGAGACCGCAAACACAAAATTTACCCCCTTATTGACATGGCAGACAATGGAGACTGTAATATATCTTTGAAGATCTTCAAAAAACTATTAAAATAAAAATGTGCATGCACAAAGGAAATAATAATAATAATAATAATAATAATAATGATGATAATAATAATGATAATAATAATAATAATGATAATAATGATATTGATGATGGCGATAATAATAATAATGATGATGGAGACAACAACAATAATAATAATAATAATAATAATACTTTACTATAAGCACAGAAGAACCATCAATCGCCCTGACATAAAATGATAATAATCGCCCTGAAATAAAATAATAATAATAATAATAATAATGATAATGGAGACAATAATAATAACAACAACAACAATAATAATAATAATAATAATAATAATAATAATAATGTTGGAGAATAATAATAATAATAACAATAACAACAACAACAACAATAACAAAAATAATAATAATAATAATAATAATAATAATAATAATAATAATAATCATAATAATGATGATGATGAAATCGAAATTTAAAAAATGTGGCACATGAGAACATCAACAATCCCTGTTGTACTTGGAGCCCTTGGACTGAATGGAAAAGATTCCAGTAGGCTGATTGAAGGGATTCCTGGAAGTCCATGCCTCAAAGAGATACAAAAAATTGTTCTCACAAGTACAGCCCACACCCTATGAAGGGCTTTATCTATGTCAAATATTATTTTTTTATCAGTGGAAATTGTCATGAAGCCATTTCTAACCTTAGGTCCCTGGGCGGGACCCGGAAAGAAATGAGTACACATCAGAAATCAAAGAAAATATAATAATAATAAAATAATAATAATAGTAATAAAATAATAATAATAATAAAACAATCATAATAATAATAATAATAATAATAATAATAATAATAATAATAATAATAAAATAAATATAATAGTAATATAATAAAATAAAATAATAATAATAATAATAAAATAATAATAATAAAATAACAATAAAATAATAATAATAGTAATAAAATAATAATAATAATAATAATTGGCCTCCAAAGATACTTGGAAACTACAGAAGACTGGATGATGGTATGTGTCAAGGAACATGAAAGTAGTAAGCGTCTTTACTCCGTAATAAAGGAAGCCAACAAATTCAAAATGGAGTTTCAAATGGGCACAGAAATGCAAGTAAAGCACAATACACCGGCTGAAGCTGCAAAATACTTAAAAAAAGAAATCAAAGACAGATGCAACCGACTAGATTCAGAAACAATGGCAAGATAAACGGCTTCATGGCCAATACTCTGCCCGTACCAAACAAGGTGACGTAGACAAAACCCGTACCCATCAGTGGCTACGTAGTGCAGGGTTGAAAGCTGAAACTGAAGGTTTTATCCTTGCTGCACAGGACCAATGCTTGTTAACTAGGAATTATCAAGCACATATACTAAAATACTGTATTAGCCCAAAATGCAGATCCTGTAATAAATATCCATAACGATTGATCATCTTGTATCAGGTTGCACGATATTGAATATAAAACCCGTCATGACAGAGTGGGCCAATATCTGCACTGGAAAATTTGCAACTTCTACGGGAAGGAAACTGAAAGAAATTGGTACGAACACCACCAAGACCCGGTTACAGAGATAGGACCTGTTACAATTCTATGGGACTACACAATACACACTGACAGAACAATCAAAGCCAACCGCCCATACACTGTTATTAAAGACCACAAAAAAGCCCTCTTATTGATATGGCAGTCCCTGCAGACTGCAATGTATCTTTGAAGATATTCAAAAAGCTATCAAAATACAAGGACCTTGAAATAGAAATCTCAAAAATGTCGCACATGGGAACATCAACAATCCTTGTTGTAGTTGGAGCCTTAGGATTGGTTGGAAAAGATTTCAGTAGACTAATTGAAGGGATCACTGGAGGTCCATGCCTCAAAGAGATACAAAAATTATTCTGACAAGTACAGCCCACACTTTACGAAGGGCTTTATCTATGTAATATATATATATTTTTTTGCAGTGGAAAGTGTCATGATGCCATTTCTAACCTTAGGTCCCTGGGCAGGACCCGGAAAGAAATGTGTAAACACCACATATCAAAGAAAAAAAATAATTGAGACAGTTAGCTACATCCTGATAACTGTTCGGACTTGATGCAGAAAGAGTATAAGCTCCGAATTATAATTACATTGCTAAGAAAATCCATTAGGAATTATGCCATAAATTTTTATTCAATGTGAAGGCAAAATGGTGTCAAAATCAGCCAGATGTACTGATAGAAAATGACAGTCGCAAGGTATTATGGGATTTCTGCGTCCACAGAGATAATTTCATTGTAGCATGAAGATCAGACCTTATTGTAATAGATAAGGAATGTAGGAAGTGTAGAAATATTATTTCTGCTCTTCCATCCGACGCAAAAGTGGACTCAAAAGAAACAGAAAAGACTGGAAAATGCCAGAATCTAGCGATGGAGTTGAGGTAATTCTAGAATATGAATGTTAAAGTAATTCCTGTATTAAGGGAGGTCATTCGAGTATCACCTACAAACTTGAAAAAAGTTTGAGGAAAATTGCAATTGAGACCAAGATGGTCGACCCCCAGCACAACAGCCATCCTTTATTCTGTGGGAATTCTCCGAAAAATTCTTGGGTTGGGAGGAATCTTCTTGGAACCATTCCTGAAGAAAAGAATTTAAAGTGAATCCCACAGAGGCAAGCTGGAATTATGATATACTTATATACATAAAGGAATATTTATGTCTTTAAAAAATATTAGGCATGTAATTCGTTATTTCTTTTTAGCTTCGAAAGGATGTTTCATCTATCATTGAGTTCAGGACGACATAACTTAGACTAAGGCTGCTTAACCAAGTACGTAAGGCCGCTTAACCAACAAAAATCAAACAACACAAAAATAAAAAGAACATACAAGGATTTCTTTCTTTCTCCATATCTCATTTGTTAGGCTTGTAATTCCTTATTTCTTTTTAGCTTCGAAAGGATGCGTCATCTCTCATTGAGTTTAGAACGACATAACTGATACTAAGGCTGCTTAACCAAGTCAAAAGTATGGGAAGCCTGCTTAACCAATGAAAATCAAACACACACACACACACACACACACACACACACACACACACACACACACACACACACACAAAAAGAACAAGGATTTCTTTCTTTCCTCACTCTCCGGCAAAGCTTTAAGAAAAATGAAACATGTTAGATTGAAAAACGTTTCCTATTTACACTATTTACATTATTCGGACGATTGACCTCATCTTTGTCGCCATATTTATTACAACGTTTCGGCCGTTGTACGCTCCGGCCTTCTTCAGGTGGTTGGAATGTCGAACTGAACCCTTTATTTCGCTCACTGGGGTAGATTGTTCCAGTTCCAGTTTTAATATTTTCTTCAAAACTTTTAAGGGTTAACCAAAGTTATTCGCGTTGTTTTGTGGGTGATGATCGATATTTTTTTCTTGTTCAAAATGTCTCTCAAAATATCCCAAGCTCCCGATTAAATCATTTTGATTGAATGCTGACCCTGATGAAGGAATCAATCGATCATCCTATAATCTGTCTTAGGTGAATCTATACTGGACATTTGAACTCAAACCAAATAGGAAATAATCCTTAGCGAATTTTTCCGATTGATCCATTGTTGATATTAATTAACGTGGGCTGAAACTGGAATAAAGCCAAGTTTAATGGCGACACGATCAATAGTCTATAAGGCAAGTTTGTATTGATATTTATTAAGGATAGCTAATGACGCTAAAAGGTCTGGTGTCACTAAGTGGAAAGCGGTCTCTATGGAATCGTAATTTTGGTCCGAAGTTATCATACGTCCTTTAAGAAAGACTTAACAAGCGCAAATAAAAAATGATCTTTTAATGTTAATAGGAGATTCCTTCCTAAGCTTTTGTTTAATATCCTTCGGAATATCAACATCTGTAACTTACATGTGGCATTCATGTTTAGTCGTTGCTGCTGTTGTAGGTCTTATTGTGATATGTTTTTTTGTTAATATTTTGTCCCCAAAAAGGCAACTAAGGCGTACAGGGGTTACTGAGTATGACAGAATATAAGGAAAAAACATTAGTAAGACTAGAGAAAAATAGTATGGATATATATTTTGAAGACAGAAGATAACGATTCCCATTGTATTTAACTTTTTGAAGATCAAATTTGACTGGGAAGCAAGAAGACAGAAGGGGATTTCGCAAGTAAGAAGTGCGAGAGAAGAAACTGTTAGCCAAGAACTCATGGCTACATCTAACCATTTCAACTGTAAACTGATGAGACCTAACTGCCAATCTAGTATGTGGTTAAATTTGTAAAGTCTAATTACCATAGAGGAAAGTAATATTTATTTTGTATCTTACAAAATTGTGGCACAAGACCAAAAAAGGGGAGATAGGTGAAAGGCTGGTCTTTGACTCTTATATTTAAACTTAACGAGCTACAAACACTGACTCAAATGTACAGCAATAATCCTTGCACCAAAACAACACATTCGTACTTACCATTCTTACTACAGACACCATAAAACCTTAAAGTCTATGAAGTCCTAAATAGTCCCCATATGTGCAGTTCATGTCTGTGAGGGGAGGGGAATATAATAACAATTTACAATCTAACCCCAACAGAGGAAAGTTTATCAGAACAATTACCATAGAAATATTTATAGAAAAAGAAGAGGGAAGCTGAATTGCGGTGGTGACTAAAGCCGATATACCAGATTAGGACCAATAACATTGCAAATTCGGCTTTGAATTTTATCAAGGATATTTAAATAAGTGGCATGTTTTTCATCATTTCACCCTAAGCAAGGCAATAAAGCCACTAAGATGCATTTTCATAGTTAAAATTATTTGGAGTGCATTTTTATAGTAAAAAACATTTGTTATGCATTTTTATCGTAAAAATCATTTGTTATACATTTTTATAGTAAACATCATTTGGAATGCATTTTTAATTTAAAATCATTAGTAATACATTTTTATAGTGAAAATCATATGTAATGCATTTTTATTGTAAAAATCATTTGTTATGCATTTTTATAGTAAAAATCATTTGCAATGCATTTTTATAGTAAAAATCATCAGTATTACATTTTTATAGTGAAAATCATTTGTAATGCATTTTCATAGTAAAAATCATTTACAATGCATTTTTATAGTGAAAATCATTTGTTATGCATTTTTATACTAAAAATCATTTACAATGCTTTCTTTTGTAAAAATCATTTGTAATATACTAAAAATCATTTCCAATGCATTTCTTACTAAAAATCATTTGCGATACATTTTCATAGTAAAAATCATTTGCGATCCATTCTTAAAGTAAAAATTATTTGCAATGCATTTTTAGTGAAAATCCTTTGTTATGCATTTTTATAGTAAAAATTATTTGCAATGCATTTTTATAGTAAAAATCATTTGCAATGCATTTTCATAGTAAAAATCATTTGCTACGCATTTTTATAGTAAAAATTATTTGCAATGCATTTTTATAGTAAAAATCATTTGCTACGCATTTTTATGGTAAAAATCATTTGCAATACATTTTCATAGTAAAAATCATTTGTAATACATTTTCATAGTAAAAATCATTTGCAATGCATTTTTATAGTAAAAATCATTTGTAATGTTTTTTGTAGTAAAAATCATCTGGGGTGCATATATTAAAAATCATTTGCAATCGATTTTAATAGTAAAAATCATTTGAAATTCATTTTCATAGTAAAAATCATTTGAAATTCATTTTCATAGTAAAAATCATTTGAAATTAATTTTTATAGGAAAAATCTTTTGCCATAATGTCTTATGTTAAAAAACCACTTGCAATACATTTTTATAGCAAATTGACTTGCAGTGTATTTTGATAGCTATATATATGCAATTAAATTTTACAAGAAAGTAATCTACAATATATTTCTTCGTGTAAATAATTTGCAATGCATTTAAATGGTAAAATTAAGACAATGCAGTTCTACATTAAAAAAAAATTCCTATGCATTTCTCAGTACTGAACAAAACCCCATATGTGAACAAAACCCTGCAAGTATCGATCGCTCTACTGTAACAAGTCACCATTTTTATGCATTATATTCTTGTTGCTATTATTCTGTGAGTAATGCAGATTGCAGATTATATCGTAATATGGTTCACAACATGGTCGTATCTTGTTCTATCTTTGAGTTTCAGCGACATGAATTTGTTCGCACGAATAATGGAGAAACACAACGCAAGAAGGAAAAAGAAAATGTTTCATGTAAACATTCACTTTTTTCTTTGGCAACATGGCAACTTACACACTGAATATTACTGTGTCTTTTTAACTATAATTTTCCCATTGGCAAACAGAACGAAAACATACGCGAAATAATGAAAATAAAATGATATCCGGACAACTGGAAAGAAACAAATTGCTGTTATTGCTACTGATAACAAGCTTCGCCATTTCTTGTGAACAATGAGAGTGCCTGTTTTAACCGATATTTCTTCCAAAGGTTTTTGGCAGGTAACGCGTAGGGCGTAATAGTGTTCTTCATTACTTTCTTCGAGTGACTTTCTTACTCTGCTTCGAGTGGCTCAAGGCAGAATCATTAACGTAGCCAGCGTGCGAGCAGTGATTTTGATATGAACCTGCATCCTATACATTATAAGCAAACATCCAAGAGATGCCAATATTTCAAAAGGCAATACATTCAAAATTTCTTTTTACATAAATCAAAAAAAGAAGGTTTATTCGACTTATATATAAAGAAAATAATTTTAAAAAAATATTCGAATCCCAAAAACAAATGATATCCCTGTTGTTTGTAGAACTTAATTTGGTAGGCTCGTTTTATAAGCAAACCATTTAATGATGAATTTTATATGTGGCACTCAGTGAGGATCAAACTCACAACTCAGTACTAATACTCAACCAGATAAGTCTTGATAAACATTACCCCACGGTAAAGGATAAAATTGGTTGATGTCGACCATTGTTGGGTTATTTAATGGCACCTAGTGAGTATCACAGTCAATGCTCATTATTCATGGTTAACCTTATTAGCCTTGCTAGCCAGTACCCCAGACTTGAGCGATCATTGATTGATTTTACGATATGTCAACCATTGTTGGGTTATTTAATGTTGGATTTTGTATGTGGCACCTAGTGAGTATCAAAGTCCATACTCAATATTCATGGTTAACCTTATTAGCCTTGCTAGCCAGTACCCCAGACTTAAGCGATCATTGATTGATTTTACGATATGTCAACCATTGTTGGGTTATTTAATGTTGGATTTTGTATGTGACACCTAGTGAGTATCAAAGTCAATACTCAGTATTCATGATTAACCTTATTAAACCATTACCCCAGGCTGAAGTGCTCATTGGTTGATTTTATGTTGTTTCAACCGGTTTTGCGTTACTTAATGTTGAATTATACATGTGGCATCCAGTGTGTATCAAATTCACTTCTCGGTATTAATGTTTAATCAGACTGGATGCACTTACCTCAAAGGGTGCCAATGTGAATATTTTGGGATCTAACCGTAGAACATCTAATTTAGAGTTGGCCATGGGTAAAATATAGTCAGGTTCAAGCAATCCGACTTCATAAGAGTCCTTGTGCCTTATTAATGATCATGGCAAAAGTGATCCTCACTGGGAAGCAACATTGCTTGAATTCAAACGGCAAGTCTTTTGGAATTATGAGAACCAGGAAACTGTTGTGGTGTCCTTCCTCTAAAGAGTCTATGTTGGACTCCTCCGCCTACTATAAGTCTTAGTAGGAGAGAAGGCCTTTTCTGGAACAGTCGACCAGATTGTTCATCTGTCGAACTCTCTGACTTGAGCAGAGAGGGACTCGTACGAGACTTTGCCGAAGGGCAAAGTTTCGTCCGGGGAGGTGGATAGGCCCTGAACCCGTTTATACGAGTTCTAAGGAAATACTTTTGACCGAGACTACGGGCTCGGAGAACCAACGGTAAACTTGGCCTTGTGCCATATACATCCCTCGTTGGGGGGGGGGGGCTGTTAAATATTAACAATCGAAAAGATTGTTCTACTGGGCTGTGACTTGTCGCAGCTGCTGTCTAATTCTCTGCCTTTGGGCAGAGAGGAACCCGGACAAGGCTTTGCTGTTCGGCTGTGTTGGTCAAACTATCTGCCTCCGGGCAGAGAGGATCCCCAGACGAGGCTATGTCTTGTCTCGGGAAACAGCTACCCGACCCCGTTTTATAAGAAGTCTATGGGGAATTTTCGGCCGAGCCTACTGGCTCGGATACCCCACATTAAACTTGGCCTTGTGCCACATCCTGCCTCGTGTGGTCGGCTTTTAACAGTCGAATAGTTTGAACGCTGGGTCAACCGACAGACACTCACTAGTCGTGTAATACTCTTCTGTTGTACTTACTGTTTAATATATATATATATATATATATATATATATATATATATATATATATATGTATATATAAATAAAAAGGAAAGAACAGTAAGATATAAAATCCGGTGTTCTTATAGATATTTTTATTTTTACACAATAGTGCTCTATGTAAATTTAAGTTTACAGAGCATTAATATTATAAATTAATAGATTTAAAATATGGTTTTACCGCTACACAGTGATGACCATGTTTCAGAAATGGAAGCTAAAGCCCCTGAATTTAATTTTGTTATTAAACCAAAGACATTAGTTCCATTTCCTCATCAAGCGAATTTTGGAGTAACTTACTTTTTAAAATTTACGGTTGTTAACGGCACAGGAAAGATTCATAGTTTGAGGGTTTCCAAGGTTACCGATAAATCCATTCATCTAGACAAGGGGTGGTAGAGGGTTCAATTTTTAATTTTCGTTGTCTCAGTTAATAGTTACATTTGAAAGCGGGGTTATGTTTAGGGATGGGTAGGGATGTATCTTTTAACGAATTCTGACATCCGCTAAATTCATGTCATCTGGGTTTATTTCTAACGGCAAAAATTCTTATGGTATTATTTCTATTTGTATTTTTAAAGATTTTGAGGGACTGTTTAGGTTAGAATATGTTTTATCCACCTTTCTAAAAAGTTATTTTTAATATTTAATATACTATACTCCTAGTTAAAAACCAAGTAAATGTATTAGGATTACTTACAGTATTTAAAATTATTTATTCTTATCGAGTATAAGTAAATATTATTTTATTTTATTTTATTTTATGTAAACTTTATGACAATGACGGCAAAGGTGGTTAAATTATTTCACTAATTCAATAAACTTTTATTTATAAATTTAGTATTATAAATGTATATATGTATGTATAAAGGACATTTAATGTTCAATATTATATTCTAACTTATTAATTTCATATGACTTTCAGTGTTCACAACAACTAATGAGGGTGAACAAAAATTATGTAATTGTAGAAACCCTCAAAACTGTCCTTTACAAAATAAATGTTGCATAGAATCAGTAGTATACCAATGTAATATATCTTCTGTTGAAAACCCTGAAAACATAAAAATTTATATAGGTTGCACTAGCCATGAGTTCAAAAAGAGGTTCTACCAACATCAATCCTCGTTTAGGATAAATAAGTATAAAAGTCAAACATCTCTTTCGAAGTACTTTTGGCACCTAAAAGAATCCAATAAAACACCTACAGTAAAATGGAAGTTAATAAGAAGGGCTAGAATATGTAGGTCATTAAATGACCCATGTCCTTTATGCATACATGAGAAACTATATATTACTAAGTTTATAAAAAATAAAAATTTACTGAATCAGAGAAATGAAATAGCTATTTTATGTCGTCATTGCCAAAAGTTTTCTTTAAATAATCTTTAAATAATCTATAAAAAAAAAAAAAAAAAAAAAAAAAAATTACTTGATTATTATGCATACTCATATTTGATGGGTATAAATAATTTTAAATAATGTAGATAATTATATTACATTTACTTGGTTTATAATAAAATATAGCCGATTAAAATTAAAAAGTTAAATTTGAAAGTAGAATTTTTAAAAATGTTTTAAAATTGAAATTAAATAAAACAGATTCTAACCTAAATATCTTTTAAAATTGTAATTAAATAAAACGTACTCTAACCATAACACCTCTCTCAAAAGCAATTCAAACACTGAAAAGAATCCAAGTGAACACTGAAAGTCATATGAAATTAATAAGTTAGAATATAATATTGAACATTAAATGTCCTTTATACATACATATATACATTTATAATACTAAATTTATAAATAAAAGTTTATTGAATTAGTGAAATAATTTAACCACCTTTGCCGTCATTGTCATAAAGTTTACATAAAATAAAATAAAATAAAATAATATTTACTTATACTCGATAAGAATAAATAGTTTTAAATACTGTAAGTAATCCTAATACATTTACTTGGTTTTTAACTAGGAGTATAGTATATTAAATATTAAAAATAACTTTTTAGAAAGGTGGATAAAACATATTCTAACCTAAACAGTCCCTCAAAATCTTTAAAAATACAAATAGAAATAATACCATAAGAATTTTTGCCGTTAGAAATAAACCCAGATGACATGAATTTAGCGGATGTCAGAATTCGTTAAAAGATACATCCCTACCCATCCCTAAACATAACCCCGCTTTCAAATGTAACTATTAACTGAGACAACGAAAATTAAAAATTGAACCCTCTACCACCCCTTGTCTAGATGAATGGATTTATCGGTAACCTTGGAAACCCTCAAACTATGAATCTTTCCTGTGCCGTTAACAACCGTAAATTTTAAAAAGTAAGTTACTCCAAAATTCGCTTGATGAGGAAATGGAACTAATGTCTTTGGTTTAATAACAAAATTAAATTCAGGGGCTTTAGCTTCCATTTCTGAAACATGGTCATCACTGTGTAGCGGTAAAACCATATTTTAAATCTATTAATTTATAATATATATATATATATATATATATATATATATATATACTAATTGTAAAGCGTACTTTACTTATTGGAAAGCGCTCAGTATCAGAGACAGAGCTAACATATTTGGTTGGATTAACATCTGTAACACTTGTTTTGTTATTTCTTTAACCATTTACTTTGTCACAACAGAAATTAACACATTTCTTTTTTCCTGGTAATGTTAGGATCGAAACTTCTTGGGAACTTTGCGTTCTATACACTGTCAAGAAACATCCAGTTGATGCTAATATGGACTGAAAAAAAAACAAAAACAAAAAAACAAAAAACAAAAAACAACCCACTTCACTTCAGTAACATTTCGTTCCTGAACGCATAGCAATTCAAATCGTCTTGAATCGTAATATGATTTTGGGGCTTTTTCTTTCTAAAACTTGATGAGATCTATGGAAGCGGTTAATTTTTTTAAAAATTGTTATCACCCCATGCAATGAAGCCACTAAAGCACAACAGGTTACAGGGTGGGGAAGGATTAGGAACAGAAACACTAATAATGAACGGGAAGAGAAAAGAGTAATCAGGGGGACAGTAGATAGCGATTGGCATTGCATTTAAATTTTTGAAGATTAAAGTTGTTTTTTTAGTTCTGGAGGCCATTCAGGCAACTACGTATGGTGTGCATGTCATCTATGCAATTTCATGAAAGTGATAGCAGTTTAATAACACATAATGTCAGTTTGTTAACTATACACATACTGTAAAAGTATAATTAATGTGCAACTTCCGTCCTGGGTATGATGATAAATTACATCCGCGTTCTGGGTAAGACAATAAACTACACCCGACAGCAAAGCCTCTGATCAGGTGGTTTTGAGGGGCGTCGAACCACCTCTTAATTGCAATGAATTTTTTAAGAATAAAATTATTACTAGCAATACATTTTGGGGAAAAAATATTAACAGCAATACATTTCTAAAGGAAAAATATCACCAGTAACACCATTTTGGAAAAAAAAAATATTTCCAGCAATAAATATCTTATCGGCATTAAATTACCCATTCAGGTTGATATGTCGTAAAACAAAACAAACCAAACAAAACTGTCAGGGTCCCAGCTATCGGTAAATAGTTAATCTATGCCAAAAGGGGTCAAAACTCTATGAAAAATATGAAAATGGGTTTTAATACGAGCAGTAATGTTTGGAAAAGTTTTTACCAGCAATGCTTTTTTGAAAAAAAAAAAAATTTTTCCAGCTATACAATTTTGAAAAATAAAAAAATATTACCAGCAACACATTTTTGAAAAAACAAACAAATTACTAGTAATACATGTGAAAAGTGTATATATATATATATATATATATATATATATATATATATATATATATATATATATATATATATATATACACACACACACATATATATATATATATATACACACACATATATATATATATATATATATATTTATATGTATGTGTGTGTGTGTATGTGTGTGTGTGTGCAATATATTATATATATTATTATTTATATATTATATGCGCGGTACTTATTAGAAAGCGCTCAATATCAGAGATAGAGCTAACATATTTGGTTGGATTGATATGAGTCTGTGACCCTGGGTTTCACGCTTTTGCGATCGTCAGACAAACTGAAAAAATTTTTTTAAATTTTGATCTATGCAGTTTGCGTGTATTGGTATTATTATTATGGATTTGGGGGGATCGTCGTGATGTCACGCATGCTAACGCAAACATACATGCATGCTCGTACACCCATTGAGGTACGCAGTCACACATACACACGCGGTTGCCCGCCGGGGCTCACACAAACATAAATGTATCAGTGACATCACGACGACGATTTCCCTCCCATTTCCATAATAACACCAATATATGTAACCAACATAAATGCCAAATTTTTAAGAAATTAATCAGTTTGTCTGACGATCGCAAAAGCGTGAAACGCAGGCTTCACAAACTCACATCAATCCAACCAAATATATTACCAGCAATATATTTTTGAAAATTAAATTTATTACCAGCAATCCATTTTTGAGGAAAAAAAATTAATACCAGCAATAAATATCTTGTCGGCATTAAACAACCCATTGAGGTTGATATACCGTAAACCAAACCAAACCAAACTGTGCAACTTATACGCTAGGTATAGGTCGACCTCAGAATTATGAGCTAAAAATCTTGAGGTCGACTTGTACGCCGCAATTTACTGTATTGATTTGTCTGTTTATTGTAATTTAACATTTAAAGAGATATCTGATCTTGACGTTTTTATGAGAAAAATGTTTTTTTCAAGGTTGAATTTTGGACAGGCACACTCTTAAATCTCATTCCAAGAATTCTAATCGTGATGGATTTTTGTTTTAAATATTGTTTAGTGGAGAAAAGCTTGCTTCGCACAAATATGACGTTTATAACGCAAAAAGTATTTCTATTGCTTTATTTTTGTAATCTTTGGAAAGTCACCCCTGAAGGAAGGACCAGAATTATGTAATATCTGTCATTGAATATTTTCTATTGCAATCCTTTGTCATTTCTTATTTATGTTAATGTCTTCCTCCTCTGTAATATTTAAATTTGCTGACGCGCATGCGCTTAAAACAAAGCGATTTCTCATCCAAATCCAAAAATCTAATGTCAAATGTAGCTGCAGGAATATATTAAAAAAAAATTGTATACAATAAATCTAAAGTTTGTAAAATTTGTTCAATAAGATTTTTTAAAAATAATTTTACACCTTTTCACGAGTTCAAAATTTTCTACTGCATTTTTCTTTTTAAGCTTTAAAGAGCAGTAAGTTTTTCTCCGAAAGTATTAATTTTATCTGTAGATATGAACATATGCGGCACACCTAAGATCTTCTCACGGTAAATCATAGTGTCGCAGCACACCATTGGTATACCGTTTTAAAATAACTACTCAAAATCCTTCTGAAAAATCTGACGCTAATAGGTTTGGCTTGGATTGGTTTGTCTAAACGGCATATCAAACGCAATGGTTTATTTAATGCCGACAAGATTTTTATTCTTGGTAATATTTTAAAAAAATTAATTGCTGGTAATATATTTAAAAAAAATATATATTGCTGGTAATAATTTTTTATGTTTCAAAAATGTATTGCTGGTAATATTTATTTTTCAAAAAAGCATTGCTGGTAAAATCTTTTCCAAACATTATTGCTCGTATTAAAACTTATTTTCATACTTTCATAGAGTTTTGACCCTTTTTGGCGTGGATTAACTATTTTGCCCATAGCTGGGACACTGATAGGTTTGGTTTGGTTTGGTTTGGTTTGTATTATGGCATATCAAACTCAACGGTTTATTTAATGCCGACAAAAGTTTTATTGTTGGTAATATTTTTAAAAAAATGTATGGCTGGTAATATTTTCTTTCTAAAATGTATTGCTGGTAATAATGTATAGCTGGTAAATATTATTTACAAAAAATGTATTGCTGGTAAAAATCTTTCCTCAAAAAATGTATTGAAAGGTTCGAGGGTTAACTGTTTGCCTATAGTTGAGGCCATAACGGGTGCTACCTCCCCCGGTTAGGGTGGATTTTGGAACACCAGCAATTCAGAAGTGATTCTACGCTTCTCAAAGTTTTCTGATCAGAGGCCTTGCTGTTCGATTTAGTTAATCGTCTTACCCAGGACGTGGATGTTGTCTATCGCCATACACTGGACGCGACTCTAACAGGAAAGTGGGACGTAAAATTGTGTGAAATATGCTATCCTTTTTGTTTCTACATTATTTCCTAGAAAACGACTAACGATGAGACACAAAACATAACATACAATTTCGGCAAATTGAATTACAAGCTTTCCACGAGACATCAACTGACTAATTTGACACGATGAAAAAAAATCTCACCGAAAAGCTTAAACAGATATTCCCTGTCTGTTCCACTTAATAGTATATAAGACAAGGGAAGAAAGAAAGAAAGACACACACACACAAACACACACACACACACACACACACACACACACACACACACACACACACACACGCACGCACGCACGCACACACACACACATATGCATATCGTCGGTATCCGTCCGTGTCGAGAGACGATGGAATAGCGCGGTGCGTTACGAGCCTGGGCGGGATATATGGAGAACTAGGGCTGCCCCAGACGTTTAGTTTCCCCCACTCGGCTTTGCTAGCAGAGTCCAAAGGAGAGGATAATCCAATACAGTTTGGTACCAACGAGGCTGCAAGAGTTGCCGGAAGGTAGCACAAAGTACCGTCCATCCGCCTTCGGGGCTCCACTCCGGGTTTGAATTCAGAGTTGTCCTTCTCCTAGACCAGTTGCCATCCAAGGCTATAGAACCCGGTATGTCCTGCTATTTACCCATAGCTGGAGAGAAAAGAAGAGGATTCACACCTTTCCCACGGGTATTAGCACGTATATATATATATATATATATATATATATATATATATAAATATATATATATATATATATATATATATATATATATATATATATATGAAGCAGAGAAATGTCAGGAACCAGAGACATGTCAGGAACCAGAGACATGTCAGGAACCAGAGAAATGTCAGGAACCAGAGAAATTTCAGGAACCAGAGAAATGTCAGGAACCAGAGACATGTCAGGAACCAGAGAAATGTCAGGAACCAGAGACATGTCAGGAACCAGAGACATGTCAGGAACCAGAGAAATTTCAGGAACCAGAGAAATTTCAGGAACCAGAGAAATGTCAGGAACCAGAGACATGTCAGGAACCAGAGAAATGTCAGGAACCAGAGACATGTCAGGAACCAGAGACATGTCAGGAACCAGAGAAATGTCAGGAACCAGAGAAATTTCAGGAACCAGAGAAATGTCAGGAACCAGAGAAATGAAAGCAAAATTAAGAAATATATCTGTCCCTATGTATAATACGCATCTATAAATTTTGTGAAAAAAAAAAAAAAATTACGAAGACATTTTGTCGACCTTGACATTAAGAATTAAATTGAAACTAAGCGGCTAAAATAATGTTGAAAATAACCGGGCGGTTTTCCCGATAAATATAACATTTTACCGCCAAAATGTGGTCAAAGCGTGCGTGTTGTAGTGCAAATTTTAACCGAAAAATAATAGAATTAGCAGAAAGAATAGGAAACGGAGCTGCAGCTAGAGAATATAAAATTGAATGAGGCTAACATACGTTTATGGAGAAAGAATAAAAATGAACTAAAAAAGTGTAAATCAAATGCCAATGCTATAAGTTTTTTGGTTTGTTTTTTGTTTTACGGCATATCAACACCTCAATGGGTTATTTAGTGCCAACAATCTCTTTATTGCTGGTAATAGGTTTTTCAACAAAAATCTATTTCTTGGAATATTCCTCCTTGAAGAAATCTATAGCTGGTCATATTTTTTTCAAAGACTGTATAACTGTATTGCTGATAATAATTTATTCTTAAAAGATTATTGCTGGTAATAATAATTTTTAGTACAAAGTATTTCTGGTATTAAAACCTATTTTTTACACAAGTTTAGGTGTTAAATATTTGCCTATAGCTGGGGCCCTAACAGATGTTTCCACCCCGGGTCAAGTTGAACCTGGGAACACCAGCAATTAAGAGGTGGTTCCACACTCCTCAAAACCTCCTGATCAGAGGTCTTGCTGTTGGACGTAGTTTATCGTCTTACCCAGGACATGGATGTAGTTTATCGTCACACCCAGGACGCCTAAAGCTATAGGTAGAAGAAGAAAAACTCAATATCCAGATATGGATAAAGTTTAGTTGAATTTGTGAGCGAAAGATGATTTAGTGGATGTTCCATAAGTACTCCCTTCCTCATTCCTGTTTCTCTGACAAATATAATCTCCAACTATTTAAGTGTAACGTCAATCGACATCTCCAGTTGCCTTGATCTATTCACTTCCCTTCTCCACATCCTTTCACCTTTCATTCCTATCTGCTCTCGCTCCAAATCTTCTGTAACCCCCTTGCCTTGATCGATCCACTACCTTTCTCCACATCCTCTCCTTTACCACTCCTATCTGCTCTTCCTCCAAACCTTCTGTAACCCCTTGCGCGCTAGTGGCTTCCAGCCTTGCTTGGGGTGATAAGCTTAAAAAAAAACAAAAAAAACAAACTGTGGAAATAAGGATGAAGGCAAAAGAACTTATGAAAACCATGTATCCTGGAAACACATTTAAAGCTTCAGGAAACTGGTGTTTTCTTTTTATGAAGAGGTTTGATATATCTATTTGGAGAAGAACATCCATAGCGCGACGCTTGCCTGTTGACTACGAAGATAAGCTTTTAAATTTTTAGCGTTTTGTTATTCAGCTAAGAAAAAAGCACAACTATCCTTTAGGCTGTATCGGAAATGCTGACTAAACACCCTCGACTTTTGATGTGCCTTGTTTTGAAACTCTGGAATTCAAAGGGGTGAAGTCTATTTCAATAAAAACAATTGGAAATGAGAAGAATAAGTTCACTGTTATTCTTGGTGCAGAAGACGTCCTATTTCGTAATTTATTATTATAAATCAATAGTAAAGAAATATTTTCTTTAAGCCTATTTATAATACGCAACCCTACTATCACTTGTAATTTACAGTAAAAATATGCGTATTATTTTCGGGAAATTACGGTATGTATGTCTCTAATAACCAGCCTCATAGTCGGGTTATTGGTGACTAAACCGGTTCCTCTACCAGGCTTTTCTTCTTAGCAGGATGGCTAGACAACCAATATGATTAAAAGCAATGTCTGTCAAAGGGCGGATGAACATTCTTGCAGTTTCAACGGCGATCTAGCACAATGAAAGAAAGTGGGCCTCATAGCTATGGATACAGTCTGTGCAGTGTTGGCACGTCATCACTGGTCGGGTCTTGGGAGGGCTTCTAGACTGAAATCAACAGCAAGTGAAGAGTTCCCTCGATGGAATCAGGTATCCGTGGCCAATGCAAGTTTTCATGTTGGAGGACATTGACTGTGATCTCCTCCGGAGAGGGATGGGCGCCGTCAGAACTATTTGTCCAAAATACGCTCGACATGAATAAATATCTTTCCGGCTTACAACACGGATATTTGGAGAGAATTGGTCAGATACTCACCTAAACCGATCCTATGACCATCACCGATGACCCCTCCGATCATGAAACAGATGATGATGACTATGTTGATGAAAATGTCTCAATTATCAGTCTTTGAGCTGGGCCAATATTTAACCAAAGCGTTTTTTTAAAAATATACTATGAATGTGTCTGGGATTGAGTTCTACAGGTTCAAATCCAGTCATCCGACAATCATTTGGTCAAAACACTATTCATATTATTTTTTTTATCACGACAAGTTTTAGAGAAAATGGAAACAAAAAGGACACTTATACGTAGCAACAGAAAGAAACAGTTGAAATTTCTAGGGCACATAATGAAGAAAGAGGGCTTGGAAAATCTGACACTCAGAGGACCTATTTTTCCACACATTTAAGGTTTATCTTTAGAGAAAATAGAAACAAAAAGGACACTTATACGTAGCAACAAAAAGAGACAGTTGAAATTTCTAGGGCACATAATGAGGAAAGAGGGCTTGGAAAATCTGACACTCAGAAGACCTATTGAAAGCAAGATGGACAAAGGAAAGCTGAGAATAAACTAAAGAGCTAATGTATCTGGTTGGCAGATGTGGTTATTAGGAGACATCACAAAAAGATAAATTTTAGTAGGGGTTAAAATGGAAAGCAAGTTGTGGAGAGCCATGATCGGCCACATCTTGAAGAGAAACGGCACATAGAAGAAGAAAACGAAGACGACGACGAAGAAGGGGAAGACGAAGATGAAGAAAAAAAAGACTGAGAAGAAGAAGAAGATGAAGAAAGCGAAAAAGAAGACGAAGACGACGTGGGGGGACGACGAAGACGAAAAAAACGAAAATAAAGAAGACGAATAATAATAATAATAGTAATAAGAGAGAGAAGAAGAAGACGTCGAAGACGAAGAAAAAAAAGACGGAGAAGAAGTAAACGAAGTAAACGAAGATGAATAATAATAATAGTAATAAGAGAAAAAGACAAAGAAAAAAATCGACGAAAAAGAAGACAAAGAAGAAGAAAGCGTAGAAAAAAACGAATAAGACAAATGATAATAATAATCAGAAGGAGAAGAAGACGAAGAAAAAGAAGAAAAAAAGACGACGAAGAAGAAGACAAAGAAAAAACGAAGAAGAAGACAAAGAATAAGAAAACGAAGAAAAATCCGAAGAAGCCGAAAAGACGAAGAAGAAAAAAAATGAAGACTAAGTAGAAGAAGCAGACGAAGAGGAAGAAGAAAAAACGAAGAAGAAGAAGAAGACAAAGAATAAGAAAACGAAGAAAAAGACGAAGAAGCCAAAAAAGAAGACGAAGAGGAAGAAGACGACGAAGAACCATTTTATTAAAAGATTTTTATTCATATTTACTGTCCGTGTTTCCATTTCTTCGACAGTATGAAATTCCCTAATCGGATCTCCTTTTAATCTGGGCAGAATTTTGTTGAAGTGTTTGGTTTCCATTTGATAATTTTTGTATTTCTATTCGTTCCGAAGAGTAAAAGATAGTTTCGTTTTAAAAGATACGAGCCACAAAGACATTTTTTTTTTGTGTGTAATCCCATCCTGTGTCCACCTGATCTATAACATAGAATAATCCAACTCGGTTATTTGAATTCGGACGAAAAAAGTTGGTCCTCATTTACAGTTTTCTTTTAAAAACTAATAGTACTTTGTACGGGGACAGAATGAAAGAAATTGTGTCCTCGAAGCCGGAAGTTTGAAAGAAATAAAAAACATGCGCTTTTGCAACAAACTCAGCGTGTTCAGGAATTCAATTATGTAAAAATGTTGGTATAGCGTGCTCTTAGGGAAACGGCCATTTTTATTTGGAAGAGGGCTTCTTTCTTTTAACGAAGATATTTGCGGTTGAAAAAAAAGAAAAAGAAAAAAAGATGCCTAAAATAAAATCCTAAAACAGCAATCGACATACTCTTTTCTGAGGACATCAAATTATATAACAACATCATTCATAACAACCGGCATAGATAGATAGATAGATAGATAGATAGATATATAGATAGATAGATAGATAGATAGATTGATAAAAATAGATAGATTTGAACAGACTGAGATATGCATAGATAGACAAATAGATAGATTTGAACAGACTGATAGATAGATAGAGTTGAGCAGACTGAGATATACATAGATAGATAAATAGATAGATTTGAACAGACTGAGAGATAGATAGATAGATTTGAACACACTGAGAGATAGATAGATAGATTTGAACAGACTGAGAGATAGATAGATAGATTTGAACAGACTGAGAGATAGATAAATAGATAGATTTGAACAGACTGATAGATAGATATATAGATAGATAGATAGAGAGAGTTGAACAGACTGAGATATGCATAGATAGATAAATACATAGATTTGAACAGACTGATAGATAGATAGATTTGAGCAGACTGAGATATGCATAGATAGATAAATAGATAGATTTGAACAGACTGATAGATAGATAGATAGATTTAAACAGGCTGAGATATGGATAGATAGATAAATAGATAGATTTGAACAGTCTGATATATGTATCTATAGACTAGCAGCATGGCCCGGCGTTGCCCGTGCTTGATTCAAAAATCGTACGACTCATACAGCAATCGCTATCACTTGACTTAAAATATTTTTGCCCTTACTTGCCTTTAAAGGAATGCCCTTTGACGTGCTGGTGTTGCTACATGCCTTACTTCTTGCCTATCTCACACTGCCAATTTTTTCTAAGCTCTATACTAAACATTAAATCTGTTACGAAAAAAGAACTAAACAAAATGAACACAAAACGATCAGCTTTCAAAAAGGACAAGTAACTGGAAAAACCGAATGAAAAAAGAATGTTAACAACAAATACTTTTTCACACCCAACCCAGTTCTGCGGAATCAGAATCAACGTTGAGTTTAAGCAAACGAATGAGCCAATTGGAGTAAAGTGCCATGCAGATTTAAATTTTTCCCACTTATGACAAATGCAGCTATCGATTTTTTTTGCATGCTAGCATGCTAGTTAACATTCGTGTTAGTCAGCTGTTGGTTCTCAGGCTGGCCAATAGAATCTTTCTGCCTATTCGTGGCAGCCATCTATAGGCTCTCACTCTGGCCAGTAGAAAATGGTCGCAAACTACATGAAAACTGCCGTAGAAGCATGAAAAAATCGATTATTTCCACTATCGATGGGAGTTGGGAAATGCAAAGTCAGTCTTGCTCTTACCATTAAATTTTGGTGCAAATCCGTCGAAAATTGCGGCCGTGAATTCGTTACACACACACACACATCCTGCCTTTTATAGATAGAGATAGATAGATAGATAGATAGATAGATAGATAAATAGATAGATAGATAGATAGATTTGAACAGACTGATAGATGGTGAGATTTAAGCAGACTGAAATATAGATAGATGGAGAGAATTGAACAGACAGAGATACAGATAGACAGATTTGAAGAGGCTGAGATATAGATAGATAGATATATAAAGAGATAGAAAGATATGAGCAGAATGATAGATAAGTAGATAATGAACAAATTTACTAGATGTGAACAAAACTGAGTTGAAAATATATAAATATGAAGACCGTGATATATATATATATATATATATATATATATATATATATATATATATGTATATATATATATATATAGATAGATAGATAGATAGATAGATAGATAGATAGATGAACAAATTGACATAGATATGAACAAAACTGAGATATATATATGAAGAGATATTTATGTAGATAGATATGAAGAGACTGAGATAGATAGACAGACAGACATATAGCTAGCGAGAGAGATAGATATTAAACTACTGAGATAGATGAACAAATTTATATAAGTATTGGCAAAATGAGATAGGTAGCTAGCTATAAAGAAACAGAAACAGACAAGCTACTAGCTATATATATATATATATATATATATATATATATATATATATATATATATATATATATATATATATAGAGAGAGAGAGAGAGAGAGAGAGAGATAGATAGATAGATAGATAGATAGATAGATAATGAACAAATTGACAGAGATTAAAAATCTAATATATGGATATATATATATATATATGTATGGATACATAGGTATATAGATAGATAAACATCTATAGACAGATATCTTAGGTAGTAAGTAATTTGAAATTGACAGATATATAGATAGGTATGAAAAGTTTGAGGCCGACAGCTAGTTAGCTAAATAATTAGATAATGAACAAATTGACATAGATATTAAAACTCTCTCTCTCTTTCTCTCTCTCTCTCTCAGATAGATAGATAAGACATAAATAAAAGATAGTTAATAAACAGATTGAGATAGATAGATAGATAGATAGAAAGAAAGGAACAGTCTGTGATAGATAGATAGATAGATAGATAGATAGATAGATTATAAACAACTTGACATAGATATTTAAAAAAAAACTATTGATAATTATGAAGCTAGGCAGACATATCGATCAGTAGAAAAGAATTGTTCTACTTGATTACTAAAACAAGAAAGAAAGAAAGAAAGGAAGAACGTAAGTAAGAAAGAAAAAAGAAAGAAAGAAAAAAAGAAAAAGAAAGTAAGTAAGAATGAACGAAAAAAGAAAGAAAGAACTAAAAATGAAAGAAAACAGAAAGAAGGAAAAAAGGAAGAATGAAAGAAAGTAAGAAAAAGAAAGATGAAAGTAAAAAAGAAAGAAAGAAAAAAGAAAGAAAGAAAAAGAAAGAAAGAAAAAAGAAAGAAAAAGGAAATAAATAAAAACGGGATGTAAGAAAGAAATAATGAAAACGTAAGTCTATTTACTTGCCCCCCCCCTCCCACTGAGTCAGGTTGTGACACAAGGTCGGTTTTTAACGTGGGGACCCGAGTGTTTTCACTCGGGCCGTTGGTCTAAGCTGGTCTTAGCTGGTCATAGCTTGTCCAAGCTGGTCAGAGCTGGTCTTGGCTTGTCATAGCTGGTTCAGGCCAGAGCCGGTCCACGCTAGTCGCAGCCGTGATATTACCAGCGAAGGGACGAATCCCTGTGCCAGGTAAGTATCAGAAATAATGAAAACGTAAGAGGGAAGAAAAGTAACAGTCCAACATTCAAATTATAAATTGGAGATACCATAATAAGAAAGTACGACAATTTAAATGACTGAGAATTGTTTTAACAAAGAACACAAATCCAAATCGCATTGGGATAGCGAAAAGATCACTTCTAAAAGCTAAGCAAGGTATTTAGAAACAGGAAAAAAGATCTCGGGAAATATGTTAACGCCAAAGATTAAATACGAAGATTTTCTTTCCGATTTTAAAGAATTCATACGCAAGCAGTTCTAGGAATTTGAAAAGAGCTCTTCAACCAGATATGCTCTCGACTTTTGTTGTTACTTTTTAAGCTATCCAGTGTGTAAATCAGTGAGTCTTCATCGAGCAAAACGGTTGAAACTATGTATAACATTCAATAATGTTTCGTTCTTAATCCTGTATATTTAAAAGAATCGAATTTTCCTACAAAGAAAAATCGGGTAACATTTTCTATGCGAGATTCTTCAAGGCTTTTCTAGTTCATCGTCCAGGGTATGACGATAAACTACATCCGGCAGCAAGGCCTATAATCCGGAGATTGGAGGTTTTGAGGAGCGTGGAACCACATCTTAATTCCTGTTGTTCCCAGGTCCACCCTGACCTGGTGTTGTAGCACCGGTTAGAGTCCCAGTTGGGCAAATAGTGAACACAGGCACACATACAAAAAAAAAATCTATGAAAGTATAAAAATAATTATATAATAATTATATTAAAAAATTACCACAATACATATTCATAGTAAAATTACGAACAATACATATTTTATTGAAATTACCAACAAAACCATTTTATATTATATATTAGCTTAAAAGCCGCCCCAACGGGTAGCATTTAAGCTAGCTATTGCAGATTGGGGCCTCATCACAGTAGGTAGGGAAGAGTAGATGTGATAGGTAGCTTCAGCAACCATTTTTACCAGTGCTCATATTGCAATTTTCGTTGTTATTATTGCTTTTCACTTATTACTGGTTCCCATAGTGTATTCATTTCTATGCTTGGTCGGCTCAGGATATTTTTGTGGAGTAGCATATGTGCTGATTCCTTAAGTTTACGAATTTTCTAATGATGTTCTTTGTCTATGATTTCAAGCTGATCCCACAGAGGGCTTGCTGAAGACATTAGGTTTATAAGTCCCAGAAATTCATACACAGATGTCCTCAAGGACACATGGCAGAGTGGATAAAGGCGTTAGTTAGATTCAGTGACAGGGCCCAAAGAGTGTGAGTTTAATACCTGGCTAAGGCAGTTGGAGAGGGGAATTAACAGAAGATAACTGATAACTGACATCCATTAGAGATGGCACTTAGAACTAGAACAGTCTATCCCAGCGAGCGAAATAAAGGGTTCAGTTCGACATCCCAACCACCAGAAGAAGGCCGGAGCGTACAACGGCCGAAACGGTGTGATAAATATGGCAACAAAGATGAGGAGGATAGTTCGAACAATGTAAGCAATTATTTTTATTTCATGGGTGACTTTCTCTGGATTTCGAAATTAATTTCGATTATTCCCAAATTTATTTCCAAATTATGAAAATTGTTACCGTACAAAAGATTGTCGCAAAAAATCGTGTACAAAAATCGCAGAGCCAACCAGTAGTTGATACTGCAACTACGCCGAGAAGACATTAGTTACAGCTTTTGGGAGAGAGTGTGTTATCTAGCGTGATGAACAGTCTGAACAAAGGTAGTACACTCAAAGGCTCGGTCACGATGACTTTCGACTTTGTGCTAGCATAAACCGTCATCGGATCTAAAATAGTTTCGTCTACCCAATTTCACTCTTGAGACTTGGGTCAACCCGTGGTATGTTTTTCAGGTACTTTCCAAAGTTGACGTACGCTGAGATCGTCGCCTCCAGACCGATGAGATATCGCCAGTTGCAGAAAGTAGTTCTTACCCTCTTTGGTGCTGTCGATGTCTTTGGTCCAGTGTGCGAAGCAGACACAAACTACCTCTTACTGGGTTTGAACTATCTTTGCCAATTTCAATTTCTGTGGCGTTAACAGCAGCACCCTATGAGACGTACTTCCATTGAAAATTAGCCTGAATTTACTCCTAGCACATGACTTGGCAGAAGGTTAACAAAAGTCGAATGACTCTCTTTGAAAGGAAAATTGCCTCTAATACTTCCAGGATATTAGACTCTCAATAAAATCTAACGTTCCTTGCGTCAAGCAATTGACTTCGGACAAAGCGTACGTCAAGAAGTCGACGCTCCACCTGCCCAAGGAAATTTGGCTTCGTTATCAAGATTGCGTTACGTGAACGATGTCTCTCTATCGTGTCTCCTTCAGGCACTTTATTTTTAAAAGGGTTCATGAAAAATTGAAGATAATTTGTCCTTGCAAGCCGGAGATTCCAAACGGCGATACTTACATATAACGCTCCACATTACGAAATTACTGTTTTTGTGCGTTGATTTGAACCAATTCCAGCAAAATGGCCACATGTATTTCCGCTTTTGAATATTTGATTATGTGTTCCTCCCTACGCATCTAATTAACTTGCAAGGAAAGTAGAAAAAAAAATCACCAGAGAACATTTCCGGATCAGTTAACAACCGACAATCTTATTTCGGATTGATAAAACAGTGTATATATATATATATATATATATATATATATATATATATATATATATATATATATATATATATATATATATATATATATATGAGGGTTAGGGCGAGAGAGAGAGAGAGAGAGAGAGCGAGAAAGAGTGAAGGTAGGTAGAAAGACGTACGTATATAAATAATTGCGTGAGGTTAACTCATAAAGAAATCATTTATTTTACACGATAAACATTATATGTCACTTTCGGTTTATGCAACCCTTGCAAACAGATTATTGGGCACTTCGAAATGGTGAAATGATCGCCAGGGTTGTCTGAGTAGATTAATTACAATTGGGTTGTTAGTTCGATCCTCACTGGGTGCTCTGTACATACGGCCTTGTGCCATGTCAAAGCTACGCTTAAAAAATTACTTTTGGCCAGTTCGACATGGTGTATTGGTGAGCAAGATTGTCGCGTTAGATCAATTACGACGGAATAGTGTGTTCGATCCTCACTGGGTGCTCCATACTTTCGGCCTTGTGCCACATCTAAGATACGCTTAGAAAATCATTTTTGCGCAATTCGCCGTGGTGTAATGATTATCAAGCTTGTCTCGTTAGAACAATTACGACAGAACAGTGAATTCGATCCTCACTGGATGCCCCATACATTCGGCCTTGTGCCACATCTAAGATACGCCGAGAAAATCATTTTGGGCACTTCGATGTGGTGTAATGGTTAGCAAGCTTGTCTCGGTAGATCAATTACGATGGAATAGTGAGTTCGATTCTCACTGGGTGCCCCATACTTTCGGCCTTGTGCCACATCTAAGCTAAGGTTATAGTTACCATTGCATGTGTTTATTTGGATACTTATCTAAGAAAATTTATGACAAAGTGGAAAAAAATATTCATTTGATGCGCTTTGTCTTTTGAACTTCAGAAGACTAAAAGTGATGTTTACTTTGATGTTCGTAAGCGCATGCGCAGGAAGGAGAAAGAGACACTGGAATTTTAATCGTTTAAACGAAATTTATGTTTTTAAATATGTCTTTTGTGTATATAGTCTCGCCAATTTAATTTTATTATCTTTTTATCCCTTTTCTTATTACATATCCCACATTGTCGTAATAGAAGATCTACCAAGGAAGGTGAAGTGTCATGAAATGTAATGTTTTGTATTAATTAAGTTTGTCATTGTTTCAGAAATAGCTGTAATACATTTTATGTCCAGATTAGATAAATTATTTTCAATTGCAGTTGAGATATAATTGGTAGGTACACTTTTCCACGTTGCAATTGATATTCCTAAGATTGTTCTGGTATATAGAATTTGATATATCATTAGTGACTATTAAAGCTAATATAGCAAGACTCTTCGGCAGAATTGAGTCACTGTCAGTCACTGTGTGTTCATCTAAATCTAAAAATAAATACGCTAAAATTCACCTTCATCCCTGCCGTGCGCCGACGGCTCAGTGTGAGAATTTCCAACTGACGCCAATTCAGTCGGGTTTTGATCCTAGCTAGACGCAACCGGACGTCTAGCCACACTGATGAGCTGTGATACAGCGAAACTGTCTGTCTGTGGATGACTATATATATATATATATATATATATATATATATATATATATATATATATATAAAAGTGAACGATTGCACTAGCATGAAACAGACTGTCGCCTCTAAGTGTTGACTTCTATGTTCACTTTTATATTTACACACGCTCTATCTCTGATATTGAGCACTTTATCCCATAAATATAGCAAACTTTAAGACTATATTTCTTTATATATATATATATATATATATATATATGTGTGTGTGTGTGTGTGTGTGTGTGTATGTATATATATGTGTGTGTGCGTGTGCGTGTGCGCGTGTGTGTGTATTCTATTATTTCTAACAAGACTCGTTGGCTTTGTCAACTCAGAAGTGTGAAGACATATTTATTTCTTCACACTTGTGAGTTGACAAAGCTAACAAATTTTGTTGGTTGAAATAGCTATTCTTATGAGGTAAATTTGGATTTCTATTCTATGTAATTTATATGCTCTGTTATAATAAATACATTGAGCTCTTTTTGTGGATCTGTTTTAGTATTTTATATTATTAGGATTCACTTGGATTATATACCAACGGATTGTTACCTTATATAAAATATTGCACATATAGCGCTGTTGTTAATAAAACAGAGCTCACTGTAATATAAGAGAGCTGTTAAGTACAGTTGCGGCCAAAATGTTCGGAACGGCATTGTTTTCGTCAGAAAAGTAGGTATAAGTTTTTATCAAAGTTGTTTTATATTCTATAATTTTCTCAGACAATAAATACGATATTATTTGTTATTGTCTGAGATTTTCGTGTAATTTGAGAGGATAATACAAAAGTTATGGATGATTTAGTGATTTACTGCAAAATCCAAGGCGGCCAAAATGATCAGAACGGTTGCTTTTACTCCGTGTTTTAGTATATTTAACCGGCGAACTCTAAGTTTTTAAATTTGTTTACGTGACGGTTTGTTTACTAAACATTAGTAAGAATATCTGCAGTGTACTTTGTTAATATAATGCCACTTACTCCGTTACCAATTCGTCAGCAGATTATTAGGCTTCGAAAGAAGGATAATTTAAGTATTGGGTCGATTGCAAAGATTGTTCACAAGTCAAAAAGTGTTGTTCACGGTATTCTTAAGGTCTACGATGATTGTGGTTCGTGTGAAGCAAGAAAGTCTACAGGTAGGCCAAGAAAAACGACCAAGAGAGAAGATCGTGCTGTGGTAAAGTTGGTTAAAAAGGTCAGATTTT
This sequence comes from Acanthosepion esculentum, assembly GCA_964036315.1. Taxonomy (NCBI): domain Eukaryota; kingdom Metazoa; phylum Mollusca; class Cephalopoda; order Sepiida; family Sepiidae; genus Acanthosepion; species Acanthosepion esculentum. Next base: position 57,559,930 of record OZ038515.1, read on the forward strand.
GAAACTGCTGCTGCTGTTTCTCGGGAAATGAGCAATTTACTGAAGAAAACTTTATCTCGAAAAACTGTGTCTCGTCGTTTAGTTGAACATGATCTACCAGCAAGAGTACCTGCAGTGAAGCCACTGATCAGCTCCAAGAATAAAAAGTGTCGTCTTACCTTTGCAACCGAACATGTGTTGTGGTCTCAAGAAAAGCGGTGCATTTCAGTGATGAATCTAAGTTTATGTTATTTGGCTCAGATGGGAAAAGGTACTTTCGTCGAAAAGTAGGTGAAAAATTGTCCCCTAAATGCCTTAAGACTAGTGTTAAATTCGGTGGAGGAAGTGTCATGGTTTAGGGGATGATATCTGGAGATGGTGTGGGCCCTTTGGTGCGATTACATGGAAAGGTAAATGCAGGAGTTTATAAACAACTTGTAAAAGATCATGTCTTGCCTGTGCTGAGAAATTCAACTAAGCGACCACCCATATTCATGCAGGTCAATGCCCCATATCACAAGGCTAAGGTGGTTATGAACTTCCTCAATGCTGAAAAGGTTATTGTTATGGATTTGCCTGCTCAAAGCCTATATCTCAATCCTATTGAAAATGTGTGGAATATTCTAGGAGAACGTTCGAAAGCCAGAAATCCTCAAACAACCGAGCAATTATGGAATACCCTTCAGGAAGAATGGAATAGCATCACTCAGCAAGAAACTGAAAATTTAATTTCCTCATGCAGTCGAAGATGTCAAAGTGTGATTGAAGCTAAAGGGATTCACACTAAATATTAAATAATTCCAGTATTCTCTGTCATTTTTGATTATTTTGTTATTTTGTCAACCGTTCTGATCATTTTGGCCGCCATGGGTTTTGCAGTAAATCACTAAATCATCCATAACTTTTGTATTATCCCCTCAAATTACACCGAAATCTCAGACAATAACAAGTAATATCGTATTTATAGTCTATGAAAATTATAGAATATAAAACAAATTTGATAAAAACTTATACCTACTTTTCTGATGAAAACAATGCCGTTCTGAACATTTTGGCCACAACTGTATATATATTCCATTCATCTCACTTCATATGAACTCAGATGGAACTTTTTAGTATGAATACAACAGGTCATAATGAATTAACCAAAATTGCCTGAAGATACCAAAAAGTTGAAACCAAGCTAGTGGAATTGGCTGATCTAATTTTCTATACTATATATATATATATATATATATATATATATATATATATATATATATATATTTTATTATTATTATTATTATTATTATTATTATTATTATTATTAGTAGTAGTAGTAGTAGTAGTAGTAGAAGTCTTATAAGTATAAGACACTATACTCAATAGTTCTTTCTTAACTTGTTAGCCGGCCTTCCCTGATGATCCGTTTAGATAAATCCGTGGTAGGTTTGTCTCGCTCTCTAGGTCTAAGTATATATATATATATATATATATATATATATATATATATATATATATATATAGTATAGAAAAACTGCTATGTTGGTGTGACCAACAGACGACTTGCCAGAAGACCTAACAACTTAGACAAGAAAATATCCAGAACAAGGAAAAATAAACGAAAAAGACCAAAAGTCAAACACTTAACTACTCAGCAGCACAGTGCTCAATACCCAGATTATGTAGACAGAGCAAAAAACGGATATTGTGCATGTAATATAATGAATAGTGGCTTAGAATGACAACCCCAAAATATAAAAAGGAAACCGAATAAGCAACCAGCTACAAAATGCAACTAAAACCAAATTACATCGACACTCTTATATAATAACGCCTTATAAAAGAACTTGTCTACAAAATAAAACAATGCCGTTCTGTACATTTTGGCCGCAACTGTATATAGTGTAACCCGGACATAAGAGAGTTGTCGGGACCGGAGAAGAAGTATCTTATATCCGGGTTTCTCTTATATCCGGGTTTGGTCTATTATATATACATTAACACAGGCTCTGATTTGGGACCAGAGATAATCTCTCTTATATCTGGGTTTATCTTGTATCAGGGTCTCTTATATCCGGGTTACACTGTATTAATAAATATACACGACTTAGGGTTTCATGCGTCTTCAACTACGTCGTGCATGAAACTCCGACTCGTGTTAGCGTTGAGTGATAATACATACATACATGCTTTTATTTTCAAAAAGGCAGTGCTCCATACAGAAGTAGAGCTTATATTATAATATTTTTTGTTTTAAAATATGATTCCTTCGCTACATAAGAGTTCTCATGTTTCAAAAGCGAGAGCCGAGATCCCTAATATATTTTTTGAAATTATATTG
>OZ038515.1:57564731-57569731 GCA_964036315.1 Acanthosepion esculentum
GCAGAGAAACACCGATTTAAACATATCCCTAATACTCAAATCTCTCTCTCAAAATAATAGTAAAAATTTAGAAAATTTAAAAATGAAAGCAAATGCGTTATGGAGCCGAACAAATGAGATTTTTTCTCGGTAAAAATCGAAGTATCCTTGCAAACAGTATCCAGTTTCTCACAAAAAGATCTTCTGTTGCTAATAAATTCTAATTTCTTAATGAAATCAGCACATATGCTAAGCCACGAAAATATCCTGAGCCGACCAAGCATAGAAATGAATACAATATGGGAACCAGTAATAAGAAGTGCCAGAGAAAAGCGATAATAACAACAAAAATTGCAATATGAGCTCTGGTAAAAACATAAATGTTAACAGAAGGAATTGCAGTATGAGCACTGGTAAAAAATTATTGCTGAATGCATGGTACAGTGGATAAAGTCGTTAGTTAGGTCCAGTGACAAGACCCAAAGAGTGTAAGTTCAATACCTGATTTACGCGGTGGAGAACTTGGAGAGGGGAAATAACAGGAGATAACTGATAACTGACATCCATTAGACATGGGACATGGAACTAGAAGAGTCTACCCCAGTGAGCGAATTAAAGGGTTCAGTTCGACATTCCAACCACCCGAAGAAGGCCGGAGCGTACAGCGGCCGAAAGGTTGTAAAAAAAGGGGAGAGAAACACCGATTTAAACATATCTCTAATACTCAAATCTCTCTCTGAAAATAAAAATTAAAAAAATTAAAAATGAAAGCAAATGCGTTATGGAGCGGATCAAATGAGACTTTTTCTCGATAAAACTCGAAGTATCCTTGCAAACAGTATCCAGTTCTTTGCAAAAATGTCTTCCATTGCTAATAAATTCTAATTGCCAGTTCGTCAGTCGATGTGTCGCATCGAGATTTCTTCAAATCTAACATTGGACTTATTGGATTATTTCAATACCAAAACATCATATGATACTACTTTGGATAGTTATCTGCAAGGAAAAAGTACTACGCTGTACAAATTTTATTTTGGAATGATATGTACACAGTAAAACATTATAACATATATATATATATATATATATATATATATATATATATATATATATATATATATATATATATATGCCTGCCTCATAAATCCGTCTAAGGTTTTTATTATGGATATTTTTTAAAATCGAAATCAAAATTATGATCAGATTTAGCTAAGTGTACAAATAAAGCACTACTTAAATTACCGAGGCGAATATATATATATATATATATATATATATATATATATATATATATATATATATGTGTGTGTGTGTGTGTGTGTGTGTGCGTGTGTGTGTGTGTGTGTGTAAGCAAATAGGTGGATGTAGATCCGACGGTATGATGAAAAATATGGAAAAGAGAAAGCAAAATCCGAATATGCAAGTTTATTGTTTTAATTTTGTTTTACTGTCGACGTCAGACGTTTCGGTCTAGTAGACCATCCTCTGGACATGGTTATTGGAAACATATTTATATTTAAGTCAACATGAAGAGACGATAGACACAAGACTAGTCAGAAACAGAAAAACTGAAATTTTAAAGTCAGCGTTCCCTTTTTGGATTCGGTCACGTTGGCGTCGCGCGGGCGATACCGCGAAAACGCGCTCCCAAGAAAGAGACTTTATCTTAAGTGGAAAAGAGGAATTCTATTTGAATGTAGAGCTTATCAGTACGTTTGTCAAGCATTAATCTTGCCAGGAACGGGGAGATGTTAAAGAAGCCGGGTTTTACCGTACGTGAAATGGATATTATGCCTGCCTCATAAATCCGTCTAAGGTTTTTATTAAATCGAAATTATGATCAGATTTAGCTAAGTGTACAAATAAAGCACTACTTAAATTACCGAGGCGAACATATATATATATATATATATATATGTATATATGTGTATATATGAAGAAATATACTCTTAAGGTGTGCTATATTTATGGGATAAAGTGCTCAATATCTGAGATAGAGCGTGTGTAAATATAAATGTGAACATAGAAGCCAACACTTAGAGGCGACACCCTGTTTCATGCTAGATGCAATCGTCAAGACATATGTTGTGCTTTTGCGCGACTATTTATATCTACAGGTCATTGTGGCTAGTCTATTGTTCTAACGCTTCTTTTGGTTGGCGGTAACAGTTATGTTCCGAATTATTCTAGGCGCTATTGAGTGGAAATAATTGTTGATGCAATTTTTTCGTTACTGATGGTGCCGTTTTTATAAATTTAATTATTTATTGATTTTATTTCTGATAATTTTATTGTTGGCTGCGTGCGTTAATTTGGTTATTAGTTACTTTATTTACTTTTTTATTGGTTTGGACTAACTTATTTTTCTTTATTTATTTTATCTTAATTGATATTTATTTACTTTTGTTTATTCTTATTTGTCTTTAGTTTTATATTTTTAAGTAACGTAGTAAAAAATGTTTTCGTGTCTGCATTTTGAGATGAGTTTTGATCGTTCATTTTGTAGTTCGTGTTGGTCTGGGAAGATAATTGTACCTATTTTCTTCTCTCACACTTTTCCCATCTGTGCACAAGCTTCCGTATTCCCTCAGCGTAAAAATCTTTGGACTGATGTCTCAGCCAGTCGCTCACAACACTTTTGACTTCATCGTCACTTTTAAACTTAGTGCCTCTCGTGAACGCTTTCAAGGGACCAAACAGGTGAAAGTCTGAAGGGGCAAGGTCTGGGCTGTAAGGAGGATGAGGGAGCAGTTCCCAGCCCAGCTCGTTGATCGTCTGCACCGTTTGCGCTGCTGTGTGAGGCCTTGCGTTGTCATGATGCAAGATGACTCCTTCTGACTGATGAACTCTGCGTTTGTTCTTTATGTCTTTCAAAGTCCTTGCAATGTCATCTACTGTCACCCTTCTGTCAGACTGAATGAGGTCATTGACTGATTCGATTACCTCAGGAGACCTCACTTCTGTAGGCCTCCCAGGCCTGTCTTCATCCTCAACACTGCTCCGTCCTTCTTTAAACAATTTAGCTCACTTGTAGACATTTTTTGGCTGAAAGATGTGGTACCATACATTCTCCTATGAATTTCAACTGGGTTGCACCTTTCGGCAACCAAAAACTTGATAACTGACCGCTGTTCAATCCTGGAGCATGCTTCCTGGTCGGCCATCTTTGTTAATCGCCAAAACTCTCAAAGTTTTTTTTTAATCTGCAAAAGAAATTAAATCCATGTGAAAAAGAAGTAAAACAAGAAATAAAATAAATAAATAAAAGAGTAAGCTTTTATCTGTATTAGAAGTCCTTATACCGAAAAATTCAACTTTTTTATTGAATGACCCTCGTATATTATTTACATTATTCGAACTATTCTCCTCATCTTTGTTGCCATATTTATTGTAACGTTTCGGCCGTTGTACGCTGCGGCCTTCTTCAGGTGGTTTGAATGTCGAACTGAACCTTTTATTTCGCTCACTGGAGTAGACTGTTCTAGTTCCACGTGCCATGTCTAATGGGTGTCAGTTATCAGTTATTCCCCTCTGCAAGTTCTCCACTACCTTAACCAGGGACTGAAATCAAACTCTTCAATTCTTTAGGAACGCAGGGCTCAAAGGCTTAATTGTCAGTTGTGATTAGCTTAATTTATAAATGTAAGTAGAAAATAGTAAATATTGATAAGATAACGAGGGTTAGAAAGCACTGCTCGGGGACCCCAATCAATCTCCACCCCGGCCGTGGAGTTTGGGGTTAGTACGTACCGGACCTGTTTACATGCATACAATTCAACCGAAGATTTTTGCACGGTACTGTATAACTAGAAATAAACTTATTGAGGTGTCGGTTAATTAAGTAAGACAAGACATGTGATTTAGTTAATGCACTATAATGGTAACACATGTTGGCAGAATGAATTCCTTCATCAAGTCACTCATGGAGTCACTCTGAACAGAACAATGTGACAGTGGAATCAGTACATAATTAATACGTGTAAAGATACAATTAGAAAATGGCGTTTATCTTATGTAAGCTTCTTGTTATTATTATCATTCGTTAATCCTCAATGTAGTTGATCACGAGTTTCAATTGAAACGTTCAACACAGTCGATTTGATTGTTTTGTTTGTTTGGGGTTTTATGGCATATCAACCACTATGGGTTATTTAATACCAGATCCAGTAATTACTAGATATATCAAAAACGTATAGTTGGCAACATCATTGTTTCAAAAACGTATAGCTGGCAACATCATTGTTTCAAAAACGTATAGCTGGCAACTGTTTCAAAAACGTATAGCTGGCAACATCATTGTTTCAAAAAAATGTATCCCTGGCAACATCATTGTTTCAAAAACGTATAGCTGGCAACATCATTGTTTCAAAAACGTATAGTTGGCAACATCATTGTTTCAAAAACGTATTGCTGGCAACATCATCCTTTCAAAAACGCATAGCTGGCAACATCATTGTTTCCCATCACATTTTAGGGGTAAGGTGCTAGTATATTTTGTGTAGGGTTTGGGAGGGAAAGTTAATTGTAAGTTTTAGTTGTTTTCGGATGGGTTAGATGTGATGGGGCATGACATGACCAGCCGATTGATCGGATCGACGGCCTTTTGGTTGGACGTAGTTTATCGTCATACGCAGGACGCGGATGTAGTTTATCGTCATACCCAGGACGCGGATGTAGTTTATCGTCATACCCAGGACGCGGATGTAGTCTATCGTCATACCCAGGACGCGGATGTAGTTCATCGTCATACCCAGGACGACAGTCGATTTGAATAAATCTTATTTATATGGATTTTCATACAAGTTGTTCCAGTGGTTGATCTCAAGGTAGATCAAGTTAATAAGTCTATCATTTGTTTTACGTTTTTCTTTTGTAGATTTCAGTAATTGTTCTGCCTTCTCTGAATTTCTAATTCCTTTAGATTTTGATCTCACTGTAACAGCTCAAAGGAAAAAAAATCTTTCAATAAAACTAAGCTAGTATCGTTTCGTCAATCGCCGATCAAAAACCTGATTTTTCTT